>JAQFVV010000005.1:10469974-10864956 GCA_028023455.1 Epiperipatus broadwayi | reverse complement strand
TACTTCTGGTGTGACACCAGAAGTAGTCATTGTAGTAGTGTAATAGTATATAAATAATATCTAGTATAATCCCTTTTGAAAAAAAATGAAATAACGTGAAATTTTAAAAACTTTTTATTCTTACTTAAAAATATACTCAATGGAAGGTGCAGATGTAATCAAAAGATTTTTTTTTATGTTTGGTCTTATTTTAGGATATAGCCATTAATAGGGTAGAGGGTTGGTTTGTTTCGTATATCGTCAATACAGTCTAGGTTGACATTTACTTGGTTTATCAGCTCTTAGGGCAGTAATCATTTTATTAGAATAATTTTCTGGTCCATTTGTTATATACATTTAAAACATATAGCATAAACAGCAGGATATAATTTACTCATCATTATTCCCATTATTATTTTAATTAGTATCAGGATAATACTTATAGTATATTAATACTAAAACATTTATGCATTATCCAACTTTATTTTTAGCTCACGTGTTTCATTATTACATTCAAATATTTAATTATAGCAATAACAGTGTTTAAAACAAACTAATTTAATTACATTTAGATGTATAAATAAATTATGGACAAGTAAATTATATTATGACAAATAATGACCAATATTTTATTTATTAAAGCTATTGTCATTAATTTTGTTATGCTGCTTTAAAAACATTTAGTTATTAATGTAATATTTTTATCTTTCATTTATTTAAAAGACGAAATGATTTTTTTTTTTTTACCATTTTTTTTTTTTTTTTGTTTACTGTCTGGTTTCTTTTTGCATATATAATGAGTTTAGGCGGTAGGTGGCGAAATTGACAATCATTTCTTTATTGATGTGACATTGTCGTGAATAATTGGAGGATAAATATGATGTAATTATTATTCTAAAAGGTTATAAAAGTCGGTACTTACTACTGTCAAAGGGGGCATTCCATTGTTATCACTGAAGAGGACATTCTACTATTACCTTTCAAGTGGGCATTTCATTATTACTTCGAAAGGCGGTTAATTAAAACTTTATATAAAAAAAAAAAAGTTATAGTAAACCAGTATAACTATAACTAAATTATTATTAGCAAAGTTTAATTGCAAATTTGTATATTTCTCTTCCAAAGAGCAATTTAAAATTTTAATTGCTTTTATTATTCACGAAATGTGCACGTAAACAACAGAAGATACATTAGTTCGCTCCTACCTGAAGGTTTAAACTATTCTAACGCAGGCCAAAATACATGTAAGTGTTTATTTAATTGTTCAATAAAAATTATTATTTACTTAGGGAAAAATGGAAAAACTTAATCTAACCTTTAAATTGCTTCATTTAAATGTAACGTTAACTGGGAAGGAGAAAATGAGATTTAATTATTGTATTACAATTAAGTATAAAGACTTTAATTATAACAGGAAAAGAAAATTTACTGCGTATTGCGGGTATATATTGAAAAAATATGAACTTTTGTTAGACATTATCAAAACTGTTAAAAGTCAATTTTACGTTAAGTATATAAAAAAAATTAATAATTAAAGTAAATGCAGGAAATATGCAACCTTATTATCATATATCTTCATTAGCACCTAAATTGCCTATGTTTTATCATTGAAATGAAGGATATAAAATTAAGTATCATTAAGTATATTTTAAGAATTATGTGCTTTTTAAATAGTGACAGGAAAGAAATTATCAAAACAAATAAAGTGACGCTTTTATATATACTGATGACAAGTTTGTGTCAGTAAATGTGATTAATTCTCATACCTATTTATGACTGACTGTATAAAAGTGTAATTGAATATCTCGGATATCTTAGGAATAAAATATCAACTTATAATTTACTTGCATTTTAAAAAAAAGAAAATATATTGTTCATTAAGGAAGTCTATTATTTTAAACGTTAATTGCAATTCATTAGTGAAAACTAAAAACATTGAGTATGCTTTTACGTTGTTAACAAATCTTATTTTATTTCTCCTGCAGGAAGTTTTTTATTTGATGCATCAGTATATTTATCTTCGTGTTTACTGTTTTATATTCGTTTGTGCAGTTTACTTATTTTCTTTTGCTCTTTGGAGATATAACAAGGATCGTCGTGTGAAAACTTTTATGAACTTATATTTCATTTCATTCAGAAAGGAAAAAGAAGAGAACTTTATTTTATGTAACGGTATATTTAGTATATAGTATTAGTTTTAAAAAAATGTGTTATTATCAAATATATTTATCACATGTATCCTTATGGTATTATTTTCAACCAGAACGTCTCCAAATAGCATAATAAGAGATGTATTATGCTGGTAATTTATTTTTATTATCATTATTGTTTTAATAATATAAGTTTAGTCGCGTGTGCGTTGATAATTCTTGCACACAATAAACGAATGGGAGAATCCATTCAAAAAGGGGTGAACAATTAGTTATAAAAAAATTAATTATATCAAATCTTACCGAAGGCATTTCGTTTATTAGTTAGTAAATAATTATTTTCAACAGCTATTTTATTTATAATGTACAATTTCATTATTTACTTATGCTGAATTTAATTACTGATTTGGGCCAATATAAATGCATTATATTATATTAAAAAAAAAAAAGAAATTATTCGTCTTGTTTTGCTCAGTAGTTAATACTTATTTTCAAATGAACCTTTAAACATTACCAAATCTGAAATGTTATCAGATGTGAGATATTTATTTTTACCAATTTTAGCAGTAATCATTAATACTTTAATAGTGATTTTTTTTTGTATACTGCAATTTTAAACTATCTGTATCTCGTATGCTTATACGCATGTGTGTGTCTATTATTAAAGTTATTTATGATTGTGTAATTGCCATTGAAAACGTCTTTAGATCAATCGGATTCGGGAGGAATCGGATGATCGATCATTTTGGAGAATTCAGTTGTTGTTCAAAAGAGAATTATTATTTCTTTGTTGTGACAAAATGATAGGTATTTTTGTGGCTATATGTTGTAAAGTTTTGCAATATTTATAAATATTTTATGGGATTAAGTCGTTATAGTTGTTAGATGAGTATTGAATGTGGATAATTTATCTAGTGTAGAGCAATGTAGTGTATTGAATTGAATATTCCTTTTCTTCTCCATGTATTGGAGCATATTTTTGATAGGAGTGGATTAAGTCCTCCTTTTATATTTGATATAGAATTAAATGTGGATGAAGCTATAGAGATGTCAGTTTCCCAGTTTTTAATTTGGTGATGAACTATTCCACCAATTATTGAGTCAAACATATATGAAGTTATTGTTGTATCCACACAGTTTTCATTTGGTGATGTGTTGTTCCACCAGTTATTTAGTATGAAAGATAGACTTGGTAGTGGTTGTTATATTTATCTATTTGAGTTATAAATCTGTGATCCCATATGAGTATTGGATGTTTTCCAGCTCATGCTATAGCCTAGTGTATAATAGTTTGTGATAAAAGGAAGAATAAAAGGAAAGTATGATGTCTTATAAAACAACTGTGTTATAGTTGATGAATAAAATTGGTCGATCTTCACTTCCAACCGTATTATGATTATAGTTAATACATCATAAGCAAACCGATGAGATTTATTGACATTACTTAATTATAGTATTTGACACACTGTATAAGACAGATACATGCACAGAGTATTAAATTTAATTGAATATAAAAAAAATTTTTATCATTAAATGCAGAATTTTTCCCTTATCATTGAAAAATATTTGTAATAGTTATTTAAATTTTAGTTCATTTATTCTATTCTTAGATTATAATTGTATAAATAATTAATCAAGGACAGGGTATTGGTTGGTGAGCACCAAGACTTATTTATATTTGGCAAAGCAAAATCTAAATTTAATAGTATATTTTACTTAAAAGCAAAATTGCATTTGGTTAACAAAAGTATTATTTTTTTTTTGTGGTAAGATGATTTCAGATTATTCCAGGAAAATCCCCTTATTTTGAGTTATTTCATATAATTAAACATAACAATGCAAAATCCTAGCTTATGTAATCTTTAGAATGGTAATTATGTTGTTAAAAAATTTAGTTGGAAAAATAATTACTATTCAATAAATGTTGAATAAAAAGATAATTTTGGTAATTAGTCATTAAAGTGTAAAGCAAATTTATTAGTTTATCTTGTAACAGTCCACCAGTAATCCATAATAGCTAAATGGCCAGTGGTCACAATAGATAATAGGAATTTATTGAATTCATTTAACATATTAGACCAATGTTATCAAGTTATTAATTACTTTAAAGAATAAGTGTGGCAGATATATAAAATTAATGGGTTATATAATGTTACATACTATGTATGAGTTATTCCTAAGGATCTTAAGTCCTTTATTGGATTGTGTCAGTATCAACAAAAGATAAATGTTGATTTACTATATATATATATATTTTTGTGTTAATTGATTAATAAAAGTTTTGTTATTTAAGTTTGTATTTTGGAATTTCTTCTTAACATTCATTCGTGTTCTACATCCCCACACATGTTTACACATTTATTTTATTTAATAAAATATAACTGTATTTTATTTAATGATAACAAATCTCAAGATGATGATGTTGATTTCCTTGATTCAAGCACTATATGAGATGCCTATTGCCTACTGATCATTTTAAAAGGGTTTTGTTATTTAATTTTGTTTAGATGGTGAATTGAAATCAAAATGTACCCTATTTCTTTCATTATCTAACTGTAAATATTTAGTTAGGGTATTGTTTGATTTATAATATTATTTTATAGCGTTGAAGTAATAATTTGAGTACAGAAATATCAAATCAAGCCATACTATGAATTAATTCCCTGAGGTCTTTAATATAGCATTTAGATTAAACAATAAGTTCATTTAACTAGATTAGTGTGTAATTAAGGTTTATTAATGATGGATTTAATAAGTTTAAATTATAATGAGTTATACATTACAATTTCTGAAATATTACTTTTTATTTTATTTTAGTTATTAGTTAATTGTATAATGTGTTAGAGGTTGTCCAGTGTATATGGATAATGGGAGGAGGTGAGATATAAATTATTACTAAATTAAATTTAGCTGGTAGAATTTACTAATTGATTATTTTTCTAGAAGAGAAATTAATAGATGTTTATTCCTATTAATAATTATTTTCTCCCACATCTAGGGTACATTGTACACTTCATACACCTCTGTATCCCTCAACTGAGTTAGGTTAGGTAAATCTTTAATTAAGAGCCTCATGAGTAAATTTAAGTAAAATTAAATGAATATTTTATTCTATGATTAATAGAATTGGCGCCCTGGGTAATTATTAATATTAGTGATAGGTGAGAGGGGTTACAATATATATATTAAAAATAATACAATATTAATATTTATGCATTGATTATTTATTCTAAACTATATATAAAATAGTAAATATTGCAAATTGGTTGTTATGCTACTGGACAAACATTATTCTTGTATGAATTTGATTCCCAATATTTATTGATTTTCATGCAATTTTTGTTGAACCAATCAAATGTAAAAGAAATTTTGCTTCTTCTTTATATTTAATAAAATGCATGCATGATAATATAAACATAACATAAAAGATGAAAAATATCCCTTATCTTAGAAAGTGCATAATTTATTCAGTTTTGAAAATACTATTAGAAAAATTATTAGAAATTTAAAAATTAGCAAAAAATAAACCAGCAATGAAGAAATACATGCAGTCAGTATAACCAGACAAAAGGTCTTAGTTTTTGTTGATGCAGTTAGTAATTGCTTAATATTACCTTAAGATTATTTTAGCATTTAAATTTGGAGATGCTTCATAAAATGTAAAGTTCATACATATGTTATTTTTATATAAATTATGAATAAACAGGACATTTTAATTAATTTTAAAAAATTGCATTTTTACAAGTTATGATTTAATAAAACATCATTGTTTTCTATCCCAATATTAACTATAATAAAAAAGGGCAAAATGTTATTCTGTAACTTATTCAAATGTAAAAAAGTACTCTATTTTCCCCAGATAATGCGATGACCTCTAATATCTAATGTTCTGCATCAACTTTTTGAATCAAATTGTAAGTCTGCCTAGATTTGTTAATAAGAAAATTTGATACTGGTTGCATATTCATTGTACACACCAGGTAGAGCCACCAAAAGTGTGCTTAAATAAGACTAGAAAAGATATATGGTTCTGTAGATTATATATAAATGTGATGAGAAGTGAAGAACATGGTTCTTAAGCATAAATAATTTAAAGAGAAGTCAGGACAATTGGAGGAAAATGTAGATTAGGATGATAGAATGGAGTATATATATTTAGTAGAGTGACAAGAGATATGGATGACAAAAAAAATGCAATGGGGTTAGGACAAAGAATAAGTAAGATAGAGGAAGAGGTAAAGAATGTAGAAGTAAAATTAAAAGTATTAGATATTAAGTGTGAGCAGATTAAGGAATAAATGAGTAAAAACAATAAGGAAGAAATAGGTAAAGAAGTTCAGAAAGTTGAAAAGAATGTTAAAGATAAATTAGGGAAAATGAACTATGAGAAAGTCTTGATAGGAGACTTGCTAATTAGAGGATGTGGAGATGTAATTGCAAAGGAAAATAGAGATAGGTATGTAGAAGTATGTTTGCTTGGAGTTAGAATTAGGAATGTTAAAGGTAAATAAACAGGTAAGAATATTTATGTTATGATAAAGACAAATAATTTATCAGTTATTATAGAGAGTAATGAATGAGTACAAAGAATTTTTTAGTAGTTTGAATAATGTTAAAGTAAGAGTAGGAGTAGTAAGATACCTACCAAGATTTGACAATAGGTATATGTTAGATAGGGCATGTTCTATAAATGAGATTGAAAAAATTTATGTGGAAAAAATAATATACTTGTGGAGTGGTGGGATTTTTTTATTAGTAAAGATGGATTGCATTTAGCAAGACAAGAAAGTGAAAGCATTAAAGGTTTGATTTATGATAAATATAGTTCAGAAAACTTATAAAGGATGATGGGGTTTTAAATTACAGTATTATCAAAAAAGAAGGTTAAGAATTCATGGGAAGGGTACTGATCCAGAAAGAAAGAAGAAAAAAATTATATAAGGAAAGTAAAAAAAAAAAATGTTAAAATTGGATATTTGAATAAAGGTGGTAAAAGACCAGAAAAGTGGTTGGAATTAAATGAAGCAGTTAAAAATGAAAGATTTGAGGTATTAACAGAAGTAGGAATACATCTAAGAGAAGAACCTACACTGCAAAATTTGATATGGCAGGACATAAATAGAAAAGAAAAAAAGAGATTTTGGTGCAGGAGTTATGTAAAAAAAAATTTAAAGACTAAAGTTTCAAGAACATTTGTGATTTGAAATAAGATTAGGAAAGATAAGAATGGATGGTAGCTATAGTGTATATAGCCACTGGAGATGAACAGTAGTATATATGAATGCCTATTTAAGAATATACAGAGTTTCAAAAAAAAAGAGGAAGAAAATAATGTTTATAGGGGATATAAATTAACATATTGAAAAAATTGATGGCTTGGATAACAAGAATGAACAGCTTTAGAAAAATTTTTGTCAGGGTGAATTTGAGCAGTGGCAATACACAATCTAGAAATAATATATTTCACACACTAGATTATGTATTAAGCCAATAAACATTACATGATCACCATTTCTTATGCTTGCTTAAAACTTATTAAAACAGGCAAAACTCTATATGTATTGCCACTCAGTGCAAGCCAGAGTAATCAATAGATACCAGAAGGCTTGTGTATAAAATCCATCTAGTGTATATAAGCTAATGAGCTTGGATTGAAAATAGTATGGAGAGTTTTGCCTTGTTTAATAACAATTATGCATTAGTGTAAGAGATAGTGATCATGTGATGTTTAGTGGTTTAACACCAATCCTGCCTAATAGGATAGTGGTGGCTATGGTTGTTAAAGAGCCAAAGACACCAAAATGTATGGGTGTTGAACTGAGTTCAGACCCATATGACTATATAAGCTATTGAGCTTAGATTAAAAATATTGTTTTCAATTTCATTCTCATAGTTTTGTAGTTAAGTAGAGTTAAAAGGTGGCTGCTGGAGGGTTGCATTAGATCCTAAGATCTAGGTGCAGTGCTCTCAGATCCAAGGCTCCTCCCTGACGAAGGCCACAAACCAGAAACTAGTCTGGGAATATTCGATGAGTAGGCACTAGATAGGGATTTTATGCACAAGCCTTCTGGCATCCATTGATTACTCTGGTTGGCACAGGATTGCACTACTGTATGGAGAGTTTTGCTTTGTTTAATAATAAAAGTAATAGAAAAATGAGAATTAGTAAAAGTATAAAAGAGAAAAAGAAAACATGCAGAGAATATAAATGTGCTATTAAAAATAAAGAAAGTGAACAAAATGTTAATATTAAATTGGGAAACTATTTAAATAAAAACAGTTGGCTAAAATAGATAATTATATAGAGAGAATAAAATTAAATACTAAATTAATGGAGAATATTAATAAAAGTGGAAGAGATGGGAGTAAAAAAATTTGGAAGTATATTTAAAGAAGGAATGTAGGGAGAGAGAAATAGTATTACTAAATGGTGAGAAGAAAGAGTGTAGATCTAGAGAAGAATGAGAGACTAAATGTGAAGGAGAGAGTGATAAATATAAAAGCACCTAGTAATGGAAATAATAGTTTTACAGAAAATAAATTGAATGACGCAGAGAAAAAGTTGAAAAGTGGAAACAAGAATTTTAGATGAATCAGCACAGAGAAGTGATGAATTTGGGAAATAGGGTAAAATTAAATCTATCTATCATGTTTTAATAAGATGGTATAGAAGACAGATCTCTCAAGAGTTGAAAGAATATGTGTGAAGCTATTATTTAAAGCAAAGAGTAAAAACTATAGATAAACAATTATAAACTGGTAGCAGTAATGTCGGTGTTATATAAAATTTTTGTATATATGGTGGATGAAAGAATGGCAAAATGGATGGACAAAAATAATATAGTGGGAGAAATACAAAAAGGTTTTAGAACAGATATTCGAGTTTAGTTGTAGTCACACAACTTATAGATATGAATAGGAATACAGATAGAGAGATATGGTTTTTATAGACATAGAAAAGGCATATGATAGAGTAAATAGAAAGAGATTATGGGTAAGTTCAGTAAATTTGAAATGAATGGAGTTTTAGTCGATCTTATTAAGAGATTGTCTGAAAATAATTCTATATTTCAATTATGAAATATAGAATTAGAGTTAAAAATGGGATGAGACTAAGGCAAGGATGTCCTATGTCATCTATTTTGTTGTTATATTTGAAAAAAAATGGAGAAAAATAAAGAATAGGAAAAGAAGTAAAGATACCATTAATAGATGCAAGGGAGTGTATATATCATCACATCTATTATTTTCTGATATTTTCTTGTGCACAGAAAGTTGGGAAGATATGGAAGTTGTGATTTACGCAAGGGTGGGAAAAGAGATTGAGATCAAATTTAGTGAAGAAAAATAAAAAATAATGATAATAAATGCTGGGAAAAGAGAAGAAGAATTTTTTTGGGGGGATTATAAAGTTAAATGTGGTCAATAGGTATAACTATTTGTGAATAGTCTTAAGTAATCAGAAGAATTGCTTGAATAAATGAGAAAAAAAATTGATAAATAAAGCAAAGAAAAGAGATTGATAAAGAAATTAAAAGTGTTGTCATATAATAAATATGATGTAGTAAGAATTATATGGAACAGAGTGGCAGTCAAATTTTAATTTATAATGGAACAGAGTGGCAGTAGCAGTAGCAGGGTTAACATATAGTAATTATGCATTGTGTGTTAGTAAAGGGATATTAGATTAATTAGAAAAAGTACAAAGACATGCACTGGACGCAGATGTGTACATGGCAAAAGAGGTAACTCAAGGAGAAATGGGATAGTCAAGATTGAATAGTCAAGATTGAATATATGAGAGATGCAAAAAGCAAAATGAAAATATTTGGTACAGTGCAATTTATAGATGGAAAGAGAATAGCCAAAATAGTATTTAATTCATGGGTGAAATGTGATATTTAGTGAAGGAAAGAAATAGAAGCTGTAGTACTGCATTTACACTTAGTTTTGGTTTGCTTATTATTATGTTTAAGTGAAGAAAGTTGCCATTAATAAACAATGATCAGAAAAAAAATCAGTACAGATGCTTTGAATTGCAAAGGTATAGTATTTAAATCATGGAGAAAATGTGATTACAGTACATAAATTCAGGTTTGAAATATGATATTTCATGATGGTAAAAAAAAATTGATGCTATAGCACTATATTTACATTCAGTAAATAATAATATTATAAAAACAACAGCCTTTCAAGACATTTTTTTTATTCAGTGGGTCTTCCAGTAAATAATCGTACTATATATAGTTGTACTTTACAATGACAAATTCACATATGAGTAATGACTGCCTTTCAGACTGAATACACTGCTCACAGTTATTAATGTAATATTAAAATCTTTTGTTTAATTTATGTTAAATATTAAAAAAAATTGTTAAAGCAACCATGTTAAAAAACAACAACCTTTCCATATGCAATAATTAAAAAAACTATTACAAAATTGCTGTCAAATTTCGCAATTGTAAAATGGAAAAAAAAAATTTAATTACAAAAAATGGACTTTCAGACCATATACATTTCTCACATTTATTTATATAATATTCAAATCTTTTGTTTGATGTCAAATTCACATATCAAAATGATGGCCAAGGCCAGGTACATCTGGTAAATATAATAAAAATCAGATTAAAAATTGGGAGTACATTCAAAATACAAACATTAAATAGAAGAAACAATAATAACTAAAAAACAATCAAATGAATAAAGAAATAATTAAATACCAATAAAACTAGAGCAATAATAAGATCTATTAATGTAATTAGTGATTAAAATAAAAATAATAGACAAGTTGGTTAGTTTAGTTATCAGCAAGAAATTTATTAATCAACAATTTACTTTTGGCATGTAAGCAATATGAACAACCTTCATTTGTTCAGTTACTTCAACTATTGAACTTTCTGATTCGTTATTTATGAGAAAATTAAAAGCAATCTATTAAGATCTTTAAAATGGATCATATAGAAAATATAGATAAAAAAACACAAGAGAAATATGCTTGATTTCATATCACAGAGAAGCATGAAAACCCAATAAGGTATTTTAAGAAAACATAACCATCAATAAACCATATGAAGATAATTCAATTAGATCAGATATAGTATATCATTTATGAAGTTTTCAGTAATCAGAAACATGTAAGCACAAAGTTTATTAAAAATACCAATCTTAATCCACAATTATACATATAGAAACTGTGCATATTATGTAAGCAATAATATTTAAACAAGATTATGTTTTCCATATTTGTTACAGAAGCTTTACATAAATATAAACTTATGAGGTTTTGTAATTCATACTTTATGAGACAATCATATTTATGTATTTCCGTGTGGGAAAAATATTTTAAATGAAAAAAAACTATATTTTTCTTTCAATCATCTTGCACAAAAGCACTTGGATTTTATTTTTGTCTCACAATCTAGAATTAATTTTGCAATTAAAAATAATATACAAAGAGGCATTTTTCAAGACCATAATATAACAATTGTCTCCTAGCTTCAGACTTTTATCAATCAAAACAAAAGTTTTAATTCATGATTAAAATGTAATTTGCCTTCCTTTCTATGGTATTCACTAATTTTTGATATTTTGGAATTCATACTTTAAATAGTTTTAAAATACATACTATGCTATGTTTCAAAGGATTTGGTTAAAACTTATAAAAATCACAAATTTTCAATAACTATTTAGGTCATACACCTTAAATTCTATTTTAGAACCACAACTGGTATTTGACTAAATACAATTATGATAGATTTGTTCAAAATATATTCAATCCTACTCAAATTTACATCCAATTCAAAGTAGTGTAGAATAGTTGAACAAAAGAAAGTTATCTTCATGATATATGATTAAATAATGCTAATATTATTTTTATAAACTTTTAACAAATTGTTATCCAAGTCAATAAAAAATAATAATTATTTTCTAGTTGTACACTAAATTGTTTTAACAAGATAAATAATTTTTTGGCTTTACCTATGAAACAGTAATATATTGGTCACAAATGCTATATCTATTATCTTTTACTTGAATGCTGCAGTATTATTACACAAGATATTTTTCATATGGATCTAACTAAATAAACCAAGTAACTTGTACATAGGGTAGTTATTCTGCCAAATTCATTTATAGTATGGAAATAGATAACTCTTTACTAACATGTCAAAAATTAATAACAATATTTAATTTAACCATATCTTTCAGTACTTTGAAAATATGATGGCAAAATTATGAAATCAGTCAATATGTTGTTAACATGGTTGTGTTATGATAGTGAATAAATTATTATCTACATGTATTTGGTTAGGCATATGGAATGGATGAAGATTTAGAGACCCTGAAAAAAAGTTTTATGGTAAACTTGAAGAAAATTTTTGTGGAATTGATAGACCTCATTTTCCTTATAAAGATTGCCTCAAAGAGACTTAAAAAGTACAATTCTGACTATTGCCCTTGAAAAGATATATATGAGGATAGAAATGATTGGATATTTGTAATGCCAAATTTTGTAGTTTTCATGAAGACAAATTTTCGACAAAATTAACAACAGCAATTGCAAAATATCAAATTACCAGATTAAAAGACCAGCATTTAAAGTATGTGGACATATTTAAGAGTTCACAGATTACTTTGTTTAATCATTATACAATTCATCTTTCGCTTTTTTTTTTAGGAAATGCAGGCTACCAATACTATCATTTTTTTATTTTATGAAATACAAAGCTTGCAATTACATGCATAAATTTTATATTTTAAATCATATGGCATGTTATTCATCATTTATGTATGGGCACTAAAAAGTTATTAAATATTTTATTAAACACAGAGAACCTAAATTCAGATCTCAATTAGTAATTAGGATGATAATGACAATAAAACTACATATTTCTCTTTTTGTTAAAATTATACTGAAGTATTCTTAAAAAAACCCAAGTTATATTTCCGATTATCAATTTACAACTATCTGTATGTAAATAATATTTATTTTACAAAGCGCAAACAGTATTGAAATTAAATTGACAGACTGCAAACCTCTCGTGCTTATTACTATTCAACAGCCAATCAGATCGTAAATACAAGACAGAGAATTTAACAAGAAGAGGGCGGTCCACCCTCCTTTTTACTTGTCTTTCTACATATCCAAGCCAGTCTGAAGTATTTAGATCTTAAAGCATGAAACTTTAAATATCTTCACATTTAACTCACTGAGTCTATATTACAAACATACAGTATGAAATCCTACAATTTACTACGCAGTAGTTTTTAGATGTTATAACTTGCAGTAACGTATGTAAATAATATTTATTTTACAAAGCGCAAACAGTATTGAAATTAAATTGAAACTGCAAACCTCTCGCACTTATTACTATTCAACAACCAATCAGATCGTAAATACAAGACAGAGAATTTAACAAGAAGAGGGTGGTCCATTATCTGAATGAGAATTCGACTAATAGTCAGACAATCTAACAGTTTCATTTATAATTAGAATATACTTAGAATAATACTTCTATTACTGAAAAACATTTGATAAAATAATATCCTCGTGCTATAATGTCTTTCTTTCTATGATAATATAGTGATCTATTTACAAACAAAGCATGCTCAAAAACATAAATTATTTAAGTCCACAATGAAAGAAAGACAAGAATAAGAATTTTATACATTAAACTTAGTTTTAGGTAACAAAATTTATTATAATGTATCAAAAAAATATTTTCACATCTTTTAACTACAGAGAGAAAAAGTTATAAGAAACAATATCTAGATTTTATTAAACAATTCTTTATACATTAACATTTATTATATATATATATATATATGTATACTACTTCATAATCGTCACAACTGCAGATTTTGAATCAGTAATGTGATGCACTGTGACTTCTCCTTAGACGAAGTCAGGAATCTCTCAGCAACCATGCCCAAAAAAACCTGTTAGCCACTTTACCTTCCCCTTCCATTCCCCATCCTAAGCTTTCCCATAATCTGCTCCATCCCATTTCCACAACATAATCTTTGTCAACTCCATGGCCTTCATATCTAAATCCTTATCTTTTCCCAAACCCAGCATAAAAACCAATAACCCAATTTCTGTATAATCACTTTGTTCATATTTATTCTTCCATAACTTCATTATTTGTAGCTTTTCTGCTTTCAAGCATTTACATTTAATTAACAGATGCCTAATATTTTCTATGTCTTCCTTACATAATTTGCAGACTAAATCACCCATATTTTTTCATTTATGTGTACATTCTCTTGTTGCTCAAGATCCCGCTCAAGACTTGAACAATAAACTACTTTCCTTGCTATTATCATAAATTAACTTGCACCCAATGTTCCATTTACTTCTATATATATTTAAACTCTTTTTACTTTCCATACTAGTAGCAAAAATTTACAACACAATGCCACCTAATATATGCTTTAGTAACTAATAGATACAATAAAGTTTATTCAGTGCTTTCCCATTCAAAATCTTAATTTCTAGATTATGGCTTTCACCAGTGGAACCTTAGATCTGAGCGCTGAGCATGTAGTTCTTTTAATCTTATGCATCTCCTCAGCACTCATCTTTTACTTTTTTGGTTAACTATAATATCTATACAAATTGAAAACACATTCAATCCAAGCTAAAGATCTGAAGTCAATTTAGTATCTATATATTTTGACATTTTTGGTTTTTTAGTAACCAGTAACATCTATTCTTTGACTACGATTGGTATTAAACCACTACAACATTACATGACCATCTTTTCTATATGATCATGCAAGCTATTAAAACAGCAAACAGCTCTAATAATCAACTGATGCTAGAAAGTTTTGTGTCATAATCCCTAAATCTCCAGACTTCTTTGTAGTTTATGTTTTCATCAGTAAGGAGCTTTAAATCTGTGAGCAATGCAGCTGAATCTTTGAATCTAATGCACCACTCAAGCACTCACATTTTATCTTTTTCATAAACTAAAAATCCAGAATTGAAAATAAGCTAATTTGTCTGTATAGTCATACAGATCCAGATATTTTAGTAGTTTAGTACCAATCCCAGACAAAGGATGACTATGGTTATTAGAAAAAACCAGTCATCAAAATAGATAGACACTGAATTGGATTCAGATCTATATGACTATATAGACAAATTAGCTCAGATTGAAAACATTATTGTGTTTCAGCTTGAGCTGATAGCATTATAATTAACCTAAAAGTAAAAGTGAATGCTGTAGAGATGCATTAGATTCAAAGAACCAGGTGCATTTCTTCCAGATCCAAGATATCTTGCTAATGAAAGCCATAAGTAGAAACTATTCTGAGGTTATTGGATGGGAAGGTGCTGGATAGAGATTAAGCTACAAAACCTTCTTGTATCTACTGATTACTAAAGCTTATATCAGATGGCACTAATGTGTGGTGAAATTTTTTGTTGTTAATTTAACAACTTGTGTAAGTATATAAAAGAGATGAAAAAATGTAAAAAAAAATGTATGACATTTTAGCTTTTGAATCATTGATAAAGAAAAAGTAAATATATGTGTTCCAATAAATCAAATTAAAATATATAATAATCTGTTATAAGAATAAATGAATAATAAAAAATATTTTGCAAATATAAAAAAAAGAAAAATGAAATTTTATATATCAAAAAGAAAAAAAAATCTTACTGTGGATTTATATCCAGGTATTTTTCTAAAACTATAGATTTGTCTTAGGCCTAGTGATTTTTTAATAAGTCCTTATGTCACTTTTTGGATCCTTTATCAAATATCCAACTTGAGTTATTTGAATCCTTTACAGTACATTTTATTTCAATAAGTTAGGATAACTTTTAAGTAATGTAAAAAATTTGCTATCAGAACATCAAGAAAAGTTAAAAACAAAAGATCATCACCATCAGAATATCAATTGAGGTATGGTACTACACCTTTTTCAATGTTGAAGAATTACACTTTAGAAGTATGAATCACACATTTCAGAATGTATTTAAGTGTTGAAAGCCATCTTAAAATTTTTTTCATTCCATCTAAAAATGAGTATTGTAAAATACTTTCTAGCTATATGATCTTTTACACAGGTTGTGTGATTTGTCATCCTTCAACCCATTTTTTTAATTCCAGCTTTATTCTCTAGGAGTATGCAATACTGAATCCCTGCGTTGAACTTTCAATGAATCTATGGATAAATGTGAATGTATTTCTTAATGAATTACTGTATATAGCCTTTCTGATCCTGACAAAAGCAAATTAGAACTACAACCTTATTCAAATGTTTTTTTTTTTTTACCAAATCTTGTAAAAAGCTCTATTACTATTACATCATTTCTTTCAAACACACAATCCAGTCCTCCAATCACCCTATCAGTTTCCTATCCTTATATACATCATTTATTATTTTCTTTTTTTTTCCTAACAGGGATACAATAAACATAGTATAGCAGATATCAGTTAACATTCTTTTTTCTAATTATTACATCTCTTCTTCTATCAGCAATAATTGAATAAGGCAAAAACAAACCTTTTTTACTCTTAGATCCCATTTACATCTTTTTTATATAAAGCAATCTTTATCATCTTATAAATTAACATTTCCAAATACTCTTATCAATCCAGCTTTTAAAAATATTTTTTTTTTGCATTAACATTAAATTATTTTTCAAAAGTACATCAATAGGTTAATACCATTATTTAGTTTTCAAATATCGAATACTTATTAAGTATCGGAACGTTACATCCAATATTTCCCTTTAATATGCCCGATTTTCGAGATTTCAAATACCCAGCCTGTTTACTTCCTATCTTTTGTATAATAGAATTTCAAATCTATAATAAAAATTGCTAACACTGCTATTTTTCATTTGTTGTTCTAAAAGATTAATTCCTTTAAAAATAGGATTACATGTTACAAAACGAAATGTTCGTTTGTAAATTAATTTAAGCAATAGATCAACATAAATATGTTGTAATTTCAGAGCATTTTCTGCACATAAGTCGAACTGTGTAGATTTCATTCTTTGATTTATAACGTCAAAAAACTAACCTTAATTACAAATAGAGCTAAAAGAATGGGTGGTATTTTTCCAGTCTTTTTTATGCCGTTTGACTCTTGGTCAAGAATAGTTTATTGAAATGACAGTAGTAATTACTTCGGTTTCAATTTCAAAATCAAGATAAATTACGTTAGCATGTACAGAATTGAGATACGAAAATTAAGTAACTTTTTATAATAAGTACAATAAAAAAAATGATCAGTTTTATCTACTATTAAAAAAAAAAAAACTATTCCCCGCCACCACCTCACTACGTAGGATTTTATCCCTTACGTAACACCATAGTACACTGAAAATACAAATAGAATTTGGAAGTTATCCATATATAGCTTATTTTGAAAAAACTCTTAATTTATCAAATTCCATCTTACATTTGCTACAGCGATGTCTAGCCAGCAAAATTTTCTTTACAGATTTATATTCTTGCTCTTATTGTTGTAAGGGTCGACATGTTGACGTAATGGCGAAAGTTTTTCATATTAAAATTTCTTTCGATAAAACATTGTTAGCCGAGAGGTCATCGCACCCGCCTTGCAAGCAAGTATCGCACCCGCCTTGCAAGCAAGTAGTTGGTTACAGACGGGTGTGGGTTCGCGTCCCGGCCGATGCTATGACATATGAAAAAAAAAAGACTTAATTGAAATATACACTACAAAAAAGCACTTAAAAATAAACATTCAATTATTTTTCAAATACACCGTTTATATGAATTTAAGGTTAAATAATAATATAATTATTGACAATTTTTAGTCATAATTGAACACTTTTTGTCATTCTCTCAATAGTGATTTATTCTAGTCTCAAATTTAGAAATACTCAAGATGGAAAAACCATAGCTAAACTAATTTTATTCAAAATATTGAAATATGGCATTATAAACAAATTTTAATCACAATATAATATAATGCATTTTTAAAAGCATGTATTTTAAATTCAAGTTGATTTCTGTAAAACACATATTCGGTACTAAAAGTACAATAACTAACCTAACTCAATAATTCGACGCTAAGTCTTGAGTTAAATAAAACTCATACTTTAGGCACATGTGGTGACCCCTTTTGACTAATGGGTGACGTTGTTTTGAAGATAAAAAAAATTACCTTTTTATTAACAATGAAAGTGCTCATTATTATTTTTTATTTCATCTTGCAATAATTTGTTTATATATAACAAGTTATTTTATTTGTTAGTCAGAAAATAATTCATAATTCTTGACTAGCTTTTTACAACATGTGTTTGGTTAAAATTAAATCGAATTCTTTTAACTATTATTTTGATTGCTTATTTTGTCAAACTAAAAATTTATAAGCTTAGTAATATTACTTCCAGAAAAAAAATGACCCTGGATTAGAGTAAACAAAATTTTGATAAATCTCGTAAAAATTCTAGAACATACAACTTTCGATAAATTGCTTTTATCAATGAAACAACTCGTCTTTTTCTCTTCTTACATTCAATACAGTATTTCAATTTGTTTACTTTCTTTTACACTACTTTCTATTAAATCCAAACAGAAATAATTACCTGTTACCGCTAAGAAATGAGTAAATAATATTTTTATATGTCACTAAGAATAATCAACGGATACTAAATGTTTTTAATAACTGAAATGATTTTATTTATTCATAATAGTATATAAGTTAGTAACAATAATTAGTAAGTAGTTCAACTGGCGACAGGCTAATTGAAACAGCAATAAATAATATTAATCACAGAACAGTTCATATATCTATAAATAAAGAGCTAAACTCCATTTCCATGATTTATTAAAAGTCCTTGTGTTAAAAATTATCCATATACTTCACGTTTATCGTTTAACTCCCGTAATTTCAAACGGTCATTCATTAACAATTCAGTAAGCACCCTGCTGTTCACTTACATCCTTGAGACAGTCTAATTGAATTGGACTGGATCTCTTTCGTCTACCGTAATTCGTCTGTATTTGCACTATCATCTTTCATTCTACTCTTAGTTTTCAGTAACCTGCTTTTCACTTTAGTTGTTCAACTATTTCTTCATTACCATGTTCTGCAGTCAATTATTTTCATTTGGTTAATTTGCATATTATTAGACATTATGGATATGCAAATTAAAATATGTAGTTTAATTGTACTTTCTGCATATAATTATTTTTAGAGTAACTCAGCACTGCTTGTGTTAACCAGTTTTGTAGACATATATATATATATATTGCATATATTGAATGTTTCTTATATATGTAAGTATAAGTATTTGAACTTAGGCTTTTTTAGTCTATAGTCGTCCTTCACTTCACTCCAAGCAACTGTTACACATATCCACTTAAATGAGAAAAAGATAGAATTTAGTTTGTAAAGTTATTTGTAATTCTAATTATTTCACTTTCTTGGTAAATGCTTGGGCAGACATAAATGGTTTTTTAATTACTTACCTGTCTCCTATTAAGTCTTAATTATTGTACTCTGCTTAGTTGTGGCCAGTCGTTTGGTTGGTGCTTCACCCATATTTTATGTCTGTTTTCATTAAATCAGAGAATTAATGTTTTATCAATTTTAAATCATTTAGGATGGAGTATTTTTTAAGTTTTCTATTTCTTTAAATTTGAGATTTAAGTTTTTTTTTATTCTATAATTCATACTCCATTGTATTCACTTACCATTTTAGTGTTCTTGCATTGTAATCAACCATGGCAATCTTAAATGTGATTGGTCCATGCAACAGTTCTGCGGATATTATGACATCATTAGTCAATAAGCTAGTAGTGATCTCTCACCCGTGCTAATTCGTTCAAGAAACTTTCATTCGCTTTTCATTTTAGAACTTTTGAATAAGGAAACCTGAATTGATTTTTTCTTAATTCACTATTAGAAAATTAGTCTGTCGGCCAGAGCATTGACATCTTCTTCGTGCTAGTCCACATCTGATATAACTATATTTATTATGTGTAAAGCTCTACTTTAAAATTTTATATTAATCTTAATAAAATTTCAAATTAGTTTAAATTATTTTGCTGACATTTGTCTATGTGTTTTTTTTCTCAATTGTCTGAACAAAATATAAGCAGTTGTATGGATTAGCGACTTCGCATCCCGGCTGATGCTACGACACATGAGAAAAAAAATATATTCACGAGCTCTTGCTATCTCCCTGAGTCTAATCAGTGCAAACCATCATCAGCATCCATTTTTGTTCATGGTAAACAAATTTTCCAGATATGCACCCTCTGTGATCAAAGATAGATTGAATGACTGTTACAATATATATATATATTTATTAATAAATACATTACTAGTGGATACATACCAATACCTCCCCTTCACTCTAGAAATAAATAATTTTTTTTTATAAAAATAATTTTTTAACTTTTTTTGACATCCATTTTTCTCTGGCATGTTTCACTAAAGTTAATTTTTTTTGAGAGCTCCTTTGTATTTTCTTCTTTTCATGCTGAATATCACCATTTACTCTATAACATCATTTTGAATTGAAATTATATGTTAGTTCTATGTCCGTATTTGTAGAAAGCTCCATTTTAATATCTTTATATAAAATCAGAGTAGTAGCTGTATCTAAATTATCAGTTGTATCTTCTAGTGTCTCAATTTGTTTTCTTATATATCAATTATACTTAATTGAAATAAACAATTTCTTTAATATAAATATTTTAATCAAACCGGTTTTCATCCGATATTCGGACCTTCTCAAGATATATATATATGATGCACTGTGATTTCTCCTTTGTCAGTGTCAGGAATCTCTCAGCAATTATGCCCAAAGAAACCTGTTAGCCACTTTAAATTATCTTTCCATTCACCACCCCAAGTTTTCTCATATTCTTCTCTATCCTGCTCCATCCCATTTCCATAACATAATCTTTGTCAACTCCATGACTTTTATATCTAATACCCCCTTATCTTTTCCCAACTAATCACTTTGTTTATATTTATTCTTCCACAACTTCATTATTTGTACTCTTTCGGCTTTCAGACATTTATATTCAATTAACAGATGCCTAATATTTTCTATGCCTTATCTTACACAACTTGCAGATTACGTCACCCATAGTTTTCCATTTATGTGTATATGCCCTTGTTGCTAAAGATCCCATTCGAGCCTTAAACAGTAAACTACTTTCCTTACTATTATCATAAATTAACTCACACACAATTTCAAAAATATGAGAATTTTCTAAATAAATGTTTATTTATAAATTATACAGCAATGAACAAATAAAAAGAATTGAATAGGTAAATAATTGTTAGAAGTTGAATAAAAATACAAATTGAAATAAAAAGTGAATAATAGTTTGGATAACACAAACAGGAGAACATGTGAATTTTAAGACAACAAAATTATTGAATTAACAATCAGTTGATTAATAAAATAAAAATGAAGAAAATGATAAAAAAAAAAATTTCTAAATTAAATGAGAGTATGAAAAGAAATCTAAACAGGAAAGACTTGACAGATAAAATATGATTACAAAAATAATGTAATAAAATAAAAAAATTTCAAAGATATACTTGATTTAGTTTAAAGTAGACAAAATTTGGAGCAACAAAAGGCTTATACTTAAAAAATACCAACTGAAATAATAAGTGTCAAAATTCTATTACAAAAGGCAAATGTAATGATTAATAGGAAGATTATACAACTTGTATGATAGAAATAGTAAGCTTAGATCACTTTTAAAATGAAATAAATAAAGTTGAAACAAATTATGAAATGATAAAAAACAAAATCTTTAATTGACAGAAATTTAACAAACAGTGCAGAGGATTGAGAAATTTCTTTAATAATATTGAAAGTTGGGCTATAAAAAAAGTCCTTGTTGGTTAATTTTTAAATTTAAAAGCTCACCATTAAACTTTTTCACCATTTATTATTATTGTAAAAAAAATTCAAGTTTATGTGTACATTAAGTTCCTTTACATGTTTGATCAATTTGTATGTGCACATCTATTATAGATATAAAGATGTTATGCAAATTGGAAAAATATCTGGATTAAAAGTGATTAACTTTTAATATAGTGGATTTAATATAAACTCCAAGAGGACATCTTATTAATTAAACTGAACTCAGGAATAGAAAATATTTATTTGCTTGTTGAGAGCTTTATCTGGGCAAGTTTTGCTATATATGAAAAAAAATTAAGAAAACATCATCATTAACAGAAGCCATTCACAAATGAGTATTGCCACTTCAACTCTAAAACAAAATGATAAAAATCAGCTCTACATTAGACATGAGTTTTCCATAGACGATGCAAACCATTGTATAAATCATAAATATATTAACTTATAGAATATGTTTGCAAATTATTCTGTTTATTTGATATTTTGTGATGCTACTTTTTAATGTCTGGAAAACCTTTCTTTCTGAAGTACTTCAAGATTATATCTAATTGTAATTGTCCAATGCATTGTACTCTCTGTCATATCTTCCAATCAACATTGCATTTCTTTAGCTTTCAAATAATCCATATAATGTAAAGAGTATACCTCTCCCATAAAAACCATGCTTAACTTTACCATAAATAATCCTTTTCTGAAGTCATGTATTGTTTATTCATTTTATGTGTACAATCCAATGAAGGTATGATATCAAAGTGGACTTGAATATTATATGCAATAAGTTGAAAAATATATTGATTGGTCATATAATATTGTCAGTGTATTTTTAAAATTTTACAGAGCATCCTGAAATGAAACATTTCTAATGCCTTTATATTGAATCAATAGAATGTCCACATTTTATTACCATACAGTAAAGTAGATAAAATAATGAATATATGTAGCTAATTTAATTGCAGTATTATTTCCCTGTGGTGAAACACTATGCTTTTATTTACTGCAAGTAGTAGCAGGATATTAAATTTTATGCTGCATCTCAAGATCTAAGACCACCTTTTTAAAACTATCAAAGTATTTAAATTGACTTACAATTTCAAATTGATAACTATTCAAACTAAAAGTTGCTGAGGATTTTTCTTCTGTCACTTGCTGATAAAGAACTTTAGTTTTTTGAACATTAATCATTAAACCAGTCTTTATTGTTGTATTCAAAATATTAAATACATTCTGCAAATCATCTTTTGAACTGGAAAAAAATTAAAGTCATCAGTATATTGTATATCCAAAAACCAAAAGGGCAAAGTTCTTGTTTTTTGATTTTAATCAATTCAAATTACAAATTCTACCATCAAACCTAACTTAATCTTCATTTCTTAAGGCCACCCAATTACAGTCAATATCATATAATATGAAATCATGTGTGCACTTTACTACTCTTACACAATGCTTTACTTACCACCCTCTTTTACAGTTTTGATTACCAATACATAATACAAACACATGAATATAAATATACATGAACATATAATTTACGTTCTATATATTCAATTATAGTCAACTGTTATAAAAATTAAAAACAATTTTGGAGCATATGCACATTCTTGTTTAATACCATTTTTCATTAAAATTTTATTCCTGTAGTAATAATATTTTGTCTTAATCCAGTATGTAAATGTTATCTAAGTTATATAAACTTTGGTGGAGAACCAATTTCTTTCAAACATTTAGCTGTAGATTAAAATAAAATTGGATATGTACTCAAATATTATTATTTATGATCATTTTCTACTCTATCTCTATTTCTTCATAGGGTGTTATATAAAAGACTGATATATCTTTATTAACATTTTTTTTATAGGGCATATTTTAAGCATATATAAAATCAGTATATAAATTACTTTTGTTTTCAGCATTTTTTTAATATTTGCATAGCAAGAAAAACCGTGTCAATAGTGCTTGATTTTATAAAATGAGTCTCTTCTATTCATTCATCCAAGACTGGAAGTAACTTATTCAGGAAAAACTTTGAAAGTAACTTTACTGTAGTAGATAATAATTATCCACAATAATTACTGCAATCTTGACTATTTTCTTTATTTCTAAAAATTTGAACAATAGAAGAATCCCTAAGATAGGACAGCATAATCTCTTGTGTATTTTTTGAAGCTAACATATCTTACTTTAAAACTTTTCTAGATGACAAAGTATTCCTGTACTGGATGAGGGACAGTTCTTTTAAATAACTACACTGTTCAGAAATACATTTCTGACAGTACGGTATTGTGCCATCATATTCATGCTGCATTGAATACATCGATATATCAGATAGATTGGCGTTAATTTGATTGCGAACTTTTGACCTGGGGTTAAATAAGAGATATAGAATATTTTCTTTTTCGAGTGCAATCTACGTAGTCTATCCATACTCGATATGAATAAAATATTAATTAATCCATCTGTGCGAACTTCTAAAATAAAAAGTTAAGATTGAAATTAAATCAAATTCTAAAGTAAACATAATACTAAAATAAATAATTCTGAATTTTATATAAGTATAAAATAAATGTTTTGTGTATTTTCAATATGGCAGTGGCTTATTCTTATTTTTTGTTATCTTTCTTTAAAAAGAAAATATATATTATCTCTGCTGCTCTACGAACTAGTGACTAGGGCATTTCGGTCATATTTATTTAAATTCTGGATTTTGCTGTAAGTACCTGCTGGCCTATATAAATTTTCAGGTTTAATTGGCCTGATGGGCCCTGGTGGCAAAATTATAATGTAAGAGTCTCTTCGTACCTGACCATTGTAATATAAAGGAACTTAATGTACACATAAACTTGAATTTTTTTTTACAAGTATAATAAATGGTGAAAAAGTTTAATGGAGAGCTTTTAGATTTAAAAATTATACAACAAGGACTTTTTTATAGCCCCAACTTTCAATATTATTAAAGGAATTTGTCAATCCTCTGCACAGTTTGTTAAATTTGTGTCAATTAAAGATTTTTTTATCATTGCATAATTGGTTTCAACTTTATTTATTTCATATTAAAAGTGATCTAAGCTTACTATTTCTATCATACAAATTGTATAGATAATCTTCCCATTAATCATTATCTTTGCCTTCTGTAATTAGTATTTTGACATTTATTATTTCTGTTGGTATTTTTTAAGTATAAGCCTTTTGTTGCTCCAAATTTTGTCTACTTTAAACTAAATCAAGCATATCTTTGAAAGTTTTCTATTTTATTACATTATTTTTGTAATCATATTTTATCTGTCAGGTCTTTCCTGTTTAGATTTCTTCCCATACTCTCATCTAATTTAGAAATTATTATTTTTTATCATTTTCTTCATTTTTATTTTATTAATCAACTGATTGTTAATTCAACAATTTTGTTATCTTAAAATTCTTCACATGTTCTCCTGTTTGTGTTATCTTAGCTATTACTCACTTTTTATTTTAATTTATATTTTTATTCAACTTCTAACAATTATTTACCTATTCAATTCTTTTTATTTGTTCATTGCTATATAAATTTATAAATAATCATTTATTTAGAAAATTCTTTTTTTTTTTGAAATTTTGTTTTCTGGGTAAATGTCATCTACAGGATGTTCTGCTGATGTAATTTTAATACTGCTTCGGAATATATTCTGTCTTAATAAGTAATGGAAATGAAAGTATTTTTTTTACCTGAAATTTTCTATATATAAATTTTATTTACGTATTTTTTTTTTTTGTAGTTTAACATAATAATTTTCATGTATGAAGATTTGTTTAAAATATTTGATAAACATTTAAGAAAAAAAAAACAACAATTCTACAAAGAAAGTTTTATTTCGTATATATAAATCAAATGTAGATATTGCTCAACTGAAAGTAATTATAAATTAACTACTCCTAATAATATTTAATTAATTTAGCCAATCATCACTAGTAACTTACAATTACAGTAATATCATGCTAAAGTAATCAGCCAATCAACTTAGGCACACTAATTGCACTGTATATTGAAAAAAACAGCAATGGTTCATTAAGTAGCTAAAGAGTAGAATTTGTTTTGTGAGAATTGATTTGTTAGTTATTTTAACATATTATCATTATTGTTAAAATGTATATTACTATGAATTGATTAGCTGCTTTAGATAAATATTATTAGGAGTACTTGGTCAGATAAGGGTTATGTCTTTGGCTAGACTCCTACTTATATAGACAAATGAATTAACACTTTGTTCATGTAACTTCACAATTTGATAAAATAATTATCACAAGGTATTGTTTAATTCACTTTTGTTTTCAAATCTAATATCCATAATATTTTAGTATATTAATATACCTGATCTTTATGATACTACTAAATCAGCCCTGAATTTGGAATTACATACTTAACATGCATATAATTTTTAAACAAAATAATTCAGCTGATAGTAATTTAAGAAAAATAAAACCAATTTCATCTTAAATTTTTGGGTTTCATATTTCATTTACCCATTTTGTTTTTTTATCTTCTTCCATCCTTGAGTTGACTATCTCCATAAAAAGTATTTAATAAGCCCGACCAAATTTTGGGGGAACATGATCTATTTTAAAATTACCCTGGATACTTAACCTAATTATCATAGTGACACAAACATTAAATTAGTAATAAAAAATTTATTAACAACAAAATAAATGACTTGAGATTATATCTTAAATATATGACAAATCATATTTACAAATACTTTACAAATTGTACAACTTATTTGGTTTAATTTAATATTAATTTATTTTACAGAATGTTTATCACAACTTATTGATAAAATTATCATAACTTAAAATATTAATTTGCATATTTTTGTACAAACTATTGATGATAATACCTTATTCAAAAGAGTATAGTCACTACTTAAGTGACTAATTAAATTTAGAAATTTGAATAATAGAGATGTGTTCTAGTGTTTATAACAGCTATACATATGCATGTATGTTAAACAAAAACATTAACAGTGATATTGATGTGGTTTCATTCTTATTCATTTTAAAATTTTATATTGAAAACATTTAATAAAACAATGATTTTGTCATAAAAGCATATAACAGCCATAATTATATAACATAAAACAATGTAAGAATAAAACATCTTAGTATTCATATATATATAAATCAGTTCATGTTAGCCAAAGCTTAAATAAGCCAATAGAGTATCAACATTCTGTTGCCAAGGAAATCTCAATTGATAAAAATGGAGATTGTCTTGGCAATAGTTTGTTGATATTTTATTGATTTATTTAAGCTTTGGCTGTTGTAAAATGATTAATTATGGAATCCAATTAACTATTGCCTTTTTATGTTCAATACATATATGAGTGTGTGTGACTGTGTGTATAAATTGATTAACAGTTTGTAAAAGTTGTCTTTCCACTTTTATTCCATATATACATTTAATACTGAATTTGTTAATTTTTACAATTCAATGCTTATTAATCATAAAAGAATCTGTTAAAAATAAAATTCTGCCTTTATCTTTTGTTTTAATTGATTATAAATTCACATTAATAAAACCAAGTTTCATTTGGTTTAACTATAAAATCCAGCCTTAATTTCAGCATTATTAAGATCAAAAAGTTTAAGAATAAACAGCTTTATTATTAAAGGGATTTCTAATAAAAAGATGAATGTGTAAATTTATTGACAACTTGTTAAGATGTCTAGTTCTGCTTCTATTTTGTAAATATAATTAAATGGCAATTATAATCATTATTGATTTTTTTGATTCAAAGGACTGATACCTAAGTAAAGTAGTTCTCATTTCTCCATTTATACTGTAGCAAAATTCTTGTATTGTCCTTATGAATATAATTTAAATTGCCATTCATATATAAATAGTTAAATGTGTTCTCATTTATCTAGCAGTAATATTAATATAATTGTCATATCATAGTTGATTAAAATTTCAGTTATACAAATCACAAGTTTTATAGTTATCAAATTGCTGATCAACATTAAATATTTAAAAAGCAATGAAGATTATATCCATATACAGAATTGTGTTAACTGCTTCAGTTAGCAAATTACCTTCAAGTAAAAATTCATTTCTAAAATAAGGAGACTGCATAAACATATGTGTTCTTGTTATAAGATCAATATAAAGTAGAAATTATTCTCTAATAATACAATTTTAATACTTTTACATCATCATCATCAATCACTGGAAGCTTATGCAAGTGATGAATTTATATACATGACATTCATAATTATTTAAAATTCCACATTTCCATGTCATATTTATATACTCCTATATCATCAAATAAAATGATCAAATATGTATAAACTGATTGATTTAATGTCATATTTGCTCTATTTTCATATATTTTTAATGCCAAGCACATTATTATTTAATATTTATAATCATTTGATTTATACTTGCTTATCAATACATGAATTGTTAACAATAAAACATTGTCATTATCTTCTAATTAAATATGATTTTGTAATTTTGCCATATTTAAGCATGGCCTCAATATTAATTCCAATCTGAAATTTCAACATGTTTGACAAATTTACCTTCATTTACATTGAAAAGTACAAGAATAGATTAATTTTCTACAAGTAGATAATAAATATTTAATTATTTCAGGGGGAGAGGGAGGTTTTTTTTTTTTTTTTTTTGAGTTATTTTTAATTTAATAATTAAAAATTTTTTTTTATTTTTTTAAAATTAAAAATTAAATAAAAAAGTGCAAATCTTAATCGCAAATATCTAATTTATATAATGATAAAAAAAAAGTAATTCTATTATAATTTAGATACTGAATTACTTTACTGTATCTGATTTGACTTCATTGTATTTTTGGGTCAAATTTATTATTGTCATTTATTCCAAAACTATAATTTATTAAAAAGCTTCATTAAGAGAATAAAGATGTAAACAGATTTCTGTGACCCACATACACTCATATATATATATATATTGTTAAAAGGAGATTACCTTGATAACAGTTTGAGATTGTGGATTGTTATTGATATTGTCTAAGTGTTGACTGGTTTTTAATAATTACATACACACACACACACACACACATATATATATATATATATAAAGACATTATTCAATGGCTAATAATTTATTCATAGAAAAGAAAGTGATAAAATAGATTATAAATGAAAGATCAGCAATAATAAGTTTTCTATATGCAACAATAGGTGATAGCACAGATTAATTTAACAAATTACTATGCAATAAACTCATTTTAAATCTATAGTATTATTCTTTAACTTTTATAAATGTAATCTTTTCTTTGATGATATTGATAAAAATGTAGCCTGAACTCTTTAATGAATAATAAATTCTGAAATAATTACTTTATCAGAAATTATATTTTTTTCTAAAGTTCCAATTCTATGAACACTAACTACCATTTCATTCTCTTTCTTGAGAAGTCCAGTAGATGGCAGTACTAATGAAATATTTTCATTACTCCATTTATTAAGATCACTATCATATGGTTATCTAATAATACACTCAGTCTTTTTGCTAAAGCCAACCAGCTTTATTAGAAATAAATTTTAAATTCTCAACTGAATTTTATGAGAATCTCCACAGTATTTTGATCAGTGAAATGACTAGCTTCATGCCTTTCTAAAATCCACTTCTCACTATCTTTATAATCACACAAACAACATTTGAACATTTTAAAACTATGATAATCTTGCATATATTTTCCTTTGCATTTTTTTCCATTAAACTTCAGGGAATATTTTCTCTTACATTTTTTATGACTTATCAAAGAACTATGAGAATCTTGTTTGTCACTGCATAAAGTTTTGGAAAGAACTGTTTTTCTTGTATGGAAGCTTTCATGTTTTCTTAAATTACTATTAACATCACTTCTATAATCACAAGTGTTATAGTGGAAACATTTCTCCAGAGTGCGTGTTCTTTCATGCAATTTTAAGCTATATTTCTCATCAATCTTATAATTGCATACATCAAATTTTAAAAGTTTTTCCTTATTGTGTGTTTTTTCATGTATTTTGAATTGATTTTTCTTAGCACTTTTGTAGTCACACAAATGGCACTGAAAATATGTTTTTCTTATATGTGTGTTTTCATGTATTTGTAAACTCTGTTTAAAAGCAGTCTTAAAATCACACAAGTTGCAGTGGAAAGGGTTTTCTGCTCTATGTTTTATTATATGTACTTGTAAGTTTTCTTTGACAGCAGTTTTATAATCACATTGTCTGCATTGAAATGAGCTGTCTTCAGAATGAGTTATAATATGCCGTGATAAACTTCTTTTCCAAGCTGTTTTATAATCACACACATTACAGTGGAAAGGCTTTTCTCCTGTATGTGTTCTGCTGTGCATTTTTAAATTATGCTTTACAGTAGTCTTATAATCACAAATGCTGCATTGAGAAAGTTTTTCTCCCGTATGTGTTCTTTCATGCCGTAATAAAGTTGATTTTAGGGCCGCTTTATAATTGCACAAACTACACTTGAAAGGCTTTTCTCCTGTATGTGTTCTTTCATGTTTTATTAAATTTATTTTAGCAGCACCACTATAATCACATAAATTGCAATGATAAAATTTTTCTTGGGAATGTGTTTGCTCGTGAAGCCTTAAACTGTCTTTTCTAGCAGTCTTGTAATCACAAATGGTGCAATGGAAAGGCTTTTTACCTGTGTGTGTTATTTCATGCATTTTCAATCTATGTTTAAAAGCAGTCTTGTAATCACAAATATTGCAATGCAAAAGTTTTTCTTCTGTGTGTGATCTGTTATGCATTTTTAAACTATGTTTAATAGCAGTTGTGTAATCACATAAGCTACATTTGAATGGTTTTTCATTTGTATGTGTTCTTTCATGCGACTTTAAATTAAATTTTCTAGCAGTTTTGTAATTACATAAATTGCATTCAAAAGGTTTTTCACCTGTATGTGTTCTTTCGTGGATTTTTAGATTAACTTTTTTAGCTGACTTGTAATCACAGAAGCTGCAGTGAAAAAGTTTTTCTCCTGAATATATTTTGTTGCGCATCTTAAACTATATCTTATAATCACATAAACTGTAGTGTAAAGACTTATATTCTATATGGATTCTTGAACATATTTTTAAATAATATTTACTAGGATTTGAAAACTACAAAGGTTGCAATAAAAACATCTCTTGTATATGTTTATTCACATATATTTCATCTGTTTAATAACAGTTTCTAATCACAAAAAGTACAATACAAAGATAATTTTCTAATAAGTTCTTAGGCTTTTTAAAATCATTTTCTTATGATGTTTGTAACATAAACATTGCAAACAATTCCTTTGTATAATTTTAATCCATTTGTTTGTTTCTTTAAAATTATATAATGTGCTCTCAAATAATTTTCTCCTAAAACTATTTTTAAATAGTTTAAAAAATGACTTCTACCTATATATGGATTTACAAATATATAAAACAATTTATAGTCTATCTTTCTTTCAAAGTAATTATACTATAAAGACTGATATGACTCTTTATAAAAGTATTTACAATCTTAAATACAATAGCTAAACAAGGTTGCTTTTAGTAAAGATAGAAAAGTATTTTATGACCAAATAAATTTAGACTTGCAAATAGGCTTGTTAATTGCTTTTAAGCACTGCTCTATATCAATACGAGACTTTGAATAATGGTGAAACATCATAATAACATAAATTGTATTAATGAAGAAAAATAAATACTGAAGAAAAGTTTCTGTATGGATTGAAACAAAATTATTTATGACTGCTTGGTTCATGATATCTATTTGTGGACATATTAAATAATATTTATTCCCAGCAGTCTATTAATAATATATAAACCATTGATAAATATTTTCTATAGAATCATTTTATATCCTGATTTCTGTGCAGTAGTTATCACTTTAATTCTATTTTGAACAAGTGTACAGAGCTTTTAATTATTATTTTTTTGTATCATTAATGTATATACCATTCCAACAAGCACTTTTTTCTCTCGAAAGTCTACATGATCCCCCTGCAAAAGGTGATTATATATGTTTCATTAGATGGAACTTTTTGAAAATAATACAAAAACATCACAAAAGTAATTATATGACGACTGAAATTATATAATTGATAAAAGTATTTTTATAATATAATGATATATATATATATGCAACTGTAAAATTAAAGAATTTAATGAGTGATGAAATGCCGAGAAAAATAAAGCCTGATTTGATCATTTTTATAAAGCTTTATATAATGTTCAATTAAAATGGAGCCTTTATTTGTCATAATGCAATGAATAATTAATTACTATTAATCCAATTTTATAATTATTCATTTACTTTTTATTGTTACAATTTATTAATTTTATGAATTTTAAATAAAATTATTTTTTAATATTTCACTTCTTTTCTTATAATCTTTTTCAGTGTTCTTACAAAGACTTAATATGGACAGCTGCAGTTTTCATATTTAAAATCTTTCCAACTTTAAAAAATCCTTTTTGAACTAAAGTAATATGTGCATCAGTTATCTTTCCTTTCGAATCATTCTTTATATTCCTTGATAATGTTAGGTCACAATTCCCTGCTTCAGAATTCTTGTCTGAAAGAATAAAAAAATCATCACCGGTAATAACCATATTAATTTTATGGCAATTAAAAGGACTAAATTTATAAAATATTAATATAAAATGTGACATAAAAAAGACTGCACAATACAGTCTTTTTGAATAATAATAAATATGTTAGAGTAATTCCTTCTGGTTGGTTAAACTTCTCACAATAATTCATAGAAAACACAATTTTATAATGCCTTATTTGCATTATAGCTTCGAAAATGAAATCACAATGACCCTTGTAATCAAAAAATGACAGCCAATCCAAATTTTATATATTAATAGAAACATAGCTAAGAATTTTCTAAATAACGAGATCTATCCTTTTTACATAAATATTTGAAAAAAGGTTTTTTTTGACTAAATTAAAGCAAGAAGTTTTAAATAATTTAAATTATTTTCGGAGCCTTCAAAAATGGTTTGAAGATATAATTATCAATTAGATAATCTAAAACCAAGGAAAGGCAAGAATGAAAAACAACTACAAAAAAAAACTTTTATCAATCTATGCAGGATCGTGAATGGATAAAGCCAAAGAATACTAAAGGAAAAAGTCAGTTCAGTATTTCGAACATCCCATGATCACCATCTCTATACTAGCACATAATTGATGTAAACAAAGGCAAAACTCTCCATACAGTAGTGCCACCCTGTGCCAAACAGAGTAATCAATGGATGCCAGAAGGCTTGTGCATAAAATCCCTATCTAGTGCCTACTCATCCAATATCCCCAGACTAGTTTCTGGCTTGTGGCCATCATCAGTGAGGAGCCTTGGATCTGAGTGATGGCCACAAGCCAGAAACTAGTCTGGGGATATTGGATGAGTAGGCACTAGATAAGGATTTTATGCACAAGCCTTCTGGCATCCATTGATTACTCTGTTTGGCACAGGGTAGCACTACTGTATGGGGATTTTTGCCTTTGTTTTCAGTATTTCGCATTGCAAAGTATAAGTAAGATAGCTGTATGCTTTGTTTCCGATTTACTAACTACATAGATTATGCATGTTTCGTGAAAATAACCATATAAAAAAATTATCTTCAATTTGTACCACATACAGAAAATATATAAAACAGGTTGGCACTTTTTAAAAATACAAGAAAAAAAAAATCATTCATGCTAAAGCAATAAATTCATGAATTTATTAATTTATATTATGTTTACGCCTATTTAATCCGTTAAGCTTTGTCTTTTGGAACCAGAATTATACAAAAAAGTCATTATTGGTAGCAAAATTTGTCGTTAGGTGGCACACCTTTAGTATTTTTGTCCTAGAATTTAAAATTAATTGTCATAAAATATAAAGCCTCATTCGTAATCAAGATACAAAGTCCATTAGTACGTTAAAATATGAATATAATAATTTACTTCAGCTTTATACATACTTTTATTTTCAGATCCAATTGCAATAATTAAGCGAATACTATTTCTTAACTTACCTAAATCAAAAATATATGGCTTATCTTATTATTAGTAAGTAAAAAAAAACCAATAACGCTCACTGTAAACGCTGCGATGCGATGCGATGATGTATCTTGCGGCCTCTATTGCCTAAATAATGAACTTAATCCTGTTTTCAAAATTAATGTTTTCGTAATGAATTCATATTTTAATCCTTTTAGATTTTTATTACTGTGCTTTCTTGATAGGAAAAATACTCTTTTTATTTTATTTAGATTAAAATGAAAAAGAAACTTCAGCAACGAAAATATATTAAAAAAATATTCATATACAGTATATATATATATATATTGTATAGCTGAAAGGTTTTTGCAAATTCTTTTTGCATTACGTATTGTGCTATTTTATATTTAGAAATAAATCAGGAAGCAAAATATGAACTTGACTACATTTACTTTCCATAAACAAAAAATATTGAACTAAATATTTAGACAAATTTGTTAAAATTTTCAAAACATATATTTGTTCGGAAAATTAGGAAATTAATTGTCACTACGATCTTTTATTAAAAAAATATCGAATTTATTTTTTTATCTGCAAGCTAGATTTTACCAAGATAAAGCTTTCTTACTATTAATTAAACCAGAGCTTCTCAAACTTTTTACACTTATGATTCATTTTATCCTAGCAAATATTTTCACGTCTCTGGGTATAGAGTTATATAAATTAGGAATAACAATTAAAACATTTGCTAAAAATAAAATCATAAAAAAAAATTATTTGTAAACAATTATTTCACATACATACGAAGATAATTTCCCCATTCATTAAAAGCAAAGACAAATATTGATATTAATGAGCTAGGTGTGCTTGTTTACTTTTACACAAAGAATTAAATCTTGGATGAATATTTGATACTGCAAGTCCTAGAGTTTCTTCAAAGTTTTACAGTGTTGATCAATTTTTTGATTTTATAAACGTTAATGCTGAAAATGCCACTTCTTTAAATATGTAGTATAAAATGGTAAAAGTAGTCAAGCGTTGGTGGCCTTACAAGCAGTTGTCCCGGGGTATGACCCATGAAAAAAAAAAATGGTAAAGGTATGTTTAAGACCATTTCAGAAAATGTTGGAAATTCTGTCCTAACCCAGAGCCAAAATTCATTTAATGGTTTTTTGAAAACCTCAAGTTTTAAATCTGTGTCTCTCGATAACTACTTCGGCAAATTCTTCTTGTGCATTTAATGCTAAATGACCGACATTAATGATTTCAATAGAGTATGATTAATGAACCCAATTTCCATTTTCTACGTCAAAATTTGAAAGAAAGCATTTTATCATCAGACATTTCAAATAATCACTTATAATGTTTAGAATTAAATCTTTATAAAGGTTACTTTCAATTATAAAAGCGTCTATAACTATAAACATTTTTAAAGATCCATTTTCAACTTTATTTTTCCATATGTTCACTTTTTCAATTTTAAATATGTGTGACAGTAGCTGGGTTCGAATACGGTTACTAAAGAAAGTAAAAGGCACTAATGATTTCAAAAGAGTGTTTATTGTGGTTGTTATTAGGAATTGAATTAATAGATGCGAGAAAATTTATAGATATACATTCGAACCCTGTTACAAAAGAGTGTAAGTCAAAATGCACAATTTAAAGGTGTGAACATATACATATATATTTATTACACGTGTTGTTGCATAGAATTAATTACTAACAGATTTGTATGTGAAGATGAAAAGGAGCGGTTATGTATGGAGTTGTATTTTTATATTCTTTGTTTTATATATTTTTGTTGTTTATTACCGTAAGTTATAATTATTGAAATAATGTCATTAGTAGTGCATGTTTCTTAATGAATGCAAATTAAAATAGAAGGCTGGAGAGGGTAATAAAAGGGGTTGCAAGTTGTGCCATGGGCAATTTCTGTTAATGACACTTGTTGTCCGAATACCAAGAATTGGCCATTAAATATTTGAGACAATGGAAAACCTGATCATGCTAAAAGCATTCCTGGGATAATGGTCATTGGCGTATGAATAGACCAAAAAAAAAGTGAGGTGAAAGAGAGATAAAAGAAAGAACTATTTTTTTTTTTTTGATTTGGAAGTAATTCGAAAAAGTGACTGTTATAGAGAAAGAAGCGCGGAAAGTAAATTTTAATAAAGTCATTTTATTAATTAATAAAAATTAATAAGAATGGATTCCATCGAAATGCTGGGGTAAAAGAATCATGTGGATTCATTAAACCAGTCCAGTATACAGCTGTTTGTGACCTGCCTACCATGACGATTTTATCTATGGAGATTTTTGCTGTCTATTTCAAGCAAGTGAAGTGATCGTGGAGCTCCAATCAACAAGAACTTTCGTGCCCTTTATTTTAGAATCACCTACCTAATACCTCTAGGATGGATTATCATATGTGTAAATGTTATGTAATCTTGCATTATCTTTCAGACCGACAACTCTCGCTAAGACAGTCGCCATTGTAATACTATAAGCTTACAGATCATCAGCCTTAAATACACTAACGTTCACCCTCAAAAGAGGTAAATATGACTTTCTATATATTGAATGAACATATAATAATTTGGTAATAAATTAAGAAATATGCGCTTTGTCCCAACTTAAAAAAAGAATTATAGAAAATAGATTAAATTATTTAATAAATACAACTCTGACGCATAATTGCACTCTTTCGTGAATGTGTATGCTGATTATATATATGATCAGAATGACTGGGTCATATGATTTGTTATTTTTTTTATAATATAACAAATTTTTAAATAATTCGACAAGAAACACTCTGGTGACAAAAATTTGAACTACAACATTTTGTTGTGACCTGGCAAGTTCATTATAACTTGTGTATTTATTTGAATTATGAGATTCTTATAATTTATGGGTTATTAGTTATAAAAGCTTACTGATATTCATGACCATATATCTCTAAAAAAAATAAAATAATAAGATTCGTAGGGCAGATAGGAAAATTATAAAAGTATATAAATGACGTTTCTTTGTATGATAACCTCGGTTTCATTCTCCCGATTGACATCTCCCAGATCTTGAGACTGAGCTAGTCTTGACAAGGCACCCAATAAGGTCCACTGGAATCTTTTTTTTTTTGGTTTTCAAGGGATATAATTCTTATTAATTGGTAAGATTGGAGCTTGAGGTCAGACATCTCCGATGCTCATAAATATAGCTACTCAAAGCATGGGTTAATACCTGTTCTCACTTAAATTATTAGAATAGGATGTTAAATATGACATGTTAAAATCACTCAATTTTTCAAAAGTATCTACAAATAATGCACTTTTAAAAGCCATAATTCATTGTGAAAAAAAAAATCAATAAAATCAGATTTCTGCCCAGTTAAAAATATAACAACTTCATTTTTGACATATAGTAATTAGTATAAACTTCATCTTAAAAACCACAGAACTTCTGCATATTGCAGTAAGATTAGGTAATCGGAATTCATATCTTTGCAAAAATTTAAAAAAATACATGAGTGCTTCCTGGTGGATTATGCAGTGAGTAAAAATATGTTCATTGCCATCAGCTTTAAGTTTTGATACAAATCCAATATTCTCACCCATCATTGCCCCAGCATCATCTGTACTGACACTGACCAAACTACTCCATTGTAAATCCTCATTTCTGAAAAAATGATCAACTTTTAAGATAAATGTCTTCCTCTCTAGTACGCATTCCCAAAAGACAACAAAACAATAACTCTTCATGTACAGTTCCTTCATACACATATCTTACATAAAGTAACAATTATGCCAAATTAGAAATATTGATTGTTTCATCCTATTGAATTGCAAACTTTGGGCTGTTCTTAAGTCTACTAATAAGCTCTAAAATTGGTCATTATTAATCTCAGAAATTCTTATGGAAACAGTACTATTTGATAAAGGAATTTTACAAATTGCATCTCAATATTTTTTTCCATGAACTATTTCTGACATTTTTATTGCAATGGGTAACATGAGATTGTGTAGGGCCTTTTATTGTTTGAAATTAAATAAGAAGTTTTGTAAGATGTGTTGTATTTTTGTAAAAATATTATACAAGTTTGTGCACTCCAGAAAAACTAGAATTTATTAGAGATTTTTTTTAGATTGTGAACTGATAACTGATAAAAATTTAATTAAAGAATTAACATAATAGCGAGCAATGATAAGAGAGTAAATTACCTTATATGGTAAGGAATTCCCAAGGCACAATTTAATTAGCTATGGACCTAAATACCTTACCTTATATGGAGAAGGTAATTAATTGTAGGAGTAATTAGAAAGCTATAAAAAAGTATGTAACAAGTATGTGGACCATTCGAGTGCATCTCCAGTTGATTTTCCAGTTCATTTCTGGTGTAGCAGAGATCTAGTGTCAGTGCTTAGGTTAATGTGCAATGCTCAATGGAAAATGTGTTCACAGGTAATAGATGAACAGGTCCAGAGATTGGGAGACCGTAGCCTGAGGAAACCGTCCAGCTAGCAGCTATGCAAAGAGTTGAGTTTCCAGTGGTTTTCAAGTGGAGTTACAGGTGGACTGTTGCAGAGATGGAAGCTATAAGGAGCTTAAAGTGATGGTCACAGTGCTATATGATGAAGCCAGATGTGTTCATGTGCAGATGAACTGGACTGGGGCCAAAGTGTTTAGGAAACCGAAGCCCATGGGAACTGTCATTGAAGGAGCCAGTCTTAAAATGCATCCAGGGAAATGAACCATAGGAAACTATAGAGATATTTGTGTGGCCTGTGTAGCAGACTATTCTGTATATATTATTTTGTTTGTTGGTATTCGGAATGCGTGCATTTCAAATGCATAGCATGTTGGTGCAGTTAGTTGGGGACACAACAAGATGCAAATAAATATTTTTCATTAACAGCAAATGATTTCTCAAAACACTTTTTCTGTATTTGAGAATTTTAGAAGTCATTCAAAATATCCCTTTGGTTTATTGCAGTATGTTATATGCTTGGTACTAAGATGTTGCTTTGCTTTGGATGGTCTCATTCTTTCAGCAGCCAAAACTTCATTACAAATTAAGCAAATACACTGTTTCACATAATTACTATTAAGATAAAAAAATTCAAATGACCAAATCGAATGGCCATATTTTCTTTTTCTTGTTAAGTTCTGCTGTATCCTGAGAGTCTCTAAAGACCAGTAAGGGAACTAAGTAAAAAAATAGTATACTTCACAATGTGTATATAATATTTATTTAATAATAATAACATAAAAAGGTATAGTTCATTTATATTCATACAGTATATGTTGTGTATTCGAGATGCAAGCACTCTGAATACCAACAAACAAAATAATAATAATAATAGCGAATAGTTATTGCTACACACATAACACAATATATATATAATTGACTTTGATTCACTTTCCATGACGAGTTATTGCTACATCCACAACACTACATATATATATAAAGTTCATTTTAGTTCATTTTCCCCGATGCACTTCACGACTGGCTGCTTATTCGACAGTTTCCTACGGCCTCTTTTTTCCCCCAAACTCTTGAGCCCTGATCAGCTGCTGCTCGTGAACATTATTTTCGCACTAGAGCACTACACTGTCACGTAAATTTCTTTCAGCTACATGTACTGTCCACTTGATAACTTTCTGGAAGTAGAATAATACACTTTGTTGCTTGCTCAAACTCAGTTGGCTTTCGGCAATCCAAGGTTCATCTTTGATGTTATCAGTCTTGGATTTCTCTTTGTGTTTTTAATTACACATGAAATTAATTTGTATTGATTTGTATTGTATCAAGAAATATTTGTAATTAGCAAATATTTCTTGGCATTTATCTAACGCAATGTTCTTATCACAAATACGTAAATTTAATCATTAATTAAATTAAACATATCAGTTAGCGATCTAATGTAGAATATTTTTCTCTATATATTCTTTACTTTTTCTATAGTAAAAACTTATACTTGGATGTCAATGTAAATATTTTTTACAAAACACTATAATATAAACATTTCCTTGGTTGAAAACAGCCTTCTTTCACACCAAGGGTAATCCAGTTATTATAATTTTCCCATCTAGAATAAATCTAAAAAAGTTCGCAATATTAGTGCTTATATAAGCTCACACAAGTTATTTGTTATATATTAATAATCTCTGTCCGTTAATTATGCTTCACTGGTAATACGCTTTTCAATTCTTGAACAAGTAACTGCTTCCACTGTTTCATTTTAGAGTTAATCACTGCTAATTGATCCACTAGTCTATCATTGACCATTCTTTACTGCTGATCTGTTATCACTTCAAATCACCATCAACTTTAATTCTCTCTAATCATTTTAGCTGTTTCCTCCCTCTTCTTCATTTACCCGGGGGGGGAATAAATATGTATACGATCTAATTTGTATGCAACTAACTTTATTTGCATACAAATTCTATTCTAATTTAACCTATAATTTTGGGATGATCTCTCATGTAAATTTCTAGAATAATTTTCTCCAATAAAGGGAATATTAAAGTGAAGACATCTGTGCCTATTTACAAAAAATATGAAGATTGGCTATCTTAATATAAGCTGAGCTTTGTATATATGTGTGGAGATGATAATCTAGACCAACTGATGAGTACTGGTTTAGCACAAAATACTTATATTGGTGATTATTTATCTTTTTGACATGTGTATGATCAGATGTATCAGTAGTATGAGATAGCATTGATTGTCGAGGATCATGCGAACGTCTGAGTTCAAAGCACTTATATATTACATTTAGAAGTGCAGGTATGAAAAGCCTGTACTATAGAAAAAAATTCATATTTCAAAAATAAATAATCTTTATTTACATATAGTTTTATATGTGTGAACATTTTACTCCTTCCCCTACATATATGGTTTTATACATGCAGACATTTCACTCATTCCCCTGCTCTAGAAATATGGACTTAATTTATTATTATATCTTTAAACTTGTCACGTGGTTTACTTTTACATTTACATGGAGTTTTGGGATTAACTTTCTTTTCATCTTTTGAAGTAGTTCTGCCTTCTTTTTCCTCCTGTACAAACACCTGTGTATCATCAATTACTTTAACTTGGTTTGAATCAGTAATTAAATCCTTATTAAAACAGGCAAAACTCTCTATATAATGGTGATCATGTGATGTTTATTGGCTTAATTAAATCCTTCAATAAAAAACTTTTTTTTCTCTTAATTTTCCTCTAAGGATTTATTTAGATGAATATTAGCAAGGTATCCTCATAATGACTGTGTTTAACATGTCTTTTCAAAACCTATCCATTCTGTAATTTTTCTATTCTTATATTCTTTGATAATTTCACTATTTGCCTGGTCACCATTTACAATGAGTAAGTCATGTATCCACATTTTTTCTCCTACTAGAAACTTGTCCCAAATTTTGACCGTTATAAGTTTTATAAGTAGGTGGTACTAGCTTTGTCAGTTAAGGACTCTTAGATTTTTTTCCCACCCAATTTGCTATAGCTATACTACAAGTTATTATTCACATTTAGATGAATACCCAGGAGTTGGAACCAATTTTTTCCTAACAATGGACAGAAAATTTTATTTATTGCATAATGTGTCAGCCATTTCATACTAGAAATTAATTTTATAGCCACTACCACTTTTCCTCAAATATCAATTTTATTGCCATTTATGTCTATGGTTATCACATCTTTATCTTGAAATCCTTTTACATTTTCCACTAATTTTAATCCAATCTCTGTGATATTATTGACAGACTGGCTCTGCTATCAACTTCCATTTTTACAGTTTGACCACAAATAGCTGCATTTAAATATATGTGGTCCATTTTTTTGTCATTCAGTGTTTTTATACTAACATTTTTATAATTTAATCTTTTAGATTTATAATCCACTTTTATGAAATTAGTAGCTCTACTGTCCCAAAATGACTGACAGCTGCTAAATGTCTTTTTTTATCATAGTTTCTACATTTTTTCTCTATATTTACACTTATATTTAAAATGTCTTTGTTTGCCACAGCAATAGCACTTTCACTCTTTTCTATCACTATAGGACTTTATAACAAGTTTTTTTAATTTTCTATTTATTAGCAAAATTTTCTCCAACTATTATGGCTCTATAAACTGCAACACATTATTCTATAAAGCTTCTTGTGCAACACATTTCTCCACAGCTCTTTTATAACTTAAGTCAGAAATTCTCATCCTCTATGCTGTATAGGAATTGTTCCAATAATACATCATTTATCAAGAATAAAATGTGTTTAGCCAGATTTCTTAAAAGTTAAATTATAGTCCACATATTTTTCTTGTGGTAGTTGTTTTCAGTTTCTCAATCTCAGCCATGCTACCCATTTAGAAATTCTTGGAGCAAAATATCCATTTAAAATTTCTACAATTTCATTATATGTTAAGTTCCTCCAGATGTTTGGGACCAGTGAGTCTATTTGCAAGCTGTATATTATCTTAACCTGCAAAATAGAGAAAAGTCAACATTTTGAGATACTCATCTTTCACTTTATTTAATGTGTGCTACATAACTTTTCCATAAGCCAATTCTAGTTATATCAAACTCATGGATTGCAGACCTTACTGATGCCATATTTTATTATTTATAATTGTTGTGTTTAGTCTGGATTACTCATATAATCAAGTTTTAATAATATATTTATTAGTTATATTTAGATACAAACATATACCCAATTTCTAATCTGTTTACAATACTTATAGATTTAAGTAATGATGACTACCAGTTCGAATGTGATTTGTTGTAGAAGGGACTGCATATGCCCTTATAGATTTCTGTACACACTTCCAACTGTACTTGATAGTCTGCCTCATAATTAGACACAGTGACTTTTCTGGTTGTATTTACAGCTTGCCTTGAGTTGGTTTTGGTTCTGAGCAGCTTCTGGACCTGAACGTGGACTTGCCTTGCTGCATTAACTGTTAACTTAAATAGATATAGACTGGAGAACTCACTGCTGTTCAGGTTAACTAGAGTTTCCTTTGACCATATATGGAGAACTAGGCTACTGTTATTCAAGTTTAACAGTTATTTTCTGGAGAATGCACATTATCTTTCAGGTTAGACAGCCATTCTCTGCCTTACATTCAAAAACACTATTTATTGTTAGATCTCCAATCTTAATGGAAACATTCAGATTCAGTGAGCATCATTACCTATTGGCCTGTTCTTACCATTGGCTATGTGTTATCTTTATATATATGCATTGGTTAATGGCAATGATTGTTCAATATGATTATGATAAGAAAGGAATCTGGACTAATCCATTATTTGAAGGCAAGGTGAGATATGATATTTCCTCCCCCTGGATAAAATTAACCCTGGAGAACATAGTCATGCAGATATCTTGGAAGTCTTCTTCACTTTGTTTCTTTTGGCTTGGTGATGTTCTCAGTAGGTATATTGTTGTCATTATTTGGAGTTCTTGGAGCTGAAGATCCATTACAGCTGGCTGATGATTTATTACCGGTCAATTGCAACTATTTCATCTGATAATTTTTTGTTGATGGGTGGTTTTGGATATGTAGATTCAAAAAGCTGGTTAATACCACATCACTGTTCACTAAACACTTATTTTTTCATCTGGTGAGGTTTTGTTGGTAGCTGGTTTTGGAACTATGGGTTCATTTAATCTGAGTTGGTTCTTATGACAATGATGTTGTGTTCCATCAGCAGTTTTAACCACTATCAGTTGAAGCCTTCAAGTCCAATCATCAGTGCTGGAATCCATTTGGTAGTGCTCTTGAACATGCAGAATATGACATGGGTATCTATCTACTATTTTGTACTTATAGTTTTGTGCCTTATTTTAGGGTTCAAACCCAGATTATTAATTACTTCTGGGTAAAACCTTTTTAATTTACTTCTATTTGTGAGCTAGTTCACTTTAGTCACTGCAAACCCTAAGTAAGTGAACTAGTTATGGCCTAATAAATTGCTATATTGACCTGATGCTACAGCCAGAGATAGATATATAATGTGAAGGTAACTCATGATTATCAAACCTTCATAACAACTTTTGATCAGCTAGCACTGCTGTACTGAAGTGTTAGTTGACTCATAAAATGTAAAAGTATAAATATAATTTAAAAACCAAAGGATATTATATTGCTAGTAGAATATGTGCATATTGCAAGTATATATATATATATATTTATTTGCAATATTAATTTTTGTTAATTTTCTTTAATGTATTTTATATGTATGTTAATTTGTTTAATCAAATTTCTAGATAAAGAAAATATACTAAAAAGATTGCATCAATTGTCCTTGAGTACAAATATTTTATAGAAAAAATTTTAAGTGTTTAATTATATCGCAGTCTACTTAGAGACATTGTTGTATCCAAATTCTTATAATTCCTTTTGGTGGATAATTTAAGAATTTGTCTCATTGATATATATATTAATTATTTTTTCTTTAGATACACCAAGGTATATTATCCAAATTTAATTGGTAAAGCATTTTGTAAAAAAAAAGCTTAAAATTATTTTTATAAAGATTAAAAGACACCTGCAAGCTGATTAGAAAAATAAATTAATTTAGATCAATATAAAATATTACAACATTTTTGTTCTTTGGTGTGCATATAGTAATCAGTCAAGAGCAGTTAATAGTCAGAGAGAAAAGTGGTAGTCAGAGAGCAGTTAGCAATCAGAAAGCCAGCAGAGAAAGTCAATCATCGGAGTTAGTGCAGAGCCAGAAAAAAAAAAAAAATCTTGGATAGCTCTTGGAATCCGTTTTTTGATAGACTTAACAAGATGTTAATGCAAACAGAAGAATTTAGTAAACTAAACAAAATGGAGTAGAAGTTTACCAAGTGTACTAGATCTGATTTTCAAAAGGGCTACCATGTGAAATGTACTGTCATGTTAAAACCTTGCCTTGCAAGAAAATGTTGCTGAATTAAAATCATCTGCTTCTCCTGTTCATTACTGCACATTTCAATAGAGCTTTGTAAATGGGAGCATGTCAGGGAAATTTCGTTTTAGTTGAGAACAAGGGGGAAATGGTCCTCATAGGGACCCTATTATATAATATCTTCTATGAATGAATATTGCATTTATCTTTAGTCCTATTTTCTTACTTTCATCTGATAACTTTGCCACATTTCCTGAAACATTATTAACAAAAATAATTACACCATCTTAAAAATCTAGATGATTTAAATAATCTACTTTGAATCTCTTAGCTTCCTATTTCAACCCATAAAATATTTCTTGTACAACTGCTATAAAATATTTTGGAAATTAATAGAAAAAATTAAGTAAATTTTATTGTTTATTTGAGTTAAATTTTTAGCCAGATTTAGAAAGATAATGCAATAAACAAATGTCCAAATTATTTAGAATAAATTTATTACATCTTATGTAAATTATTAAAATTGGCTTGTTTCTTATACTACATTTTGTTGAAAGATGATTATTAACATTATAATGATTCTCATATATTGTCAATATATAAAAGTATATTATGTTATGAGTAACTTATTAAGAAATGATTTATTTGTATTGTATATATGTGTTGGAATCAAATAATTTGAATATCAAACTATATATGTTAAATATATTATGTTAAGAAATAAACATGAATAGATCTTACAAAAAAAAAAATAGTATATTTCACTTTTGATTAAAACAATACATTAAATGTATGCCTACACATTAAAGTGGAGCAAAATAATTGTATTAATATGCAGTAAATCATAAAATATACCCATTTTGTATGAGTAATGTAATTCTTAGATCATTGGTCCCTTATATTAATCATTCATAGTTTTGTGTTTTTATGAAAGTTTATCTTATTGGTAGGAATAATCTTAATCTTATTTCGATTTCATCTCTTCTTTTATACTAATATGAATATTGATATATCAGTAACAATACTCCTTACTTGATTAAAGTACAAGATTAATAATGATTTACTATTTTGAGATATTCCACTATGCACTAAGATAACCTATTATTTTATTAATGATTCAGATAATGAAGACACTGACCTTAATGTAGGTAATGGAGAGCATTGATGTTGTTGCCATTGTATTAATAAGCATTTAATATTTTTTTTTAGCAATTTTCAATGTTGATTACTGAATGTTATTTAATTATTTTGCTTATCAACTCTGATGAAAGGCATCGTAATAAGTATTATATTTACTCATGATGAATGAAAGATGTCTATTCATTTTGTGATTCACTTCTTTAATTTTTTATCACCCTTATTTACTCATACTGAAGTGCATTTCCATTGATTCAACATTTTTTGTTTATTACTTTACTTATATTGAGTGTACTGAAATGTAAAGTGTGCTTGGCAATGGATGCCTATATAAAATATACACATACATATTTGCATTTATATTATAATTTATGTGATGCTAAAGTAATTTTCTACAATAATAAAATTAATATCTTGAAAGAGTTTATATATCTAAATAATCTGTTTGCCCAAACAATTTATTGTGATAATATGCTGTTATATTGTAATAGTAAATATAATAATAAAGTATCTTTGCATTTCATTCAGTGTCATTTAAGCAAGCATAGCCCCAAATGATTTTGGATTATCTAATATGTTATTAATATCCAATAAAAGCTTTGTAATAATCAAAACCAGCATATTATTATTTATTTCCATCAAATATCTAAACATTGAACATAATATAAGTATTTTTGTTTAATTTTGTTATTAAAAAAATAATTTATCTCTTATTAAGAATGCATCTTTACTATTATGTGAATTTGATCCCATTCTAACTATAAAAATTAGTTAAATAATAATGTATGCCTGCCAACAATCTAACAACTTAACTATTTATTGGATCAGATCAGAAACAAAGAAGTGAATGGTGAATATTGTTTCCATTATATTAAACATCAATAATTCATTTATTATATCTTATACTAAAGTTTTATATATCCTTATATTTTAATAAAATCACCAATGTTCAAACCTATCAGCAAGTGCTAAAATGAAACTCCTATTAGTATTTCACTCAAGTAACAAAATCATAAATCTGTATTATTCTTAGTGCTCATTTTGATGATGATTATGTTTAACATCCAAATTGAAATATAAAGATAAGTTAGATAAATGATAAACTTGTTCATAAGAACTTTTATAGAGTTGTCTTTTTAAATAAGATCATAACCAACAATTAAACACACCATCTTATTCCCAACCTCACTGACTGTCTAGTGTTACATCTTTTTTTAATATAATAAACAATTATAGTAGTTTGCAAGTTTTTAAAATTTTGAATTATTTTATCTAAACAGTCATTTTGCATTACATTTATACAAAAAAAGACCATTTTAATACGAGACAAATTGTTCATAATATAATCCTTATTATTTTTTAAAATATTTTTTAATGCCTTTCATTTTTTTGAAATAATCATTTTTGGAAAGAATTAAGAAAAGTTCATTAAGTTGTTGGTGGAATTGAGTATTTATAGTTAAATGTTATTGGTTAAATTTAGGAAGGTATAAGTGCAAATTAATTCAGCATGTAATCATGGAGACATACATGGTAATAAAGTTAGAAAACTGAATTCAATTCAAGTGCATATAAATGAATATAATGAAAGTAATGAAGATTAATAAAGAATACTAAACATTTTTCAAAGCTATTCTTTGTGCTAATAATTGATGTTTTACAATTGATAATAAAAATTTTGGAAAATTTTCCAGAATTAAAAATATAAACTGAGAAAAGAAAAATATAAAAAAGTGAAGACATATAATTATTGTTAAATAAGAAAAAAATTATTTCATTTATAAAAATCTTGAGTAATTCTAGTAACAATTAATTTATTTATCTTAGCATTAATGATACTGAAGAAACTCAAAGCAATCCATATCCACCAAACATTTATTTTAACAATATGCCTATGCACATGCTATATAGCCTTACTGAAGGGAAAAACAATTGCATTCTAACTGGAATTTAAATCCTAAGTAAGATTTTATTAATAGAATAAGTTTGAAAAGTTTTTTCAATGATACTGAAATTGTAAATGATACACTCACACATTCCCATTTAATTTAGATAATTATGTATCTGGTTTTTCACTATGAGATTATAAACCAGTCAGGATAGTCAGTTTTATTCAGTCTTTGTTTAGATTGAATAATTTAATTCTGTTCATATCTTTCATGAAAAAATAACATAAAGTAATTGGCAAGAATAGTATATACCAAATAAAGATTCATGATTTTTCTCTGCTTACTTTCGTTTTCATTAATAATTTTTATAAACATCACTCAAGATCCAGTCACTCTTAAGCTTGAGTAATTATCACTTGATACATGATAGTGCTTTATTAAAATTTCCAGACTAGTTTCTGGTTAATAGGCATCTACAAAAAAGCACATTGCATTAGCCTCAATACATAGTGAAAAAGAATGAAAAGTGAGAGCATTAAAATAGTTTCTAGTGTAATGTCGAACATATATAAAATTAGGTAAATAAGTTATAATGGATCAAAAAATTTTAAGATGCATTTGAATCACAACTAATTATTTTGGAGATTATAAAAAAACAAAGGTAGTTGCTAGATATATGGATGTTAATTCAAGCTCCTCACTAAGGAATTTAGATTTTCTATTAACATCTAGTATCCATTGATTGTTCAGGCTTATAGTAGATGTATAAGAATAAATTACTACTTCCAGTGCAATGAATTATAAAGTTAATACAATATTTCTAATATCAAAATGGTTGATATTGATAAAAAATATGAAACAAGTTAGATTGTTTAAATATATTTTTAAATTTTTGTCAAAAATAGTAATTCAAAAATATAATTTTAATAAAATCTGTTTTCATTTTTTTGCTGCTTTTTAAATTTATTAATCAGATCTTTGAAATAATGCATTTGTTTTTTTAATAGTATGTTTATTTTCTATAAAACTCATTAAATTCATATTTTCATAGAGCAGACTTAAGACATTGAAAGTCTTCTAATATACAGTAATATTTGGGTAGTAATTGAAAATTATTTTTAGGTAGATATTGGTAAGTGTATTTGCTTGTCATGCCCAATATTTAAAGTTTGAGTTTAGACCAGATTAAAATTAAATTTTTTAGCTCAGAGTTTTTCTCAGATAAATGGCCATTAGTCACTTAACTAGATATCCAATCATGCCCAGTAAACAATTTCTAGCTATTCATGCCTAATGGGTTAAAAGTCATAGGCTTTATCTGGGTTGTCAGATGAGTGACAATAGACTGACTAAAAAAGAGAAGATTAATATAGGAATATTTACACTACTGCTGGGAGAGATGTTTCACTTCTATGACATTTTTATTTCATTTCTATTGTATTTAGTCTAGAATTAACTTTTTAAAATTAACCTACAACAATTGAAGCAAACAATTTCAATTATTAAAGCTTTTGTGACTATTTTGATCTTCATGGTGTAACAAGTATATTATATTGTTAAAACAAATTTAATAAATTGTTTTGGTGAAAATATGTGCCAATACATATGAGTCTTCATGTTTAATAGGTCATGCAAAGCATCTTGAAGGCACGACTCTCTCAATGTGGTTATTCTAATTTAATTCATTTAGCCTTTTGCTTCACATATATTTTTAATTAATACATATGGTGAGAATTTTCTGTGCAAGGAGGATGTAAAGGTAAAATTACTAAATATAACAAACCCATGAAAGTCAAATTAAGTTTTATTAAACTATAATTATAAAAAAAAATACAGTAAATGAATTTCATTTCTTTATACAGAAAATAATTGATGATAAATAAATAACTTTTATATTAATCAAAAACAAATTACTTCACCATAATTTGGATACTGAGTTACTTTAATACATTGACATTTATTTCACTAAATCCTTTATGACAGTCTTATTATTCTCAGTAATTTATTAAAAGGACTACTTGATAAAAAACAAGGATTTAAACAGGTTTGTAATAAAAAATGTTAAAAATAAGAGTGGGTGAATATTAACAAGGATTCTAAATGCAGCTATGGATAATATCATAATCCAATTTGACTTCAGTCCAGGTACTACATAAAATGTTCACTGTCTAATTTCGAAATGTTACATTAAAAAAATACAATACATTGACTTCAAACTTATCATTTTATTAATTTATTTTTTTATTAATCTTTTCTTTTGTTCAAAATAAATCTATTATTGTTAAAAAGTTACTTGGATATTTGTATTCCATATTACTTTTGAAGACTGATGAAAATCTAACTTCTGGAATATTTATTTCTTATCTAAAACTCCAGTTCTATGAACACTCATCAGTTTTTTTTTGTTTATAAAATCATAAATGGCATCACTAACAATATTTATTTCCATTATCACTTTTCAAAAGATCACTATCTTATGGATATGCTAACATTTGTTAAGGCCACTTTTACAAACATCCCAATTTTTAAATTGTTACACGAGTTGTATGCGGATCTCAATAGTATCATAGCCAGTGAAATGATTAGCTTCATGCTTTGCAATAACACATTTCTCAGAATCTTCATAGGCACATAAACGACACTTGAAAACTTCAGTACTATGACAATCCTGCATGTATTTCCATTTCTGTTTATTATGACTAGGTTTTAGAGAATATAAACCAGAAATATGTTTTTTATGATTTATCAAAGAACGTTGAGAAGCTTGTTTCTTAACAACACATAAACTACTATAGAGAGGAGTTTTTTTGCTAGATATTTTTTCATGTTTTGTTAAGTTATTTTTTATAGAAGTCTTATAATCACAGCAATTGCAATGAAAAAGTTGTCTTTCTGTTTGTGTAATTTTTTCATGAATTTTTAATCTTTCTTTTAGAGCAATCTTATACAATTTGCAGTGGAAAACATGTTCTCCGGTATGAGCTAAATCATGTTCTTTTAATTGACTTTTACTGGTTGATCTATGATTACAAGAAATGCAATGGAAAGATTTATCATCTGTATGTGTTATTTCATGCTGTTTTAAACTATGTTTTCCAGCAGAATTGAAATCACACAATTTACAATGGGAAATTTTTTCTTCTATATGTGTTCTCTCATGTATTTTTAAACATTGTTTCATAGCAGATTTGTAATCACATGATTTGCAATGGAAAGGTTTTTCTCCTGTATGGATTCTTTCATGTTCTTTCAGTCGACTTTTACTATTAGCTGTTTTATAATTACAAAAGTCACAATTGAAAGGTTTTTCTCCTGTATGTGTTCTTTCATGGCACTTTAAATTTCTTTTTAAGGCAGTCTTATAATCACAAAAGCTGCAATGGAAAGGTTTTTCGCCTGTATGTGTTGATTCATGTTCTCTTAAAGAATTTTTATTAGTGCTCTTATAATTACAAAAATTGCACTGGAACGGTTTTTCTCCGGTATGAGTTCTTTCATGCATTTTTAGCGTTTGTTTTACAGCAGATTTGTAATCGCACAATTTACAAGAAAAAGGTTTTTCTCCTGTGTGTTTCCTTTCGTGTAATTTTAAGTACTGTTTTACAGCAGTTCCATAATCACACCATTTACAGTGGAAAGGTTTTTCGCCGGTATGTGTTCTTTCGTGTTCTATTAACCTGCTTTTATGACTTGAGTTATAATTACAAAACTTGCATTGGAAATAATTTTTCTCAGTATGTGATCTTTCATGCATTATTAAGTCTTCAGCAGATTTAAAATTATACCATCTGTAGTGGAAAATAATATCTCCTGCATATCTTCTTTCATGGATTTTTAAACTTTTCTAGAGCACTTTTATAATCACACAAGCTGTAGTGGAAAAGTTTTTATCACGTATGTATTTTCATATTTTATTAAATTTATTTTCACAGCAGCATTATAATTACAAAATTTGCATTGCAAAGATTTACCTCTAGTATGTATTCTTACTTGCATTTTAAGCCTGTTTTGTGGCAATCTTGTAATAACACAAATGGCTATAGAAAAGATTTTCAAATGTATTAATGTTTTCATGTTTTTTTAAATCACTTTCCAATGCAGTTTTGTAATCACAATTGTTTTACATAACTAATTCATTTGTGATACTCCAACAAATTTTTTTGTCATCACTTAAATATTTTCAATAGATCAAAATATATTTACAAAATGTCATTTTCTTCTACGATGATTTGTAATGAAAACACACTCCTTTTCTCAACAAAATGCGAAATTGTTAAAGTATAAATTTAGAACAGGTAAATTGTAAGAATTTGCTTGAAATGAATGATTAATTAAGAAAATTATCAAATACAAGAATAATTATACTGAGTATGAATTGTGGAAAAAGAATTATGAAAAATAAATGTTGAAAAAAGATGATAAATTTAATGAAGAAATTAGTTATGACTTAAAAAGAAGACAAAAAAAAAAAATTAAGAACTTTAGATGTGTCTGGCTCCAAATCTATGATAATATTTTATATAAAATTATTTTGTACCTTCATTTCTGAACAATAGCTACAACTTTTAAACAAAGCTTTTGTTTTGTTACATATTTAATAAAATAATTATTTATCTTTTCATAATAAGAATGATTAAAGCTTATAATTTACCTAATTGAAAAAAAAATTAAATGATTATATATCATTACTTTCTCTGAAATAATAATAGTAATAGTACATTGCAGTCGTACTGATATCTTATAATAGAAATTTTCTTATTCAAAATCTTTTGCATAATTATTAAAAGCATTTTTACAATATAACAAATATATATTTAACTGCAAATATAATCTTGTTTTAAAACTAATGAGTTCTCAATAATATTAGTAGATTTCAGTATTGTCCACAACAAATAAAAATTAAGTATTTCATTTCTATAAGAGGTCAAAATAATGTTTAATGCAATATTCCAAAATTCTTTTTACATGTCTTCTAGTTAGGTAATTTTATTTTAATGTAATCTTATATATGAATGATTGATATTATTTCAATTTTATAAATACTCATTCATTGTTTATTATTGTTAAAATTTATTAATTTTGTCAATGCAGTCAATTTCAAATTAAATTATTTTTAAATACTTTATATATTTCCAGATAATTCTTTTCAGATTATTTAATATAGCCACTTCATTTTTATAATATTATTTTATATGTAAAATCAACTCATTTCATGCTATTTATATTTTATTTTTCAGATTTAAAACCATGTTATTAAAATTACAAAGTTGAGAAATTATTTTTATAATGGCAATTGTTTTTTTATATTTTTTGATGTAATGTTAGGCTATCATAGCTATGAATTCTCAATCTCAAAAAATAAATAATCATCACTGGTAAAATATTGTATTTGTTGATGTCACTGATAGTACTAATTCATGGATTATTTAAACAAGGTATTACACAATAAGAATATTCCATAATGTAACATTACTTGAGATAGTCAAGATGGTAACATTTAGAGCAAATTCCTGTATCTGGTCAAACTTCCAACAACATATTACAATGATCCACTAAAATACAATCTTATAAAATGCTTATTTGTACTGCAGCTTCCAGGATAAAATAATCATAATGATCACATGTAGCTTGAGGTATTTAAGAATTGGTGATTTTCAATTATGCATAATTACCAACCTAAATAAAAAAAAAACAATTAATACAAGTATAACTATGATTTTTGTAAATAATGAGGTGTAATACCTTTTGATCATATATATAATGAAAAAAAAGTGTTTTCATTAAAGTAATTTGCAAACAGTACTAAATATTTTAATTTATTTTGAAAGACTTCAGAATTAGTCTGACAATATAACTGTCAAAAAAATAATTTAGAATCAAAGAATGATAAGAAAAAAAAAAACAAGAAAATATTATCAATCTATAAAGGATAATGAATGAAAACAAACAATACCAGTTTAAAAGACTATATATGGTTTAAGATAATAATAAAATTGTTATTTGTGTCAAACATATAAAATTCTACAATGTCTTATTAAAATAAATTATGCTCTTTTTTTTATTAGGAATGTTTGGATATATTGGCATATAGTATAAAAATTTGATAATAAGGTAGATTAGAAAGTAAGAATAGATTCAAAACAAAATTACCAATATTTGAGTGTTTGTTAAGAATAAAGAAATGACAATACCTAAAAGATATTCATGAATGATTAAATAAGATAAAAATTGATCATGAGGAAAACTAGTTACTATAGTAATGGATAAAAACTACAGTAAGAAATTTGAAATTACTAGGATGAATAATCAACAACAAATCTATTAATCAATATAATATTTATTATTGATTTGAAAAATTTTTATCAATAAGAAAAAAGTCTGTCATTCAGTTGCTTCAACAACAGAACTCTCTCTTTTTTTAATTTGTTATTAATAAAAAGGACAAATAAAGAAGATCCATTAAGACCTTATGTAGAGAATATAAGTAGAGAAAACAAAATAACAATGAAAAACATCATTAAGAACTCCAAAGCGCCCAAGAAAATATTTTACAAATTATTATAACTATGGATTTTTCAAAAAATAAATGGCCAGAATCCATACAAATATATTTCAATTAGATTGGATAGTACATTATTTATGCAACATCAACTAATCAGGACCACAGAGCTTAGTATAAAAACACAAAATTTACTAAAATGTGTTAGTCATAAGTTCACAATTACATATATAAACCTGTACACATTATGCAAATACAAGTTTTATACATATAAATGGATGTTCAATATTTATTATACAATAGAACCTGTACAAGAAATACAAAAACAGCTTAGGTTTTGCAATTCATGTTTTATATTAGGTAATCCAGTTTAATAGGTAATGTTCTTAAATATTTAATTATGTTGTACTTAAGTATTAAAAAAAATGGATTCAATTATTTTTTCCATACATTAATAAGAACAATACATGCTTAACATTTATTTTGCTATATAAGAAAATTGATACTGCTTAAGATGTAAGATACAGGATTACAAAATTTAAAGAGGTATTACAAAAATGTATGTCATTATTCAACGCCATATCACCATGAATATCTGCATTGCTTCAGATCACTATCTATCAAAATAATTATTTTAACTCATGGCCAAAATACAGTTTATATTTTTATTATATTCACTGTAAATTATAACTCACTTAAAAGTCATAGCTTAAATTATTTTATAATAACAATTTCTATTGAATCACTCTGCAAACTAAATGATGATTGAAAAGTTTGCCCATAACTCAGACATGTCACATAGAGATATTTACATTTCTCTTACTACTTAAATCATGCAATGGATCTTATTTTGACACTCCAAAGAACACTTTTTAAAAAAAAAATCATGTTCTTTATTAAGGTTATTTACAGGACATCCAAATCAAAATAGCATAAAAAGAATAGACTTATCAAGAGAGCTGTTTTCGTGTTACATAAATAAATAACCTCATTAAGAAATGTCAAAATTATTTCTGCAGATTGTGAATAAATTGTCATTAAATTAAAAATAAAAGTTAATAGAAAAAAGTAAATACTTTTTATTATATACTAGAATTATTTTTCTTTCTCACTAAATTAATTATTTTTTATGTTTATTTATGAAACAACTCCAAAGTAATAACAAAATGATAAATGTCAACATCCTTAACTCGAATGTCAGTATTCATATACTTCAATATGATACTATTGCATTAGTTCAGATGAAAAGGCAGCTTATTTTTCATAGAGATTTAACTATTTCAACTAAGTAATATATAGGCAGTTATTTTACTAAAGATATGATATGGAAGTGAGATATAGCCTTTTCCCAATGTATCATAATGATTTGAAAATACTTCATTCAATCTTTCTTTGCATTATTCTAAAAGTGATAGCATTATCATAAAATCAATATGATATTGAAACAACTTATTATATACAAGAAAAATATGATTGGATATTTATAATATGGCATGATATTGTAGTTTTCTAGAAAAACAAATTTTCTACAATAGTTAATAAAAAAGCAATTGCATAATATCTATTTATGAACTAAAAAAACAGCATCTGATACATATGGACATCTTTGGAGTTCACAGGTTAGTTTTGCAATAATATAACTCTTTTTGAATTTGTTTTTTCTTTTTCTGGAGTTATGATAGCCATATTTATTCATTAGAGAACATTCGTGAAATGTATCATTTTTCCCTTAGTAAAATATTCAATTCTGCAATAACATCAATTTTACAAATAAAAATAATGGAGGGGGGGGTATTAGATAATGTAATTATTTTTGCTGCATTTTATCTTTATTATATTAGTTCATTTAAATAAATCATAACAATAGGATAGGTTTGAACTGCATATGAAGAAACAATTATCTATTTTATCTAAGGTCGGCAACTGAATATTGAAATAAAACAACCATGAATGTTTAAAATGAATGGCTTTAAAGGCACTGAATTTCTCATTATTATTGGAATTGAATATCATTTATCATCTCTCAATCTTACACTAAATGCATTAATAATTAACTACTGATTTATGCAACTTATACTAATTTTTGCATTTGACATCAGAGAAATATAGATCTAAACTTTTTATCTTGATTTCTCAATTGATCTTATGTAATAATGTTTATTAAATCTATCAACTAAAGCTATGTATTTTAAAAGCACACATTTCAACAATGCTACATCACTCAATCAATAAACAGTTCCAACAATCATGTAACTTATATATTAAAAATCAATACTGTACTAGTGATGAAATATATTACATTAAAAGCTCAAGCATATAAAATATACTCTAGGATCAGCATTAAACATTTTGTAAAAAAGTGGCTGAAATATCTCAACAATATGGAAGAAACTTACTGTGAAGAAAGTAAAAATATACAAAGCAAGTACTCAACAAGAGCAACGACAGAAAATCTAGTCTTCTCAATAAAATGCATGTGGAAATATAGAATGGCTATTGTAAATATAAAACTAAGAGGATAATAACAAGGTAACATCATCATCTCTACCAAAAACTGGCAGCTCAGGAAAAGCTGTGGCAATGTAATCAATATGATTATTGTATTGTTGCTCAAGACATTTTTATATAATTTTAAAAACATTAGCTTTAAATTATTATAAATAAAAGGCATTTTTATTTTAGTATTTACTTTCAGTTTGCCACTTATTTTCAGAATTACACTTTAATCACTTATCTTAATTAACTCTTTGTTGTTACTATATTTAAACAAAGGCAAAACTTTATAAATATTTAGGCAGGAATGTGAAAACTACAATTTCGTAAAAGATATTTCTATGTCAATTCACTTTTAAAAATCCATTGCTGAATATATAAGCAACTATGAAACAACAGTTTAATTTTTTTCTTCTTAAATTTATTAATTACTTACTATAATGCATTTAACAAGAATATAAACGGAATATAATCAGTAGAAAAAGTTCTTAACATATCGAAAAAGTAAAATACTTCGGAATTTTCGAAGATCTAAGAAAAAAATAAATTATCAAATACTTCAAAATAAGGTAGCAAAAAAATAAACTACCTACATTAGAGCAATAAATTTAAGAATTTATTAATTACATGTATAGCTTAAATCAAAACCTTATTTACTTTCTCGAGCTCTTTGTCTAAAGGCAGCCAGAATAAGTAGTTTGTCAGTGTCGATGGAATTTATCAACTTAGAATCATTTTAGCATTAATTCATTGTAATATTTAAAATTATATTATTAAGATACAAAGTCCACGAATACGATACTTTTACTTAAAATATAGGAATTAAAATGCATTAGAATAAATAAGACATTTGAATTAAACTTGAAAAGATCTTTTAAGACAAAGCTGGATTTCAGAAAACTACTTACCGTTGTTTTCCTTACAATATGAACTGCAGTAATTAAATTACTTTTTTAACGTGCCTACATCTAAAAGGTATTATATTTTAATTATGATTTGTCTGATTACTGTTCAGAAAAATACAATAATACTGCAAAATACGCAGCCGCAAAAGGCCATGTGGCGGCCTCTATTAGATTTAGTTGTCCAAATTAATTTTGAAGTATATTTTTTACGCTTAAAATTAATTTAAATTTTTAATTCCTTAATTAGTTTTAAAAAAATGAGCCTTTTTATTTATATTCAGACATAAATACATAACGATAAAGAAACTTTAACAATGTTTGCTATACAAAAATCTAAAACTTTGTCATTAAAGAGTAGCTTTATTTCTAATCGTCTTGCCATAAATTGTTTAGATACGTTTTTTTTTTTTTTTGGCTTCTGATTTAATATATTTGGCCCAACTGCATGACTGATTAAAAAAAAAAAAACATTGTGAAAAGTGCATTATTTAAAGATAGTTAGGTATACCGATAGTTATAATTAAATTACGTAGTGTTAGTAATTACAGAAATAAAATAAAATACTAATAATTTGGAAGGTGGAATATTTGTGGTATAAAAACATATGTAAATAAAGATCATTTATTTTTATAAGTACGCACTGATTTTTTCACTTCTAAACATTCCCTATGGAGAAAACTCTTCTAAAATATTTATAAAGAGATCATTTCAACTACAGATTTAATTGGAATAGAATTTGTATTCAAATAAAGGCATTTGCATACAACCCTACACAGACGCTCGGGAGTAGAATTAAAGTGTTAATAGATCAATAAAGAGTGATCAGTAATAAATGACTATAAGCTGTAAACAGTTTAATGCAATCGCGTCGGGGGAGAAGTATTTGTTTGTGTACAGAAATGGTTATTATCAACAAAGAGTAAATAACAGTAGACTATCCAAACCGCAAGAGAGAAGTTTGTAGCGGACATGGTTAAAATAAATGTATAAATTGTGTGTGCCGATGGAAGCACTTATTTTGCGAACTTTTCATTGATTATTGTAGCGCTTCTTAAACTTTTTTCATTTATGACCACTTTTTATCATCGAGATTTTTTCGCGACCCCAGATATTAAATACAAAATAGATATAGAAATAAATATTCCCAAAAATAATTTTTTTTTTTTTTTGGTAAACAATATACATATGAAAATAAGTAGTTTTAGGATTTATTTTAAGTATATAAAAATTAATGAAAGAAAATCACGTGAGACGGATGTGCTTGTTTTTTTGCTGCTTAACAAATTAAATCTTGGTGAAATATTTGATACTGCTGGACGTAAAGCATCTTCAACGTGAGTGTTGAATGATATTTGGATATACATTAAAGCTGAAAAAGTCATTTCACATAAATGTGTGATGCTGAATGGCAGAAGAACATTTAATGCCATTTCAGAAATTGTGGGAAATTCAGTCCTCGCTCCGATCCAGAATCCAGTCAAGAATTTTTGTGGAAAGTCAAATTTTCAGTTTCAGTCACTCGGTAGCTCGGCAATTTTCTCTTGGGTTTTATATGAAAGATGATTAATCTCATTAATGTCAATCAAAAAAGATCTTTGAATCCAAGATAACTTTTTGAAATCTGAATTCGATATAAGTATTTGCAAAGCTGTGTTTCTAGGATTTTTAAATGATCTATAATAATTTTTGCAATTAAAGTTTTACAGTTATTTTTTTCAATTATAAAATTGTCGATAGTCGAAAAGATTTCCAATGAATCATTTTCCACCCTATTCCAAATGTTGATCTTTTTAATAAAACCTTCAATTTTATCATTCAAAGTAAAAAATTGTTATTTTTCCCTTGAAGAGACGATCATTTAGCTTCTCAAAAATATCAGACAAATAGCCCAGCTTTGATAGACATAAGTCATTTTGAAAAAGAGGAGCAAGATCCAATTTTTGTTCCGTTAAAAATACAATAATTTCTTCTTTTAATAACAATCTACTTAAACTTAGCCCTCTTGACACCCATCTTACTTCTGCATGTAATAATAAATTTTTGTATTCAGAGTCAATGTCATTACAAAGATTTGAAAATAAACGGCTGATAAGGACACAGCTTTTAATAAAATTTATAATTTTGATAGCATCCTGAAGCACATCGTTCAATTCCATTGCTTTTTTTTTTTTTGCTGCAAGGGCCTCTCGATGGATCAAGCAGTGTGTAAAAGTTACATGATTATTACCAGAAGCTTTAACAAATGATTTAAAAACATTATTTTTACCAGTTATTGCTTTAGCACCATCTATGCATACTCCAAAGCAATTTTTTCATTCTAAACTTTCAGTTTTTAAAAAATTGTCTACTACAAATGATTTAAAAACATTATTTTTAACAGTTATTGCTTTAGCACCATCTATGCATACTCCAAAGCAATTTTTTCATTCTAAACCTTCAGTTTTAAAAAAATTGTCTACTTTATTAAACATGTCTTCCCCTCTTGTATGTTCTTCCAAAGAACGACAAAATAGCAATTCTTCCTCAATGTTTACTTTATAAATGTATCTGAAAAATACTAATAATTGAGCTATTTTTGAAATATCATGTTTCATCCTATTGAATTGTAAATATTTGGCTTTATTTAAGTCTAGTAATAAGTTGCTTAAATTGGTCATTGCTAATTTCAGAAATTCTATTAGTGACAGTATCATTTAATAAAGGAATTTTCTGAATTTCATCAATGAAGTATTTCTACCATTTTAATAGCAGCAGATAATATAAGATCTCCAATGCACACGTGTATGGCTTTTTATTTTTAGCAATCAGATATGAAACTTCATATGATGCCAGTAAATATTTTTCATTAACAGTTATAAATTTCTCAAAATATTGTTTTTCTTTATTTGAAGTTTTTAACAGTCGTTAGAAATATTCTTTTGGTTTATTGACATATAAAGGATGCTTGGATTCAAAATGCTTTTTTAATTTTGATGGTTTCATACTCTATAGACAAAACATTATTGCAAATTAAACAAAGAGGTTGTTTATTACCATCACAGTTGAAAGTAAAGCCAAATTGGAGAAATGTCTTAAAAAATGAGTCATAAAATTTAATTTTTTTAATTTTAATTGTGCACTTTTGGCTGGATATGTAAATCAGACCATCAGATGAAAATTTAATCAGCCAATCAGGTTATTAATTTTTTTTGATATTAAAACATGCTCACTTATTTTTGTGTGCTTTTTGTTAGTCAAGTGTGCTTTTGTATCAGTCAACTTAGTGCTATAATAACTCTAATAATTTATTTTAAAATAGTAAAGTATACTAATTGCATTATTTTAAAAAAGAGAGTATTTAAATAAATTATAAATTTATTCAGTTAAATTATGCACTGTTAAGCAACTAAAATTCCTTACCAAGTGTTTTATCAAAATTTAATCTTAACATAGCAATAACAATGGAACTACCAAGAATAAGTATCTACCTGTGTAAAGAAATGCTGGAAGTACAATCTTTAATGAAAAATATAATTTTAATATTGTTAACAAATGAAAATATTTTATCAGTCAAGTTAACATTTTGGACATAGTATGAGGAATTAAACGGAAAAGTTTATGAGAAATTAAAAGCAAAAATGCATTTATGTGGAAATAGATAGCTTTATTTAAAAAACCTGCAAGTAATACGGTAAAAAAAACTTTTAATCCTTCAATATTTTGAAAGCATATCATTTTAATAAGATTTGCAGATATTTCTTTTTGAAGAAAACATTTTTTTTAAAACAATTTATTTTAAACTGTCATTCTAAAATGATGGAAAAATGAAGACAGTTACCAAAAAATATCTTATGTGATAAGTCTTTACTATTTAAAAAAGACTACATGTATTTAATAACTTTTAAAAAAAAAGATAATTGCAAATTATTAATTGAAGAGAAAATATCCTTGGATAAATAAAAAATATCCTGACAGTAGAACTCTATATGTTAACTTTATGTGAGATAGTTAAATATTAATTTATTGGAATATCTAAAAAAAATGCGCAAAATTATGTATATGTATGCCCGAAGCCATATCGCTGTGTTAGAGACACTAAAAGCCAGTATAGGATCTTGGTGGGATGAGAAGACTCTGGAGAATTATTTTTAAATATTATAAGTTGAAATCATCTTCAATAATCACTGTTCTGAAAAATAGAAACAATAGACTATTATTTTTATAAACTTTCAAGAACAGATTAGTGATTATTTTTACAAATGGATCCAGATTTTCAAGGTCGACTTCTCTTTTTATTTTTTTTTTAAATTTTCGTTCATTTTTTTTTTTGGAATCAACTGATCATGCATTGTGTTAGGAGCAGAATTGTTGTCTTCAAGTGTTAAGACAGTTGCCATAGCAGCATGCATTTGGGAGTTTCAATGTTTGCAAGGATGTGATAATGAAATTCCGAAAAAATAAAGAACTTTTTTTTTAAATGAGTATTTATCGTGGACTGGAGTTTACGTAGCTATATTTTTTTTATTTATGAATTAATATTAATTTTAAGTTTTCTTATTATAATCAGAGATAGGAAAGTTACATATAAAAAAATTAATTATTTACTAATATAATATTATAATTTTCATAAAGGATACTTAGTAATTTTTAAAGTTTTTAATATTTTAAGTATAAGTGTTTATATTATGCAATATTTTATTGATTGTGGACCAAGAAGACATCCAAACAGTGATCAACTAGAAAGAATATCACTTGGTAATAATTGTAAAGTATTAATTTTTTTTATGATGTATTTATTTTATTTCCTTTAGATTGTCAAAGTATTTTTATAATGTTATTGTATGAACATATGAGTATGTGTGAATACATTAAACACACATAAAACTTATAGGAGTTAGATTTTTATTAAAAAATATGCATACTTTTATTTTATATTACTGATATAGTACAATGTAATGGAATATAATTATATAATTCTTTCGTAAAAGAACTCTATTATTTTTTAAAATGTTCGAAGTATTGATTTTAATTATATCGATACCTGTCATTTGTATTTTGGTTCAAGAAGTTCTTAAAAGTGAAGTAATCTTTTCTTGTTGAATAATCTAGATCGTTGACTTTATATGTGAATTTTATTTATTGTTTTAGAAATATGTTTTAAGAATTTTTTGGCGATGTATACTGATAAATCTATAAAGAAATTTTAAAAGGTGGTGACTTGGGAGTATTTAAAATTAAACCAAAGAGATGCTTTGTTGTAGGTTTTTTTTTATGGGGAATAGAAATAGTTTTATTATCTTAGTAATTATGCAGGTACAGATAACAAAACCCTGTAACTTGTATATTTCCATGGACAGTGTTTTCCCTTAATATTGAATATTAATGCTCCAAAAAACTGAATAAATAGCTAGGACATTGTTATTCTAGTGGAGGTTATTAGACAGAGAAGTCAGGCCTCTTTTCTTTATGCACTGTTGCCCTGTTGACCATCTTGTATGTGTGTACTATTGAGTTAATACTCTAATTTGTTCTTCATACCTACGCATCTGATCACTATCATGATTTCTAAGTATTACATCGTACAGAACTGTATCTCTGAGGGAGAATGATAAATAATTTTGGATTAGAAGGATCGTTATTTGGAAGAGTATAAGATGGGTTTTCTTGCTTTGAATGGTGTTAAGAATAAATACAAATGGGATTGGGAATAAAGGTAAAATAAGGATAAAAAATCATAAAATATTTATATATTTTAGTAAACTATTTTTAAGAAAGTATATAAATGATAGTAAAATTATTCACGAAATTTTTGAATGATTTTAAATATTTTAAAACTTACATGTAATGCATATTTTTAATAGGTGGTATATCTAAAGAAACAACATAAAATAGGACAAGTAATTATATTTTATAAATATTATTTTATGTTTTAGGAAATGCATCAACACTTACATATAGTTTTAATATTAAAGTAATACCAAGTAGGATGTATAATGTATGATAATTATATTATTAATTGAGTCCACTTATTTTATTAATGAACCAGAATAAATATATGTTTGCTTAATAACATCAGCACTATCATGATAAGTTATTCTAAACAATTAAGAATAAATTAATAGACATGTATTAGAATAAGTAATCTTTTTGTAATTTGTTTTATGGTTTTCACAATTGGTGTATATTTTGTTGGAAACATATTATAGTGTCATTCAATTGTATCTAATATCTTTGAAACTCTACATTCTAAGTCGGAGTGAAGGCTTAGGTGCTTAGATTTTATTTTATTTTGAGATGCTGAAATTTGTAATTATCCAAAATTTGTTGACTGTAAATATTGTAAATAATTTATTTGTTGTTGAAAATATTGTAATAAAATTTGTTAAACTTGTTTTTTATCAATTTATGTGTTGAATCAATTCTTCCACATTGCAAACATTGATTACAGATATTTTGAACCAAGACATAATATTTGCACAGTACAAATAAGATTATTATTTAAGAATTATAGTATTTTCTTAATACAACTTATTTTAGAAATTTTATTTACATTGTCATTATTATCATTATTGTCATAAATTAATTATATAATATATTACACAGAATTATAATATTATCCATTACCACATATTCTCAGATTATAAGATTTTACCACATATTTCATTTAAGATGCCATATGAAAACTAAAAGATTATGCTATATTATTTCTTTATTATTAATATTATTGATAAAAACTATAACGGGGAAAACGAGATGAGATCGAATTATACATTGAAGATTATTATTATTATTATTATTATTATTATTATTTATTATTAGTTAGGTGTAGTTGAGGGTGATATCAAATCCCTTATCATGTTTGATTACAGTAATTTTAATTGACTCGAATTAGTTTAAAGAACCTGAGATTATTTTAGTTATATTATTTTGGATAAAGAGATTAAGATTTATTTATTAGTATTATCTTAATTAATTAATTATTGTTGAAGTCATAAGAATGCTATAGATTTATTATTTGAGGTAATAAAAGGGGGGATAGTATTCTTATGCCATTGAGGTGGTATCCTGTGGGATACTGGCTCAATGTAATTCATATTACTACTTGTATGTCACTTCATGGTCTCATGATTTAATAAATATTTATTTATTTAGTTTATAAAACTGAACCATATTATTATTTCTTATTAGTTAGAGCTAGTTAAACAATTGACATTAACATAGAATATCTTTATTATCAATTATATGCATTTTAGCTTAGCATAACTATTTATCTGAGCTAGTCCCATTTTATTATATATTTCCTGGAAGTGAGGATACAATATACATTGTATTGAGTGCCTTGTTTGCCACAATGAGGTCATATAATTATAAGCTAGTTTTAAGAGTCTCTATCTCTCTCTTGTTACTGATCCTAATTAAAATAGTATGTAGTTAAGAATGAGTTGTGGTGGTTTAAATCACCCTAGTGGTGATTTGTACTGTTGTCGGATCATCCTAAACATTTCAATATATAATCTTGGCTGCAGCCAAGATTTAGATAATGAAATAATTACATTATAATACGAAATGTTTACATTTATACACACACACACAATATATATATATAATTAGATTCCAACCAGTAACCACCTAAATATTCACAGTAAAATATAGTAATCAATATTTCTCACTGCTGTCAAGGCAACCTTCACACCTTTTAATACCAAGAATGGAAATCTATTCGTACTAATGGTCCATTGAATATATATGGACACTTAAAGATTGCAACTTGACTACAGAGTATGAAATATTGATACATACATACATATATATATATTATGACCAAATGTTGGTTGCACTTGTTGCAATTGGCTTGCTTTAGTTTAACCAGTTTCACATTTATTAATTTTTTTTTATTTTAAAGTTAATGAATAAGTAGTAAACAATAGTTTTATTACATAATGTTAACTCAGTCTGTACTAAAGTAAAAGTATTTTGTGCCTATTTATTTTGAAATAACTGTTTAAATTTATTTCAATAAATTAAACTTGCTAGTGGAATATTAGAGTTATAGTCAAAGATGTGCCAGCAAACAGTAAAATAAAAAAACAACAACAGTATTTTAATAATGGGATAAGTTAACTTATAAGATAGTAGAAAAGAGAGATATAAAAATTAGTTTGGGATTAAGTCTGTAGATTTTTAAAAGTAAGGGAACAAAAATTAGTTTGAATTGGTTTTAAAATTTATTAAAGTTAAATTTGTTACTAAATAACTTTTTTTAAGTATTTCAATTATCAGTATAGTTAATTATTTAAAATAAAAAGTAGTTAATCAATTAAGCTTAAATTGTGATTGTTTCCTTGTCTGCAACGTGTGTGTGTGTGTGGATGCAGGGAAATTGTGTCTTAATTAATCGCGTCTTATATAATTCTTATTATAAGTTATTTAAACCCCTATTTTTTTTTTTTTAAATAATAAATTGATAAATAATTGTAAGGTTAATTTGATAAACCAATAGTATTAATTTAAATTCATTTCAAAAGAGAATTCAATCTTAATTAAAGAAATTGTAATTATTTCTTTTATATAATATTATCAGTATTTTTTTTATTAGTAGATTTTGTTACTAAATTTAGCTGTTTTATCACGTGATTTGATCTATTTCAATAAGTAGATCAGATTGACGTCATGGGGAGATTTAAAAAAAAATGACAGCTTTTTAAAAAAAGAGTATAAATATGGTCTACACAGACAAAATACCGTCTTCATTTGGTTTATTCTATATAGGTTCGGTCAATACAGGGTTGACAATCTTCATTACTCTACACTCAACTGGAAGAGGAACTTTGGGGCTAAATTTTAATTTTTTGGCACATAAAAAAAAAATATAAAGTAATAATTTAATTATAATTTTTTTTTTTTTGTTATAAAAATGTTAAGTAAAAAATAATGTTATTCTGGAGAATAATAATGCCCTCTGAGTAAATTTTTTGGCAATCCTCACTTCTTGATATTGCCTGCAATTATGCTTTTACTACTAGGAAGAATGCTCCGAAAATTTGTGATTATTTATCAAATTACTAAAGTAATAACTGAAACACAGGCTTAATATATACCATGTGTCATATATAGACGCATGGTATATATTAAGCCTGTGTTTCAGTTATTACATTGTAGAGATGTCTGCCCATCCTTGTACATGTATTTAATGGATTATGTCCTGTACATGTGGGGTTCAGATTGACCTTGGGTCAACATGGGTGTGACAAGAATCTTGGCCTCAGGGTGGCCTTCGAGCATTCCATCATCAGATTTTCAATTGGATAGACGGTTGAAGAGTTGGAGTGTGTAGTAGATTGGAGCCGGTCCATTAAAGTATGAAGATTGTCTATCTTAATATATATCTGAGCACTTATAATATATATGTGTGAGAGATGATAATCTGGACCAACTGATGATTGCTGGTTTAGCATGAAATACGAATATTGGTGATTATTTATCTTTTCAGCATATATGTGCTTGAGTGTATCAGTGTTATTAGATAGAGTGGAGAGTGGTGGGTCATGTGAAAGTCTGTGCTCATATACCCTATATTACAAATTACTAAAGCTTATTTTGGAATGATTTTTATTAAGATGCAAGTGCAAAATAAATTCTCATTTATTTAAAAGGAATTATGCAGAACTATTTACCGGCTTATGTTTGCTTAAATTATTCACGATAAGAAGAGACAATAAGTTTTTTAACAGACATAAAGTTACATTTAAAAGAAACTATGTATCATAGTAATTTGTCTGTTTTACCAATGATATTTAATTATCGCGAAAAACCATTAAATTGACTTTAAAATTATGAACATGACTTAGTTATTAATATCCCTCACACATATAAAACTCTGCTTGGGAAAAGAACAATATGTAATAAAGTATTGGAAAGTATTATATTAAGTCTTTGTTTTGTATATTATCGTTAGCAGAATGTGTTTAACCGTCAGCTTAGTGCAAGAATAATTACTTATGAACTAAAAAGGGTTTTATTTTTATTGGTAAAGAAAAAAAAAGTGCTTTTTATTTTGTGTGTAATAATTTTTTTTTTTATGTTGCTATAATTTATGTAATATCAGGTTATACTCTAGTGCCAAATATAATATTAAGGGTTTATAAAAGTGTAGATATTCTACACATATTCAAAATGGTAATATTCAATTTTTATTCAATACCTGCTGTCAAACTAAGGTGTTTACTTTGCTTATTAGAGTATTTAGAGACTTTTATCTCTTGCAATAGTACTTTTAAATGTATAATAATTTGACTCCAATATGTGCAAACAGCCAAGCATTATTATTATTATCAGAGGTTATTTATTTTATTATATTTGTATAAGTGCAATAGTCAGTTTTAGTCATTAATATTTTATGCTTGAGAATTATTATTCTCATAGTTTGTTTGCATTTTATTTATGTCCATTAATTATTATAAGTTAAAATATTTAATATTCCATACTTGTGTGTGTTATATCTTAGTGCCTATATTTATTTATATTTCAGTCAGTTGACTTAAATTTATTTGTTGGTGCAGACATTGCTTATTGTTTATGGAGGTTAAAATTATGGATATAAGTTTAGTCAACTATTGTGAAGTTTTTATCTTGGTATTGTTAGTTGTAGAATGGCCTTATTATGTCAGGCCTTGCTTATTATTGATATTATTATTGTGCTGGATGGAGTGTATAAATTCCCCATCTGTATTGCATTTGTCCATGAGTTGAAAGTGCTTGTTTCCAGTGATTGTAATCATATATTTTTAGGTACTTGTAGTTGTTTTCGATGAACCTCTCCATATATTTTCCTGATGTGCTGAGACAAAAGTCCAGGCATCCTATTTTGCCTCAAATGTAGGTGTTATTTTGGAAGCCACCATGCTTTTGATATATTTATGCTAGTTGCTCTGCAGTGTCTTCTTTTGGGCCTATCACTCATGAGGTTTAATTAAAGCTAAATTTTCCACTGTAGTAGGTGAGGTTGCTTGTATTTTTAGTATGTAATGTCAAGATAAGTTTGTTTGAAGGATGTGATTTCTTCAGGATGCATTCAGTTATGTTAGTGCTTTAAAGTGTAAGAATGTCTGTGTTTTGTGCTATCATGATTTGTAATCATTCACAAACCAACCAACAATATTTTGTAATCATAAATGTTTAAATTTATAAGTATATAGCCAGTTGGTATAATCCACATGTTAAATATATGCTACAATCATCCAGAACTTCTCCAATGGAGGTGTAAGTCACTTAGTTATGATCTAAATTTTTATTTAGATGATTTACATTGTGGACATTGAATTTATAACTTATATGTGTATAAATGACTTCTGATAAATGGCCCATTCATTTATCCATTTAATATTTGCTAAATTCATTCATCTAGTTATTTTTCTATTTTAAATTAGTAGTTATTAAAAAAATGTAGTTTGAAAATAAATCAGTTGTTGTTTACATTATGGGTAAATAATTTCAAGTCATATTACATTTTTTTACCAAATCTGGTTATTGAGGATTATCATATAATTTTGAGTTAAACAAGAATAATTATCTGTAACAAAATTTTGTTTTTGTTAGTAAAATTGCATGTTTGGCACATAAATTTTTAAATGTTTTAAAAGAAACAAAAATTGTCTTAGAGATAATTTACTTTAACAAAAGTATGTTAGAACTAGCCATTGCTAATTCACTGTTCTAATCATTTATTAAACAAACTATTGTGTAGTTTGTTTATTTCATTTGATTTTGCAAAAGCTTTAATAGATCTATATTAAGTTTACAAAAAAAAGTTTGTTGTCATTATTAGTCAAGTAAGTTATCATTGTAACAGCACTATACTGGCAAAACTTTTTAAGAAATGTGTATGTGTCAGTTATATAAGTGTCTTAATAAACCAATTAATTGTTGATTTAAATATATTTAATCTATGTTTATTTTTTTTATTGTTGTCTTGGATTATTTAAGATTGGATCACTTAATATTGGATCACTTAACATTGGGTTACTTAACATTGAAGATCCCAACTTTGATTAATGAATAAATATTAATTACTTTATTTATTTTAAAATGCAGTATATTTTATTTCCATTGAGATGAAATATAGTCATGCTTTTAGTTCTAATTTCTAAGTGAAATTATTATAACAAATAATACTACATTTTAGACACCAAAATAATATTTAAGAAATATGTTAACCATGCTATCTTCAAGGACAGAAGATTTTGTTCTATGAAATGAAAATTGACCCTGCTGTTTATTTTAGACTGCATATTCTTAAAATTATTTCTATCTCAAGATCCATTTTATTTTATGAAGATTGTTTTGTGAGAATATGGAAGGACATAAAAAGCACCCTTGTCTTTTTCCCATCTCGAGTGATATCCTGGGAAAAGGCTGTAGATAATCTAAATTTTATGAAGATTGTTTTGTGAGAAATTGTAAATATTTTTTCTTTATTGTAATAAATATTATTATCTTATCATAGGATGCAGTCATTTCAAGGGAAGTGTTTGTCTCCTATAGTCAACCAGGATATCATTCCCTTGATTATTTATTTATTTCCGGTTAACAACTTCATATTTTAGTTTCTATCACAAGAGTTGCAGTAGGACCCCTGAGAACATATACTCTTGGGGATCTTTTATTAGTTGATACAAGTTTTCAAGGTATAATTTTAAATTCTAATTAGTGTGAGATAGGTAATTATTAATTATTCTCTGTGTTATAGAAAAGCACACTTGATAATACTTTGTCTCATGGAATATCTTGTGAGTTGTAGTTTTGGAACCGATATCTTGAGGCATCTGTTTAAGTTACAAAATAATAAATTTATTTAGAAAAGTTCTAATTTTATCATAAATTTGTTGGATTCAGAGAATATAATCTAATGGAGGATAAATTCTTTAGTATTTGTTAAAACTTAAATTTTCTTAACGATTTCTTCCAAATTATTATTGTGCCTTGATTGTTTAGCAGCACTGTCAATTTTCCTTTCATCTTATTGCAGATCTCTGGATATTAATATTTTTATAAAATATTTTATTGTAACCCCGCTGTCTTGCTGAAATGTGCCTGGTATTTTTTCTTTTTCTCTCTCCTTTCTTTTCTTTCTCTCTCTCCTTTTCTCTAAGTGTGTCTCTTTCCCTTTCTCTAAGTAAATTTCCCTTTTTCTCTCTCTCCCTCTATTTCTCTTTTTATTTTCTACTATCCTCTCTTTCTATTCTACACACCCACCCACCCTTTCTTGGCTAATCTTAATTCTTACCAAGGTTTATAATTGGCTTACCCTTTCTTTTCTTTCTCTATTCTCCCTTTTCCTTCTTCTCTTCCCTATATTCATTCTTATTTTCATTTTTCTCTTCTTTTTACCCCCCCCCCCATTACAATTGGCTTACCCTTTCTTTTCTATTCTTTCTCTTTACTCTCCCTTTGCCTTTTTCTCTTCCCTTTTATTTATTTATTTTCTTTTCATTTTTTCACTCTCTTACACTCTTACCCCCCCCCATCATCATCATCATTTTTTATAAGGTTACAATATATATTATATATGTGTATGTGTGTATGAAATACTTAAATCATTCACTAATTTTAACATTATAAAACTATGAATAAAGGCTATTAATGTTTGTTTATTAGTCATTTATTAGACTAGAGATTATCCAATTTATGAATATTTCTGTAGTGTAATTTTCACTACACCACTCTCACACATGATATGGACTTATTTCTATTCAATTTTAACATCTTATGAAGATGTAGAATCATAAACATATTACCAAAGATGTGAAAAAGATGTATGGTTCCCAGATGCACATTTTGTGCTGAGCCAGCACTCTTTAATTGGCTCAGATCACAATCTCTCACATATATCTTTATCACTGTTCAGTATGTACAGATAGACAATTACTACAGTTTAATTGATGTGTCAAACATACTGCACTCACAACATTGACACAAACCATTTAATGGAAGTATATCTCTAACTTTTATGGGTTATTGATTAGATTATCTTGCAGGAGAGTGTTGTAGTGAAAATTACACTACAGAAATATTATTCATCTAAGATATCTGAAAAAGATAAATTTCTTTTTTTTTTTGGATGCCTTTATTCATTTGAATGAAGAAAGTATGGTGGAGGTTTTAAAAGATATACATGAATAAAATGTTATTCCATGTATTCATATATAATTAAAAAAAACGATATTAATTTTAAACTGAGATTTGTGAAGGGATTTGTGCTCAATTGTGAGTGCAGAAAGTTTTATATTTATAAATCAAACTATAATGTGTGTATACATATATAATACGCATTTTAAATGCTCCACAGTTATATTTTCAATTGCACTCCTCTTTTAAATAAAAAAACTTGAATTTTTCAGCCCATTTCAAAGGAATCCTTTTGAATGGATTGTAAAATCCAGATGATCTTTGTTTAAGGGAGGAGGGTGGTGGAAGTAATATAGCTGTAAATCATTGATATTTTATAGATTTCAGCTAGGGTTAGACATTGTTTCTCTTTGAAACAAAGTTTATTGCAAATGACAACTATGCAATAAACCAAAAAGAATCATGCTTTGCAATCTCCAGGAAATGGTCTATATGAAAGAAAACTTTGAATAAATTTTGTATAAATTACCGCTAAATTTCACTTAAAACATCAATGTAAGCCGACACTCCCAAAATAGGCTATGAATATGGAGACTTAAGTTCTCTGAAAGTGCTCAGCTGTATAATTTCTTTTCTAATAATATTAAGCTTCACTTTTTTGCATAAAGCACAATTTAAAACTTACCACTCAAAGGTGAAGTAAAAAACAAGGATTTTAAATATTTATTGTAATTTTAGGGCATGCCACCATAAACAGTGGTGTAAGATGTAAAATGCCTAAAGTTATACCAAACCAGGCAAGCATCATAACTATGGATATTATTTTTTATCAGAAAATGAATCATCTTATGAACAAAATATATTATAATGTAACTATGAAAAGTAGAGCTGCTTTGACTTAACCTAGAGATGCCAGTAGAAATGTTTGAACCTCACCTACTCCTCCAGATTGCTACTAAGCAACTTACTCCCCAAACCTCACTAGTGTTTATTCTTAATGTATGCCCAGTCGTCAAGGAGAGACAAGACTCTAAGAAGGAATTTACAAATAATAAATGGTATGTGAACGTATTAATGATACAAAAAAATTTAAAGGAATTTACAAATAATAAATGGTATGTGGACGTATTAATGATACAAAAAAATTTATTGTTCACAAAAAAAATGAAATTTATTATTTACAAAAGAAATCACAAAATTACTATCTAAAGAGGCTGTCAATAACCTCTCAGTCTATCTGAGAGCAACAATGGACTGACACTATCTACAGATAGGCAGTAAACATCAGTTTTAGTTCACAAATTATATTACATTTACTTGGCATAGAATGAATGATTTTTGTAAGAGAGGGAGTAAAGGAATCAATCACTCAGAGATGGTAGAGAAAAAAAACAAATTATGAAAATGCTAGTTAAATAGATTTTGTTTGAGCTATTATGAAAACACAGTCTGTAACTGAAATTTGAACCCCCTTTCTTCCTTTTTGCATCACCAACATCATGAGGTTATCTGCATAGTGCTTTGAGCATAGAAGATAGTCAGGCTTAATAAAACAAATTTATTAACTGTGTTACTCAGTGATTTGTTTTTCTCCTTTTTGGCAAGCAATTTTCCAGAGATATTTCTCTATATGAGGAGGAGTGTAGTACAAAATGAGGCTGGACAGCGCTCTGACTCTAAAACATAGTAGGGTAAGAAGGAACTCGTTCGCAGAGTGTGATCCGTGTTCAGAAACGGAGCATCGTGCTTATGTCTAGTCAACATGTTTAATGTATAAAGATTTCTGGAGTCTTATCCTGAGACATCCATAAGATAAACCCACCAATATAGAGATAGAAGTAAGACATTATTCAAAAAGTATTTCCCACTCCCCAAGTAACACATGAAAGATTAAGATGGAATAATAATCCATTTTTAAAAAAAAATCAAGCCTGAAATTAAATACTGATATCTAAATTCTAATGCTTCAAAACTCTTACGAGACTGATGTAAAACTTAGTAGATTAAAAAGAAATCCCCTTATATTATCGGTCTTTATATAATCGTTTATATATATATATATAATAGTGGCTTAATAAAAGGATACGAGAACTCTATTTAACCAACTCTACCATCTTGTTAATGAAACTTCTTTAGTGTTTCTTGATTATATAAACATTCTCTCCCATTTAAAATATACATACCTTTATTTCAAATCATTTCACGTTAATTAAATGACTATATACATACACATAGGTAATTATAATTCAGATTGAAAAAGCAAAATGAGAAATTTAAAAAAATTATAAGCTGAGTTTAGTTTCAGTTATTTTGGCTTTTTCTTTAAGCTGAAATGAGAATGTTATAACAAATAAAAAAAACATTAATCTAATTTAGAATGACTCTTGCGCTTCTGCTGAGGTAAAATAATATATATATAAAACAAATGACAGAAGATTTTATCATTCTACTTTGAAATTCGTATAAAAGCGACCAAACTCTAGTGTCAAATTATTTTATCTAGGGATCTAGATGATGAGTCACCATTATACGAGAAAAGAAATCAAAATTTTTAATAGTAACATTTAATAATATTTTTTAAAACAACTTAAATCACACACATATATAAAAAAACTAAATGTACGCATATGTTTTTCATTGATTATAATATTATAAAGTGAATCGAACACTAATACAAAATTTATATTACCAATAATTTTTGAAATGCGTACTTCTTTAATTAGATATCCATAGAAATATTCTAGCCCATAGCTAGTACTGACAGCTTATTAGGATTCACTCATCTTTTTATTTTTATTGACTCTCCACCCTGGGTATCCATTATAGCAGCAGACATTTGTCAGGCAAGATTTTTCTGGCACTCTACATTTCTTCACTACAGCATTCTGGGCCCCAGCAAACAGGAAATGCTGAGAAAAAGAAAATCTACTCAGCCATTTCAATTATAGCACCTAAAAATTCTTTAAATTTTCTTTGAATGTTGGTGGTTCAAAAATCTACAACAGGGAGCTAGTATAATCCTAGTTGCAGAGAGACTTTTGTCCAAAAAAGCCAATCTTATTGCTTTCACTTTGCTGTTATGAACAGTAGAGCTTCTGTGGGTATAAGCAAGAGAAAACCAAAGGACACGTTTTCAGTTTTATACCCACTTGTTGGCCATCTTGCATTCCAATGCCATTGTTTCACTATCTTATGTTTTAAATGAAATTTTTAATTAATTATTGCTATCTAATTGACGATCTTGTCTCTAATGAGTTCTGCGATTCAGGAATTTTACTTTATCTAAAACTAAAATCTTTTAATTTTATTTCATAAAATTTATGGAATGTATTATTTTTTTACTAAATATTTTCAAGTTTTTATTTAATATAACCTACATTTACTGTGGTTGGACTCAGGATCTTTAGCTTAAGCCACAGTGAATGGAGAAGCAAGCATATATATATTTACTATGTATATATGCGTAGCTTCATATTCCCAGAACCCATTAAAACAAACAAAAAAAAAGATCCTAGTTACCTTTGGTGTGAAGTGGAGCAGAGTGATATAGGGCAGTCTTTCTGTTGTCTTATGTATATTTATGAGGGAATAAATATTATATGATGTTAATATTAGTTATCTTATTAAAGTATTTGTCTCTTTTCTTGTTTTACCATCCATGAATTTGTTCCATAAGGTCTATCATTCCTATTATTTTATTTATTCACTTTGTTTATGTGACCCTTTTATGGGTGGATCTTTCTCTCTGGGATCTGCCAAAATCCATTTTTTCCTTATAAAACAGGTTTGTGAAATTTTTAAAAACATGGTATAGTGTATGTTGCTTTTTAGCAATCCATGTACTTTGGTTTGTTATTTGTTGCTCTGCTGATGGTATGTTTTTTGAACACAGTTTACATTTGTTGTACTCTGTGGATTGTTGATGCCAAAATGACATTTTTTCATTATAAAACTCAAAGGTTCAATCCTGATAATTTATTTGGAGTCATGCTTCTCAAGAAAGTCTGATCCTAACAGTGCATCCTGGATTAAACCTGGCATAGTCTGAAATGTATGGCATACATATTTGGTGCCAATCTTTAAATTCAACTCCATCTGGTGTGATCCCACAATGGCATCTTCACCATTGGCAAGAACTACTTGACTAGCCAGTTTTGGTGTGCTTCGTTGTATGTATGAGCTGTGCATGGTGTTCCACCATTCATCAAAAATCAAAGACACTTGGGTTGCTGTGTCTATTAATGCACTAACTGGGATGTTTTCAATTTTTACGATAGTTGGACAATCCTGGTGCAATGGTAGATTTAGTTCATGTTATTCCAATGTGATCGCAGATGTCACTCTCTTATCTTCCCAGACCTTGTCAATATCCTTTCCCCTGGTTTCATCCTGGATAGAATGTTCACCTTGGTCTTTTAGTTGATATTCATCTTGGATGGCAGCTGTTTGTAGTTTTGAAGTTTCTATTCTTCTTCCCAGGTCGGTGCTATCTTTACTTATGTTTCCAAAGTCTATTGCAATTAATATCTCCATTTCTTCTACCCCTGCATTTCTATAACTTAACATTAAGTGTTGGATGTGAAGAGGCATGTTATATTTTATAGTCCTAATGATGTGACTATCTGACAAGTTGAATGCTATCAAAGACTTTATGAGTGCTACCTGGCAGAGGAAAAATTGTGTGCTCCAGAATGTCTTACACAATGTGAGGCAGTAGTCATTAAAAGTTGTGGGATGAACCTCAATACAGTCCCACCAGTGCCGTGCAGACCCATGCAAGTGATTTGCAGCCACAGTTATCTTCTCTACTTTCTTGCCTCATGAAATATAAATTCCTGCAAACTCTTTATGTAATCAATAGGGTTCTCTCCAATGTCTACTCTAAAAATCTTTGTATAAACTTTAAGACAAGAGGGCTGTCTATTTTGTGTGAGTCTGTTAGATTCTTTTTACTGTTTGTTTCCACATTAGCCTCTTGGAATTTCTCATTTCTTGTTTCAGATGTTTTTTTATCTTGTGTGTCTGTCCTTTCTGCTTCCTGTTGTTTCATTTGTTTTTCCATTTTTTTATTCTTATTCACAAGTCTTTTATCATTAGGAACAGCTGCACCATCCATTGTGGTTCATTTGTCTATATCTCTATCTCTAGTACTTGGAGTTTGGTCTTGCACCATACTCTCTGATAGCTGATTTATGTTATCTAGTGTGACATCACCGATTTCTTTTTGTGTATTATTCATATTTTGAAAAAAAAAAATAGAAAAAAATTGAGTTTTCTTGTGTGTTTTTGGTTTAATATCATTCTCTCCCAATCGTCTCCTTATTGTTGTTGAATCCGGCATGCTGGTTTTCTTGAAGTGTGTTTGCCTGACCAGTTTGTTTTTTCTTGCTGTTAGCATGTACAACTGTCATATGTACTTAGTGCTCCATTATCTCTGTCTATATTGTAATAAATTTTAAAATCCACAGAAATTTTTTTTTTCAACACAAACCCTTTTTGTTTTGCTCCACAAACGGTCACTGTCCCTCTATACCACAAAAAAACAAAAAAAAACATATTAGTATATATATATCCAAGTTAATTGTTCCAACCAGTGTTTGGTTGGTTTCAATACATGTACATATATATATCGGAACAAATAAAAAAAATTTCCAGAAAGCAGAAAGCACAATGAAGAAAAATATATATACACTTACTTGTATCACAAAAAAGAATGGGAAGAAAAAAAACAAAATTTTTCATCATCATCAATTTTCTCTACTCCCCTCTCAGGGTCTATCTCTGAAGTAAAGCCACACTTTGGATGCCAGATTATACAAAAAAAACTGTAATGGTATGAAAAGTAGAGCTGCTTTAACCTAACTTAGAGATGCTGGTAGAGGGGGTTCGAATCTCAGCTACTCTTCCAGATTGCTACTAAACGATTTACACCCCAAACCTCACTAGAATTTATTCTTAATGTATGCCCAATGTTCAAAAGGAGACAAGACTCTAAGAAAAAATTTACAAATGATAATAAGTGGTATGTGGATGTATTAATAATACAAAAAAGATTTATTGTTCAAAAAAAAAAGAAATGAAATTTATTATCTACAAAAGAAATCACAAAATTACTATCTAAAGAGGCTGTCAATAACCTCTCAGTCTATCTGAGAGCAACAATGGACTGACACTATCTACAGACAGGCAGTAAAGATCAGTTTTAGTTCACAAATTATATTACATTTACTTGGTATAGAATGAATGATTTTTGGAAAAAAGAGAGAGCAAAGGAATCACTCAGAGATGGCAGAGAAGAAAAAAACAAAGAAACAAATTACAGAAATTGTAGTTAAATAGATGTTCTTTGAGCTATTATAAAAACAGCCTGTAACTGAAATTTAAACCCCCTTTCTTCCTTTTTACATCACCAACATCATCAGGTTTTCTGCATAGTGCTTTGAGCATAGAAGATAGTCAAGCTTAATAAAACAATAAACTCAGCGATTAATTTTTTTCCTTTTTGGCAAGTAATTTTCCAAAGATATTTCTCTATATAGAGAGTGTAGTATGAAATGAGGCTGGATAGTGCTCTGACCCTAAAACATGGTAGGGGAAGAAGGAACTCATTCGCAAACCGTGTTCCGAGTTCAGAAACTGAGCATCATGCTTATGCCCAATCAACATGTTTAATGTATAAAGATTTCCAGAGTCTTATCCTGAGACGTCCATAAGATAAGCCCACCAATATGGAGATAGAAGTAAGATACAACTCAAAAGGTATTTCTGACTCCCCAAGTAATACACGAAAGATTAAGATGGAATAATAATCCATTTAAAAAAAATCAAGCCTGAAATTAAATACTGATATCTAAATTCTAATGCTTCAAAAACTCTTACAAGACTGATGTAAAACTTAGTAAATTAAAAAGAAATCCCCTTATGTTATCGGTCTTTATATAATCGTTTATATATAAATAATAAGGGCTTAATAAAAGGATACAAGAACTCTATTTAACCAACTCTACCTACCTTGTTAATGAAACTTCTTTAGCGTTTCTTGATTATATAAATCCTCTCCCACTTAAAATATACATACGTTTATTTCAGATCATTTCACGTTAATTGAATGACTACATATATACCCATAGGTAATTAAAATTCAGATTGAAAAAGCAAAATGAGAAATTTAAAAAAATTTAAGCTGAGTTTAGTTTAAAAAAGGCAAAAATCACTATACTTATTGCTACTCATAGCAAGCTAGAATAATCAATGGATGCCAGAAGGCTTATGCATCAAATCCCCATCTAGTACCTGGTCATCCAATATCACCAGACTATTTTCTGGCTTGTGGCCTTTGTCAGTGATGAGACTTGGATCTGAGAGCACTATACCTAGATCTTAGGATCTAATGCAACTCTCCAGTAGTCATCTTTAATTTCAATTTAACTACAAAACTATGAGTCTTAAATTAAAAACACCTTAATATTTTCAAATGGTGATCATGTGATTTTATTGGCTTAAAACCAATCCTGCCTAATAGGATGGTGATGGTTATCAAAGAACCAAAGACACCAAAATGTATAGATACTGAACTGAGTTCAGACCTATATGAATATATAAGCTGATGGGCTTGAATTGAAAATATTAGGGTGTTTTCATAGTTTTATAGTTAAGTGAAGATAAAAGGTGGCTACTGGAGGGTTGCATTAGATCCTAAGATCTAGGTGCAGTACTCTCAGATCCAAGGCTCCTCACTAACAATGGCCAAAAACTTGTCTGGGGATATTGGATGAGTAGGCACTAGATGGGGATTTGATGCACAAGCCTTCTGGCATCCACTGATTACTCTAGCTTGCTGTGAGTGGCAATACGTATAGCGAGTTTTGCCTGTTTAATAACAGTTATAAGCAAGTGCAAGAAATGGTGATCATGTGATGTTTATTGGCTGAGTTTAGTTTCAATTATTTTAGGTTTTTCTTTAAGCAAGCTGAAATGAGAACGATCTATTGATTTGTTTATAACAAATTAAAAAAACATTAATCTAATTTAGAATGACTCTTAAGCTTCTGCTGAGGTAAAATAATAATATAAATGATAGAACATTTTATCATTCTTCTTTGAGATTCGTAGACCAAACTCTTGTGTCAGATTATCTTATCTAGGGATCTAGATGAGTCGCCATTATACGAAAACAGAAATCAAAATTTTTAATAGTAACATTTAATAATATATTTTTAAAAGCATTTAAATCACCCACATATATAAAAAACTAAATGTACGTATACGTTTTTCATTGATTATAATATTATAAAGTGAATCGAACACTAATACAAAATTTATATTACCGATAATTTTTGAAATGCGTATGTCTTTAGTTAGATAACCATAAAAATATTCTAGTCCACAGCTAGTATTGACGGCTTATTAGGATTCGTTCATCTTTTTATTTTTATTGACTTTACATCCTGGATATCCATTATAGCAGCAAATATTTGTCAGGCAAGATTTTTCTGGCACTCTACATTCTTCACTACAGCATTCCGGGCCCCAGGAAACGCTGAGAAAGAGAGAGAAAAAGTCTATTCGACCATTTCAATTATAGCACCTAAAAATTCTTTTAAGTTTTCTTTGAATGTTGGTGGTTCAAAAATCTATAGCAGGGAGTTAGTATAATCCTGGTTGCAGAGAGAGCTTTTTTCAAAAAAGCCAATCTTCAAGCTTTCACTTCTTTCCGATTCAATAAGTTTTCTTTCCTACTTCTCAACAGTAGAGCTTCGGTGGGTATAAGTGAGAGAGAACCAAAAGACAAATTCTCGCTTTATACTCACTTGTTGGCCATCTTGCATTTCAATGCCATTGTTTAGCTATCTTATGATTTAAATGAATTTTTTAATTAATTATTGCTATCTAATTGACTATCTGTTCTCTAATGAGTTCTGCGATTCAGGAATTTCACTTTATTTAAAACTAAACTCTTTTAATTTTATTTCATAAAATTTATGAAATGTATTATTTTTTTACTAAATATTTTCAAGTTTCTATTTAATTTAACCTACATTCACTGTGGTTGGACTAAGGGCATTTAGTTTAAACCATAGTGATGGTGAGGCAAGCATATATATATTTAATATGTATATATGCGCAGCTTCAATAACAGAAATATAAACAATAAACATCTCAGGTTCTTGTTTAACCTAAATATCGGATTCTTATTCAAATTTCAGGGTTTTTCTTTTACACATCTCAGGGTCTCATTCTTATTTAGTACAATAATTACTTTGCTGAACACTTAAATACAATAAAATGAGATAACAATTTAGGTTTTTATATACAAAATATTCTTATATTTTATAAATATTTCACTTTTAAAATAAATGAGAAGATGAAATTAAAAAATATTCAAGTATCTAAATACTTCAAATAATCTTTGGCTAGCAATAGAAATATATTCTCAAAATATTTAAGGGTCTTCTCTTATAAATTAATCTTCATGAAACTCTTGGGTAAATCTTACTAAAATATCTTTAAGGGTCTTCTCTTATAAATTAATCTTCATGAAACTCTTGGGTAAATCTTACTAAAATATTTTAATGTATAATCTTATACCAAGCCAAGTAAAATAATGCAGTAGGCAGAAAGGGTACGTTTATGCCATGCATTACATTATTAAATACACTTGTGACAAAAGACAAAACAACATAATATTTATTATTTTAAATAATGCAAGTATATATTTAAAAAAAAATTTGAATAGTTTTAATGTGACTTATGGAATGTATTCTTAAGTTCAGCAATGCTTAACATAACTTTATTAATTAGATTTTCTGAATAAATTGGTGTGATAATGACAATGAAAAGATATACATATTTAATGAATAAAAAATATTTATTTACAATATGACATACATTTAATAATACAATATCATAAGTGAAAACAATAAGCAGTAGTAATTCATGCTGACATAAGCATTTACATAACTTAAAATAAAATACATCACTCCAGTAAATCCTTAAAATAATTAAATTCACATTGCATTTAAGTTCTCTCACTTTATAAGAAAAATATACCAACCAGGACTTTTGCACACAGAATATCAAACATATGCCTTTATACAGGCCACTAAATGATGAAAATTAAAATTATAAAACTAGCTATATTTAAATCAGTGCATAACTATTTCCTATAGTACTGTGAACATAGTTGAATACAAGCCAAAAATACTTTATATATGTTCTACCTGTTTATGCATATACAGGTAAAATATTAACAGCTCAATACTATCAATGAATTACTGTAACAGAAAATAACTTGAAGTAGAGCTAAATAATTTCATACATGTGCATGCCTTAAATGTGCTTAAATAATAAATACACACTAATAAAGCAAAAGGGCAAATAGATGATTTTTAAATAGATGTCTGGTTACATAACCTGGAAGTGCTAAAAAAGCCACAATCTCTACTTTGGAGGGGCTTAATAAAATTCAAGGCAATGGAAACTCTCAACATAACTACCACAACTGATACCTGAAAATGAGAAGAATACCAATAAATGAATAAATAAGATATGGAATATAAATAATACATGGAAATTTAACCCACACTTACTCACAAATAGTCATAAACATACATACTATGTGTAAAAGAAATATGCAAACAAAAAGAAAGATAATTGCAAGACAATATCATAAAATAAAAATTAAAAAACTACATTCATTCACAAAATGATTTCAAATAATACACTGAATCACATACTAAGCATAGCAAACTGTTTTACTCTGCTCATTAAACACTTTAAAAATATTGTAATATAAATTCTGAGAACTCTTAAAAAATTTGAAATTAGAACTTTTTCCCCTTGGAAAGTTACTCATACCAATTTCCATTTCAAAATGTACATTATCATTAATGTACTCAATACAATGCAAAGCATAGCAGTAAATCAATAATACATTAGCAATATGTATAACAAATTAATAAAAATATAAATTTCTTAAAACACACTGATATTACCCCATTTAAATAAAGTTTGTGAGTTTATGAGTCCTTTCATTTAAATAAAATGAAAATAACTCTCCAAACTTATGAATCCAATTATTCTTTATAAAGATGGAATATTGCATGGTTATAGAAGACAAAGTACTGAATAAATCAGAGCAGAAGTTCCTTAAAGTATTGTCTGCATTTTCATTTTTTAAAACGGACATGATAAACAAGTGCAGGCAAATTTTTAAATGAGCAAATAATAACAATGTTTCCCTGACAATACTAAAAATAAGCAATGTATAATAAATTTGTATTTACAATAATCAAATTTAATAAAATCTTAATTTATTGATTAGTTTTAACAATATGGCTTCAGTACCTCCACATAGTGAATAATAGCAGATATTTAAACAAAAAAGAGACATACAACACTTTTATACCAGTATAAAAATATTTATTTTGAAAATGAGATGCAAAATATAAAAAATGAAAAAAATTAAGATTTAATAGAATTTTGTTTAGTATGGATGAAAATTAAAAAAAAATTGAGATTAAAGTGGGTGTGAAAATAAAGAGAATTTGTGAGAAAGAAAGATGGGTTGATGAGATTTTGTTTGGATTCTAGGCAACTAAACAAATTTATTGTTCCCAACAGGAATATTTCACCACCCATATACAAATTATTCATGAAATTTGGAAACAAGATGTTTTCCACTTTTGATCTAACCTCCAGCTATTGGCAGATTGAACTCCATCCAGAAGATTACCAATACCCTAGCTTCTGATATGAAGATTTTACATATCAGTTTAATAGGATGCCTTTTGGATTGATCAATAATGGTGCTGGTCTGATAAGATGTTTAGACAAAACCCTATTTCCTGACATTAAAAAGATCACAACTATTTACATGGATGATGTAATAATTGCATCCATCACAATTGAAAAACAACTTCAACACATTCTATTTTTTGAAGAGTGCTACAAAAAAGAGATCAACTTCAAGAAAAGTATATTAGTTTGCAACCAAGCAGTCTTTTTGCAATGGGATAAAACCTCATCCAGAGAAGATCAATGTCATTCAAAACTTTTTTATGCCCAGTAACAAAAAGCAAATTAGATCATTTTTAGGCCAATGCGATTTTTACAATCATTTCTACGAGAAATTTCTCTGACCACATGAAACCATTGCTGAAACTTATTAGGAAAGATGAATAGTGGAACTGGACTGAGGAACAGGACAAGGCAATTGCAAATATGAAAACTGAGTTCTTAGAGCAAACCATGTTAGCGTCCCTGATTTTAATAAACCATTCATTGTCAAAGAGACAGTAGTGGTTACAGATTAGGGATAACATTATCCTAGATCCAGGAGGATAGTCAGCCTGGAATCCTGTATTTTATCAGCTGGCTCCTGAAGAGTCCAGAAATAAATTACATGGTTATTGAGAAGGAAGCACTAGCAATAGTGTGGGCATTCCAAAAATTTTGATAGATGCTTATCGGATCAGAGGTGATAGTGATCACAGACCACAAAAGCTTCATATTCCTGAATCACAGCTACTTGACCAATAGTCATCTAGTCAAATGGAGTCTGCTTTTACAGGAATTCAATTATACAGTGAAATTCTGTAAGAGATCTTAGAATATGGCTGACATGCTTACTTGAAATCCATGTAGGTCAGAACAGAACTACTTGTTGGTAGATGATGTCTACATTACCAATGTCAATATAATGGCTGAGAGTAATGTAGAGAACAATTTTGGAGAACCTATCCATTTCAGTTTAAGGACCCTGATTTAAACATAATCATGATAAGTTTTAAAAGGAATGTTTTGAATGTGCCAAAGGATCTTAATTCTTATAAGCTAGAGAAAAAGTCTTACTATATAGATTAAATACAAATACAGATGAGTGGAGGTAGTAGTAACTAAAACCTTGTGTATCCCACTCATAAAGTATATCCCACATTTGTATGGATACTACGGTGCCATAAAACAAAACATACCTTGAAAAATTGGTCACCAAGAATATAGACATCTTGAGATTGTCTGGTGGGCTTACAAGCCAAAGAAGTAACTCAAAATTACAGTAACATGCTAAAATCCATTATACCTAAAAGACAAAATGAGATCCTAGCAATCAAATATGATGGGCCACTGCCCCCATTTAATAAACAAAAATACCTATTGGTCACTTATGATTTCTTTTCTAAGTATGTTTCTGATTACCCATATTCCAAGCTAATAAGAGACATACCATCAAAACCTCCAATTTATGATAGGAAAGCCTGACTATCTTAACAGATCATGAAATACCTTTCCTATCCAAAGAATGGAAAAGATAGGTGGAGAAATCTCAAATAAGACATTTGCTTACATCCATTAGGAATCCAGTCAAACCCTTGGGAATGAGTAATGTGGGAGCTAGGATGTTTTAGGACTTATCTAGATGAGCATAAAGGGTGGATAAAACAAACAACTTATAGTCAATTACATCAATTGGAGCATAAATGAATCTAATGGATTCATACCAATTAGACTATACTTCAACCAACCTATACTATTATTTATTCAGGCATACTCAAAGTGACATAGAGTAATATACAAAAAGCATATAGACAACTAATGGATAAGGCTAAACTAGGGGATGAGTACCCAAGATAAGAGATAAACTCCTTATCAAGACACCCCATCTGAGTAAAGCACTGGAAAATATCAAAAATTTTATTACCAATATGAAAAATCATGCACTATTGTGAAGCAATCAGATCCAAATGCATTTTGAATAGAAGTGGAAATTAAGGTAACATACAACACCCACATTTTGAAGCCATATCTTGGTCAGTTAGAATGAACATATAACTAACCTACTTGACTTACATGCTAGTTAAAAAATAGGCATGAGCTTGAGTTGAAGCAAGAAGAAAATGAAGATGTCATCAAAAATAGTGTCAGTAATTTACAATGAGGTATAACCAAGTAAGTGCAAAAACAATTACTGGGATACTTTAGAGCCAACCGAGACATAGGAGTTGATCCATGCAGAATGATGGATATTCTAATATTTCATTTACTCCTTAAAAAAATCCAATAAATCTCAAAAGAAAGTAGAATGAAGAGCTAATGAGTTTAACTAGGTGCCATCTACAATAGACACATTACTAGTGAAATTCCAACCTTATAACCATCATAAGAAAAAAGACATATATAAATCTCACTTTACTGTAATATAGTTAATGAAGTAGGAATTTATGAAGGAACTTAGATATAGTCAAGAAAATATCAGAAGATAAAATGAGTAGGCTTCATAACCTTTCTTTAAAAAAAATCCAATGCTAAATCAATACACACATTACTTACGAGTTAAAATTTTAATTATATCATAAAATTTTAACCCTGTAAAGATGAGGGAGTTGTAAGGGTAGCTTACAATCCTATTGAAATCTACCTTTATTTATCCACACCACCAGATCAAACCCAGTCAAAATGTAAGCTTAATTAACAGATAGTTGAATATGCAGTATCATTTTTTATAAACACACAAATATATGTATATACACAATTAATATTTGCTTTATTAAGTACTAAATTACACTAATGTCACAATGAACTAATTTCCTGTTTAATGAGAAATAAAAACCAGTTGAAGAAATCCTTCCTGTACACCCGGGTCTCATTTTATGCAGATTTATTTAATGCAATTTTGAAGTTATACAATTCATGTTTCTTCTTAATATCTTTGTTTGCAGTTTTTTGTTGTGATAAAAATTATTAGATCAGAAGTCAAGCTCTGATAAGGTGCTATTACTTTAAATATTATAAATTTTGCGCACTCATGTCATATTTAAAGTATTAGCAGATTATCAGAGTTCGACTTCCATCTAATAATTTCAATATTTTCAGCGCTTTATAATAGTACTGTAATAGATTTATGCAATAAAGAAGTTCATAATTCACTTAAAATCAGGATTTCCCCATTTTATATACACACATTAAATTTTATAAAACTATAGTGTAAATCTGTTTAAAGGTTATAGATGCCTATATTACATATGTTGTTGTTTTTGCATTTAAATCATGTTCTATTTTTGCTTTTTATAAAAAGAGTATGTAATCAATTAATCATTTACTGTCCACAAGTTTATTTTTAAAAGGTGAGTAACAGCGGTCGGCACAATTAAATTTGACAATTAAAATCTGATTTTTAATTGTAATTAACAATTTAAAAATTATGTAACGTGATCTGAAATTAAGGTGATCAGAAAGATGAAATTTGATTTTTAAATGGGACTGAAAATTAAAGACAAAAATAAGAATTTAATTTTTAATTTAGTTTTAATTAAATTTTGCCCAACAGTGGTGAGTCAGTGTCTTTTTATTATCGTAAGTCTAAGTTCTTATTTTTATTGTAAACTTTTAGTTTACTCTAATGGAGAGAAAAAAATACCCAAGAAAATGATTTCTTTGGAAACAAAAATTTCAATTTTAGATCACTTAGTAAAATGGGAAGGATCAACAATGATTGGAAAACATTTTAGCTGTATTTCCAATTGACTTCGTTTAAGGAGACACTACAGTACTTCACATCATGATGAATCTGATGTCTCAAATAACGATAATGATTAAAATACCATACATGTATGAAAAAATTTAAATTACACATAAAAATGTATTGTTTTGAATAAAATTAAATACTGTAGTTAATAAAAAAAAGTAAAAAGTTTGTCTTGTATCAATGTTTTTCAAATTTGAAATTTTTTATTAGTAATATTTTATTTTATTTTTTTTATGCGAATTTTAACATAATTTTACGTTGTTGTTTTGCTTTTATGTGATTTTTGGAAAATTACAGTACGTATCCCCCATTTTTCAAGCTAAGTTATGTCTATTTTTGTGTGATTTCTTTTGTGTGCATTTTGTGAGGAACCTACCTACCGCATAAAATGAGACCCAGGTGTATATATATATACTAACAATAAATTATTTTGTAATGTGTTGAATGTCACAAATAAAGACTTACATTTAATATAGTGATGACCTAATGTCAAGCCAGTCACTAAGCAACCAAGTATGGAAAGTAAAAGAATTCTATTATGTAATTTTATTTTCTAACTGCAATCAATATAATGCACAACAATATACAGTTACAGCAATAAAAGAATGGACATCCTAGTATACTAAACAATGGAAATTAAGTGAGGTATAACAGCAAACCCAGTTCATTTCCATCATCTTTTATTGTTTTTCAAATGATACAATAACTGCATAAAGCCAACATTTAAAGATTGAATGTTCAAATCCAAAGAAGATGGATGACTTGTTTGAATATTCCAGATTATCTGCATAATCCTCATAGTGCAAAATTAAAGAAATTACAATCAACATTTAAACAGAAAAGTTTGATAAATTCGTAGTTTGACAAAAGAACTGTACAGATTTTAAATTGAAACTTAAAAATAAAAACTGCATTACTATTCAAACATGAAGAAAAAAGTAAAATATCACTAGCATATACATAAATGATGAAGTAACTTTTTTCTCTATATAAGCCATTAAATGTCAAATAGTAAATTAAGAAAAAGTAAATCTATTATGAACTGCTGTGCAACATATTCCAAATAAATTAATATTGCCATAGGGCTGGATTGCTACAGTCCTACCATAGAAGCATGTTTTGAACTACTTACCTATATAATGCCTAAAAATATCAAATGACCTGCACTAAGAGTCTAAATGGATCCAGAAGGAAAGCAATTGCAGAAAATGGAAACATCATTTACATTGCCAAGGAATTTTAGTGGATGATGAATGATTTATCAAAGAAAAATGTTCCAAAGATAAACTGTATCCATAAAAGACATTATTGCTAAACTCATGTACATTAACCAAGATGAAATAATGAATGTTTTGATTTATTAATATATATGTTTGTAAAAATTCTAGTTTTATATTATCTCCATACTTATTATTTTAAATGTGCCTATAACATGGAAACATCCACTATGACTGAAAAAAACAAAGTGAAGGAAGAAAAATTATTAGACAAAAATATTTTTTTTATGTTAAAGTTTAGGCCAACTTTACCTCCATAGTGACTTGACATTTGATCATCATTGCTGATATGGAATGATAATTTTGATACTATTCCATGTTATACACATACACTACTACAGGACAGAGTTTGTTATTTTTTTACTGTAACTAACAATTGTTTACCTTTATTTTTAGGTATAAATGACTAATCTTGTGTGGATGTTCTTTCCTATCAACTTTAGGAAAATTGTACATAGAGGGGGGGTCCCCAAAGAAGATAAAACAGCAATAACTGGAATTGTACAGAGGCTATTATGGATATACTTGTACAATATTATAAATTAGTTAATCAACTTCATGGTAAATTTAATAAGATTTTTTTACTTTGCTGTGTAAACAATTAGTGCCTTGCTATGTACTTCTATTATGGGTGAGGGTTGGACTAGTGAACTCATTTAATCATTGATATGGTATAAATACATTCTTGACAATCACAATTATATTATTTTACTGTTTAAAAGTTTTGAATCTTTGTTCTGTTGTTGAATAGACATTGTTAATTTGATTTAAACTACATTGCACTCTATTTTATTAAAATTATTTATACATTCATTTATCATCTTATAATCGGACATATATATCCACACAAACATTTCATTTTTATATAATAATTCAGTAATATGATTGGATGGATCTTTAAATCAATTGTAACCTGTATAGCGGTGCAGTAGTTGCTGTCTAATGGAAATTCACCCCTGAAGAAAGAATCAAGGCACATTTCCCCCAAAGTTTGAATACTGAGGCATAATGATAACCAAAATAGGGGTGAAGTATAGATAAATTAGCCAAATTGCATTTAAAAATTTAATGTGTAACCTGAGAGATCGCCCTTTGTAGGTAGATATGATCATAGGTTAGATACTTCATCATGTCATTCACAGCATCCTACCTGAAGACCTTTGGTCTGGCTATAGTGAGATGTGTTCCCCTCCTCTGGCAGACTGTTACAATAGATTAGTTACATTTTTTTGTTATTCGGAATGAATGATTAACATTCTGGTATAGATGATCTATTCTATCATATGTTAACAACCAAGCATAGACTTCAAAATAAAGGATAATATTTATAACTTAAATCCATGTGATAGGATATCCTGGAAATAGGAAAGTCCACTATAAAATATAAATCACTATTTGAATGAAGAGACAAATTTAATTTATTATAATATTGAATTATTTTATTCAGATAATAAATGATCATTCATTGTAATAACATATTAATAAGTTTACTATATAATAGTGATGTGAGAACAAAAGATGAACATATTTATTTCATTTTACAATTTTCTTTTTTATAACTTATATTATGTTAAATTGAATTATGAATACAGTTTGTAATTTCTATGATTTCATTAAACATTGGTTATTATAATTATATTTGTGGTTATTTATCTATTTCATAATTCATCATATTACAAGACACCATACAAACATATAATTGGTATGTAAGCAGGATATAAGCATTCACCTGAACTAAAATTCATGTATATTCTTCCTAAGTTCGAATTCTGTGGAATAACAAGAGCAGATTAGAGAGTACATGAAATAGGCAAATAAAATGAATTTCCTACTGTTTTAAAGTAATAATTTTCTAATTATATTGATGAAATAATTTATATTATCCCATTGCATATAGTATTTGACGATTAAATTATTTTTGTTTGTCTATACACATGCTCAATCTGTCATAAATGCTCGCTCCATTACTCATATTACCCTAAACTAATAAATTATCAAATGATGGTAAAATGGCATTAATGCAGTGCCGTTACAATATATATAATGATAAAAAAAAATGTGATCAACTAAAATTGATTTTTATTTATTCATGAATATAATTTCTAAATAATTAAACAAACAAGAAAATTGATTGCATTCAACTCCCCCTATATGAATATTCCCAAGTGAAATTATAAATTAAAAAAATGAAGATTTGAAAAACATTGAGACATAAATTAATCTATATCATCAGATAAGAAGACTTTAAATAAAAAAGAATTTCTCTGACCTTTTATTGTGTGAATAAAAATAATAACCATTATCATATGATTACACACACATATTATTTGATCCTATATTTTAAAACAGACATATACATTTTTTTTAACAAAAAAAATCTGCACAGAAATATCTTACTACCTATGTGAACAGTCTCATTTTTCCTTTTTACCTACTGGTCCATTGTAACTGTTGATTTGCCTGTTTGTGATTCTAATGCATAGAAACAATTTTCATTGAAGTAGAGAAGACAAGCATGAATAATAATAATCAAAAATATTTTATTCAGACATCCTTCCCATTCATTCAGATACATGGCCAATCTAGACAACCTATACACTGCTGGTATTCTATTTTTATTTGCAATGATATGTAATGAGACATTCTTCCATTAACAAAATTCAGTTTAATAAATAAAATAAAGACTTTAAAAATATTGGATACAGTAAAAACATTTTTGTTTCACAATTTCAGTACACTTTTTTTTAAAAAACTAAAATAAAGAATTTACATGAAATTTTCTATATCTTTAATAATATATTCCAATAAACAAAATACATAAACAAACATATATGAAATATTTGATTTTGTAATAAATAAGTTGTTATAGTGAAAGTAGTAAAAAAATTGGACAGTAATAATTAATAATAATGATATTATTCAAGTGATTCATTTTAGAATTCACTTAATTATTTTCCAATATTTATTTATTTATTCACTTTGTTATATTTTCCCTTAAAACTGATGACAATCAATTTACAATTTGAGGATAATAAAAATAATAAATAAGAATGTTATTTTAATATTATGGTTGCCATAGTTACAAGTTAACATTTATAATTCAACACCTCCATTATCTACAAATCACGTCAAATGAAATTAAATAAGATCAATAAACTTCTTTACTCTTTGTTTTTATACTGTACCATACAGCTCTGATTTGGGCACTTGCAATATATATATATTTACACATTAAAAACCAAGCAATCACTATAAGTTATGGAAGATTATTTACTTTAGTAAATTAACTTTAATCTATGGATAATAACTGGATTAAATATTTTTTTAAATCTACAATTGTTTACATAAGATAGATATCTATTTCTTATGCCATTCATGAGCATTCTTTTATTTTAATGAGTTATACAATTATTTATTCATAGTGAAGTATTTTAATTGATTCAAATTTACTTATACATTGCTTTATTTCTATTGAATGTTCTGAAATTTAAAAAGTGCCTGATAATGAACCCATGTGAATTAAATAAGTTGTTGCATTAATTCGACTTGCACATCTATATAAACACACATTCACATATATTATACTTTATGATGTTAAGTAATTCACTGTAATAGTTCAATTGATATCTTGACAGAATTTATATATCTAAATAAAAGTTTGCTTACCCCAAGAAAATATATAATATTCTTATAAAGTAATAATAAATGCAATAATAAAATATTGTATTTCATCCAAAGTCAATTAAGAAAGAATAGCTTGAAATAATGTGTAAGTTATACAGTATATTATTAGTGACAAATAAGCTTTGTGACAATAAAGAAATAAACTTATTTATAATAGTAATAATTACATATTATTTACACCCTTTAAATACTTATGCATTAGAAATATTAAGATTATTAGTTCTATTAAGAAAATTTGGATATCTCTTATTAAAAACGATTCTATCATTAAGCTATTTATTAAGACATTATAACCATAAAAGTTAGTTAAGTAATAAAAATTATATGCCTGCCAAAGGTCTAATAGCATAATTAACTTTGTCTATGTTTTCAACCAATTGAGAGATGAAAAAGTGTTTGATTATTATAGTTATTTAAATATAGGAGAAGATTAAAAGCCTGGGAAATGATAAGGCATGTTTATTCATTTACATTTTAATAATGAAACCACTTAAGTGTTCTAATTGTGAGGGTTCAAGGAAAATTATTTTGACATTTCATCCTTCTAATGGTAGAAACCCAAAACATTAAATTTTTTATATCTTTGACAAAAAATAAAAATTACCTACATTGAGTAACTAAAATAATTTGAGATCAAATATAAATTTATCTACAAACGAATTAGTGAGAATTCAGAAATTTAATATGTTTTTGAATCTCAGATTATTTGGCTGGAGAGTATAAAACATAAAAATTGCTGCTGCTGTGTGTGTGTAAATCCAATTGTGTCACTAAATAAGAGTAAGAGCAAGAAAGTAAACTGATAGCATTTGAATATAGTATTAGGATCTACAACCTATTGTTATTTTTCAAGTAGAATATAAGAATAAATTAGTGCTTCCAATGTAATAAAATACATCAAAACTAATATAATATTTGATTAATACCATTAGAAGATATAAACATTTTTTAATTAAAAACAAATAATAATTGAATTTTGATAAAAAATAGTAATTCGAAATTATAATTTTAATAATTATTGTCACCAAGTTTCTGTTGCTTCTTTGAAATAATGCATTTGTTTTCTAAAATATATTGCTTAATGTTTATAAAACACATTGAATTCTTGCTTTGCTCAGTGCAATTTTAATAATTTGAAAGTCTTAGTAGGCAGTAAGCTTTGGAACAATAATTAAAATTTTTCAGTTAAACAACATTTTTTTTTCTCAGATAAATGGTCAATGGTTAATTAACCAGCAAGTAATTCCCAAATATTCTTAGTTAGAGCGTAAGGAAAACAGATTTAACTGAATTGATAAGAGAAGTGTCGATAATGATAAAAAATAAGATAGCAACTATGGTTACAGCCTAGAATTACCTTTTTAAATTAAACTACAAATGTTGACACAATCAATGATTTCAATTATCACTGTTAAAATATTTTAAGTATTATATATATTTTCAAAACAATACATTTAATGAATTGTTTTGTAGAACATATTTACTAATACATCTGGGTTTGTTGAAAATTTTTATGTGGATGGATGTATAGTTAAAATCATTAACTATATATAACAAGCTCATGAAAATGTAATCAAAATCTATTGGACTTTAAATTGATTATGTTATAAAATAAAGAAAGTAAGAAAACACAGTAAACCAGTTTCAAGTTGTTTCCCACAATATAATTTTTAATGGCAAATATCTAATTTTTATTAATAATCAAAGAAAAAAAATTAATTTAATGTAATTGAATACCGAGTTACTTTTCTATATACTCACAGTAACTTCATACATTCTTTATGTTAAACATTCTATACATAAACTATATAATTTATTGGTAAGAGATTAAATTTATGTGATGCATATATAAATTAAAAATATATTATAGAAACTATCATCAAATAGAGTTTCATTTATTTACACACAAAAAAAGAAAATAAATAAAAGTAGATTAGTAGTAACAAGGTTTCTATGTGATACAAAAACTAACATTGTCCAGGTATCAGAGAAAATATTCAAGAGAATAATTTTAATATTAGTCACATAAAAAAATTTAATACAGTGAGATGAATTAAAACTTAGGATATCATTCTTCAACTTTCTTAATATAATAATATATTCTTTTGCTATTTTTTTGGCAATAACCAATGCAGATGTTGTTACAACTAAAAATATTGTTTGTACATTTGTATTCTATGTTGTTTCATTGATTGAGAAGAATCAAATTTCTGAAATCTATTTTACCAGCAATTTTTTATTATCTAAAGCTCCAATTCTATGAATACTCATAATATGTTTTCTAACATTTTCACAATTCATTTATTAAATTTACTATTTTATGAGCATATTTCAATCAGTCACATTTATTAAAACAAATTTTAAATTGTCATATGAATTGTATAAGGATCTCAATAGTATCATGGTCAATAAAATGGCTAGCTTCATGCTTATCTACGGTACATCTGTCATTGCCTTTATAATCACACAAACAATTGAGCATGTCCTCCTCTTCATATTTAGTTTGATTAAGCTTCAGAAAATATTTTTCAAGAGTATATTTTTGACAATTTATCAAAGGACTTTGGGAATGTAGTTTGTTGACATATGGTCTTCTGGGAAGTTTCTTTTCTCTATGTAATTTTTCATGTGTTCTTAAACTATTTTTTACAGCAGTCTTGTAATTACACATTTGACAGTGAAAAGGTTTTTCTCCAGTATGCGTTCTTATATGCACTCGTAAATGACCTATAACACCAGTTTTAAAATTGCAAAAACTGCAATGGAAAGGCTTTTCTCCTGTATGTGTTATGTCATGAATTTTTAAATTATATTTTCTACAAGTTTTGAATTGACACAACTGGCAGTGGAAAGATTTTTCTCTTGTATGTGTTTTTTCATGGAAATTTAGATTTCTTTTTACAGCAGTTTCATAAGCACACAATTCACAATGAAATGGGTTTTCTCCTGTAGGTGTTCTTTCATGCTCTTTTAAATGACTTTTCTGAGTTGTTTTATAATTACAAAAGTTACAGTTGAAAGGATTTTCACCTGTATGTACTCTTTCATGGATTTTCAAGTTTTGTTTTACAGCAGTCTTGTATTCACATAACGACATTGATATGGTTTTAATCTTGTATGTGATGCTTCATGTATTTTTAAAGACTTTTTAGTATTACTTCTTATAATTAACTTAAATATTAAACTCATACTTCTTATAATTGCATAAGTTACAGTTAAAAGGCTTTTCCCCCGTATGTATTCTTTCATGGATTTTCAAGTTTCTTTTTACAGCAGTCTTATACTCACATAAGCTACAATGGAAAGGTTTTACGTGTATGGGTTCTTTCATGTTCTATTAAACGACTTCTGTGAGGTGTATTATAATTACAAAAGCTGCAATCGAAAAGGTTTTCTCCAGTATGTGTTCTTTCATGGATTGTTAAACTTCTTTTTGTTGTAGTCTCATAATCACATGAGCTGCAATGGAAAGATTTTTTCCCTGTATGGGTTATTTCATGTTTTATTATATTTATTTTAATGGCAGCAGTGTAATTACAAAAATTGCATTGGAACATTTTTATTCACTTTCTGTTCTTATGTGCATTTTTAATTTGTTTTACTGCAATCTTATAATCACAGGAGCTGCAAAAGATTTTCTCCAGTAAGCATTCTAAAATCATTTCTTATGCAATATAGTAATTATAAAAATTGCAATGAATTGTTTTATATAATTTTAATTCATGTGCTACTTTGGCATTGGACTTCAGATATATTTTATTTTGTTATCACTTATTCATTTTTAAATATTTTAAATTACATTAAAATAATCTATACTCAAAAAATATTTTGCTTCTATAATTATTTGCAAAATAAAAAACCACTTTATAGCAATTTTTTTTTCATCAAGATGTCTTTTAACATTTTATCACATAAGAATCAGATTAATAATTAAGAAGAGTTTAATTAGCTTGAAATATATTATTAAATAGACAATTATCAGCTGAACAAACACATGTGACACATGCATATGATACAATTATGAAAAATAAATGTTGATTAAAAATTATGAGGTAAAAATGAAAGAGTTAAAATCATAAACATATCTGGCTTGAGATTGGTAAATGTATGGATAATGATAATCAGATTTTATTTTATGGAAAATCATGTTGTAACTTGACTTCTGAACAGTGAATATCACTTTAAATTCTACAAAGTATTTATATACCTTTCATTAATAATGATGATTGAAGCTTAAAATTCACATACAAAAAAAGTTAAACATTATATATCTCACCAAATGTAATTTTTAGAAAATAATAACAGAAGTCCATTATGGAGACAGTGATCTCTTGTGTCTAATTTTTTTTTTATTTAAATGCTTCTGCGTAACTGTAAAACTAATTTTATATTGAAACAAATATACAAGTACATACAGTTGTAAATATAATCTTATTTTGGAAACAATGAAATTATCAATAGTATTCATAATTATCAATATTTTCCACAACAATTATCATTTTTATAAAATCTTACATAATAATTAATATTTCATTATTATTTTTTAGTAGTACCTTTGTTACCATTCTGTAAATGATTGACTGATATCAATTCGAATTGATTATTTTATTATTGTTAAAATGTATTAATTTTATCAATGCAATCAAACTGTTATCAGAAATCATTAATATATATAGCTATTGAAAATATTTTTGTATAAAATTATTATATATATATATATAAATAAAAGCAATTCATTTCATCCTATTTATATTTCATTTATGAAATTGAAAATCATAAATTTGTCAATTAAAATTACTAAGTTCAGAAAGACATTTCTGAAAATAAAATAATTGCTTATCAATTATCTTCTGGTGAATTAATTTTTTATATATCTTGATATAATAATAACCCATAATATACTTCAGAATATTCTGAAAGAACAACAAAACATTGATGTGATTGGTAGTATTAATTTCAAGGATTAATTTAATTTGGATATTGTGCCCAAACAAGATTTCATTATATACCATTACATAAGATGATACTCTGTGTGGTTTGGAAGATGGCAAACTAGAGCATAGTACCTTCAGAATGCACCAAATTCTGTTATTTTAGTGCTTAAACTTCTAACAATCTATTGAAGTTATAAACTTATTTGAGTATTTTACTTGGGATGATTGAGAATGTTGGCAACATAATTTCATAAGGCTGGTAAAACTTTCCACAACAGCTTATAATGATTCACTGAATATATATCAACGTACATCTTTATGAAAGACTTATTTATAATGCAACTTCCAGAATGAAGTGGTCACAATGATCATAGATAACTTGAGATATTTCAGAATTGGTCATTTTCAGTCACCCTAAATAAAAATAATGACAATTAAAGTAACATAATTTTAACTTTCATAAATGATAAGATATCATATATTTTAATTATATGTGTATTCATTTTAAATTACAATAAAAATAAAAAGTAAACAATAATACAAAACTTATACAGAAATATTTTTGAGTAATCAAAAGTATTTATTTCTGTAAAAGTATTATATTATTGTTTATTTTTTACCATTGTAATTTAAAAATATTGCATTTAGTATATTTTTTGTGTGTGATTTACTATTTTATATATATATTTAATGGGTAAAAATTATTTCATTCAAGTAATTTGCAAGCAATAATCTTTATATATTTTAACTTATCTGGAAAACTTCAGAAATAATCTGAAGATTTAATTGACAAATAGACAATCTAGAATACAAAAGAACATGATAGAAAAAAGAAGATAAAAATACCAATTTGTGCAGTGTAATTGATAAAGCCAAAGAGAATATTCGAAGTCAATATGTGGATTATAATAACAATAAATTCTTGAATTTTTGAGAAGGGCAAAAATTAAATAAAATACTTAATTTCTTAGTAATGTAATTAACACATACAATAAAATCTTGATATAAACCATGACAGTGAATTGAAATTATAGATATCAATGTTTGTGTATTCATTAAAAATAAAAAAATGACATGTGTAGAAATGAGTGGATAAAATATACAATTAATCATCAAGAAAACTAGTGACAATAATTGACAATAATAACACTTTTTATAATAAGTGATTAAAATAAAATTAATAGATAATATTGTCAGCTATTGCTGATGTGAGAAATCTTTAGTGATAAAAAAATAAGTTGTTTCAATCACAAACCTCTCAACATGCTATTAATGATAACGTCAAATATACAAAAAAATGTTTAGAAAATGTTGACTAAAATCTTTAGACTATAATAACACATAGATAAAACAAGATAAATGAACCTGATGAAATTATATTGAAAAAACCAGCTCTAAAAAAATATTTTAAGAAATCCTTAGTTATTATGGTTGCCACAAAATGCCATAAATAGCAGCAAATCATGTAAAAATATTTCATTCAAATTAGGCATAGCATATTACTTGTAGAATTGTAACTAATAAGATCTATAGAGCTAAACATATAAGTACATAGACAATTTCTTTCACAGTCCAATTTTATGTTGAATGTTATGCACATAGAAAATTTATATATATAAACACTACTATAAATAAAGGCAAATCTGTACTCTATATCTGTTACAGAACCTATATAAAAAATATATCAGGTCTTGTTAATTCATGCTTTATATTAATATGATCTAATTTAATATATAATTACATAACAATTAGATAACTTTGCATTAACAAAATAAAATCGACTGTAAAAATCTTATGCTTAATTTTTATTTTAAGTATCTTCCAAAAGATAATGATATAGATTTTATTTTACTTCTCAATCCCAAATTAATTTTGAGTTTTAAAAAACTAAGCAAAAACAAACATGACATGCTAATAAAAATAAAATAATCTATACCACATAAAATACATTATATATTAAATGCATGATTAAAAATTTAAAGTAAAAGTCTTACAAAAAGGTGAATGTTATTCTTCTAAACCATTATACTATAAGTGCCATCAAGCTTTAGACTTTTATTATTTTGGAATTCATAGCTTAAATTGTTTTGTAATACAAGGTCATGCTAAATCCTTTCTGAAATTGATATTTATTACTTGAGTAACTAATGTTTCAAAATATTTGGTCATAAGTTAGATAATTCATATTGTGATATCTGTTTTTCAATTATTATTTAAACTATATATTCTAAATAATAATTTTGCTAAAAATCATACTTATTTCTGCTCTATGTGTAGATATATTCAGATCAAGATGGTATAAAATAACTAAGAATAATAGTCCATGATTACAATGGTTATCAAAAGATACCTGTCTTCATGTTACATAACTAAATATTCACAAACAGAGGTATTTAATTTTTTTTGTAGACTGAATAAATTGTAATTAAATAATAAATGAAGCCAATAGAAAAATTTTAGTTGTGTACTAGGATTATTTTTTTATTAAATTAGCTCTTCTTGTGGTTTTTCTCGTGTTTGTAGAAGAAAAGAAAATAATAATACACAAGTTATAATATAAACCGCAGTATCCCAAAAATTATAAACTGTTATGATCAGTTTTACTACTGAATTTCCTTGACTTTTAAAATTTCAGTTTAAATACATTTTTCTTATAATAAATGAAAATTAATTTAAAATATATTTATGAAATCAAATTTTACCTTACCTTACCAAAAATTATGATCCTACTACTGAATGTGATCAACATTTAGGATTTTAGGTTAAATATATTTCACACAAGATAAACTAATTTTTAAAATGGCCATGAAATTTAACATCATGGTATTTTATTCACACTTTTCTTGCAAGTAAGAAATTAAATATGTCGTCCAAATAAAATTTAATTGATTTAAAATATATTTACATGATAAAATTTCATTTTGGATTTAGCAAAAACTATAATTCCATTTCTCTAGTATGTATTTCAATATGCACACCACAACATATCTGTATAAAATAAATTTCCAATGAGATGTGATGCACTGTGACTTCTCCTTTAACGGAGTCAGGAATCTCTCAGCAACTATGCCCAGAGAAACCTGTTAGCCACTTTACCTTCCCTTTCTATTACCCATCCTAAGTTTTCCCATAATCTGCTTGATCCTATTTACATAACATAATCTTTGTCAATTCTATGGTCTTTATATCTAAATCCCCCTTATCTTTTCCCAAATCCAGCATAAAAATCAATAACCCACTTTCTATATAATCATTTTGTTCATATTTATTCTTCCATAACATCATTATTTGTGCCCTTTCTGCTTTCAAGCATTTACATTCAATTAACAGATGCCTAATATTTTCTATGCCTTCCTTACACAATTTACAGACTAAATCACCCATATTTTCCATTTACATGTGTATTGTCTTGTTGCAGTGATATGATATACAGCGACTTCTTTTTAAACAGAGTCAGAAATCTCTCAGCAACTATGCCAAAAGAAACCTGTTAGCCACTTTATCTTCCCCTTCCATTCCCCACTCTAAGCTTTCACATAATCTGCTCGATCCTATTTCCATAACATAATCTTTGTAAATTCTATGGCCTTTATATCTAAATCCCCCTTATCGTTTCCCAAATCCAGCATAAAAATCAATAACCCACTTTCTGTATAATCACTTTGTTCATATTTATTCTTCCATAACATCATTATTTGTACCCTTTCTGCTTTCAAACATTTACATTCAATTAACAGATGCCTAATATTTTCTATGCCTTCCTTACAGAATTTACAGACTAAATAACCCATATTTTTCCATTTACATGTATATTCTCTTGTTGCTAAAGATCCCATTCGAAATAAACTACTTTCCTCACTATTATCATAAATTAACTCACACTCAATGTTCCATTTACTTCTATATAAATTTAAACTGTTTTTACTCTCCATACTAGTTCTCCATCTCTCCAACTCCCTATTCTTTATTAATGCCTCTATTCTTTCATCCCATTCCTTACCACTATATCATTCAACAATCCTCCTAACACAATCATCCCACCTTTTATACAAGTATACTGATATAAATTCTTTATCCAAATATTTTGTATTCCACATTACTTTTCTCACCCATCTTGTTGCCTGCCCTTTGCTCAGAAGCCAATTAAATACTATTTTGGCTATTTTATTATCCATAAACTGCAACCTAGCAAACATTTTCATTTTATTTTTTACATCTCTCACATAAAAACTTGACTGTCTCATTTCTCCTTGAATTGCCTCCTTTGCTGTCCACACTTCTGCATCTAATGCATGTCTTCCTACTTCCCTTTGTACTTTCTCTAAGTATTCTAATACCACTTTACTAACACATAACACATCATTACCATAAGTTAACCCTGATCCTGCAACTACCATACAATTCTAGCTACATCATATTTATTATATGAAAACACTGTTAATTTCTTTACCAAAGCCTCTCTTTTCTTTGCATCATTTACCAATTTTTTCTCCCATTCATCCAAGCAATTTTCCTGATTACTTAAGATGATTACCAAATAACTATATCTATCCACCACCCTTAACTTTATATCCCCAATAAAAATTCTATATCTTCTCTTTCCCCAGTATTAAGCATCATTATATTTGATTTTTCTTCACTAAATTTAATCCCCATCTCTTTACTTACCCTTGTACATGTCCTCAGCATAGTTTCCCTATCCTCTCTTCTTTCTGAACACAAAAAGATATCATCTGCAACAAAAAGACCCAACAAAGTATATACTCCCTTGCCACCTATTAACGGTATCTCTATCCCTCATCCCAGTCTTTCTATTACTTTCTCCATCTCATTCAAATACAACAAAAACAAAATAGATGACATAGGGCATCCTTGCCTTAGTCCCACCCCATTTTGAACATTATCTGATTCTATATCACCTAATTGATTAGTAATTATTTTCATATAATTTCTTAAATATATTTACTAAAGGCTTCATCTATTCAAAAATTTGCTAAACTTACCCATAGTCTATTTCTATTTACTCTATCATATGCCTTCTCAATAGCTATAAAACATATATAACGATCTACCTGAATTCTTACTCATATCCATAAGTTATGTAACTACAAAGAAACTATTTCCTATATGCCTATCTGACCTAAAACATCCTTGCATTTCCCCCACTACATTATTCTCTTCCATCCATTTACAACTCTTCCAGCCACCACATATGAGAAAATTTTATATAAAACTGATGTTACCGCTATCGGTCTATAATTATTTAACTTTCTATGATCCTTACCCTTTCCTTTAAATAATAATCTTACTCTTGTATTACTCCAACTATCAGGAAAAACTCTTCTGTGCCATCTTATTAAAACATAATAATAGCTTTACTTTTGCTCTATGCCCTAAATGCATTACCATCTCTGCTGCCCATCGAACTAAACCTCTTGCCATTCCACTTTTCAACCTCTTCCCTGAATCACTCAGTGCATTTTTTGTAAACCTAATATTCCCATTATTAAATGCTTTCATGTTTTCTATCACTAAGTCCTTCACATCTAACATCTTTTCTATATCTATTACATATCTATTTAAGATTTTCTCCAATTCTTCTCTAGAGCCACAATCTATTCCATCATCATCTATTAATACTATCTCTCTCCCCTACATTTCTCCTTTCAATGTAATTCGAAAATTTTTTACTCCCATCTCTTCCACTTTTATTAATATCCTCCAACAATTTACTACTCAACTTCATCCTCTCTCTATAGTTATCCATTTTAGCCAACTTCTTTTCTAAGTATTTTTCCCATTTAGCATTAACATCTTTTTCACTGTCTTTGTTCTTAATAGCACACTTATATTCTCTGCATGCTTCTTTCCTATCTTTTACACTTTTACTAAGCTCTCATTTTTTATTACTTTTATTCTTCTGCATATTCTCAACTAAAACCCTATTTGCCACATTTTCCATTTCCCACACCAGTCCTTATACTCATCCCCAACCAACTTTTCGATGGCTTCTTCAACTTGTATTTTATAATCTTCCAACTTATTCTTATCATTCACTCTCCATCCACATCTTTCACTATTGTTTCTACTTTTATTTCTATTCTCCATCACATTACTACCCATTTCTATTACAATGAAGTTATGATCCCTATTTCATACTCTCTCCTCATTATCAAACACCATTTTACATATTTTATCCATTCCTTCTTTCTCTACCAATACATAATCTATTGTAGGGAATATATTATTCCTAGACCATGTGTATTGTCCCTCATAAATATTTGTTAAATTCCCAATGCTCAATTCACTCTTTGACAAAATTCCTTCAAAAACTGACCATTCTTATTATCTACATCATCAATTTCTTCAATATCCCATTCATATCTCCTAGAACCATTATTCTCTTCCCCTTTTCTTTAAAACTCTGTATATCCTTAACTAGGCATTCATATATATTAACTGTTCCCCTCCATTGTCTACCCTTCTTTATTTCAAACCACAAATGTTCTTGACATTTAACAATATTTAAATATTTTTTCTATTTATACCCTGCCATACCAAATTTTCCAAAATAGGTTCTTCTCTTAGATGTGTTTCCACTACTGCTAATACCTCAAGCTCCTCATTTTCAATTGCTTTGTTTAATTCCAGTCATTTTTCTGGTCTTTTACCACATTGCATATTCAAATATCCAATTTTAACAATTCCTTCTTTCCCAACTATTCTTTCTTCTCCATTGTGTTTACAAAAAACTTTACCATTAATCTTACAGATCCATTCCCTCTCCACATGTACACTTATATCTGAATCAACTATCTTTTGCTTATTTCTTACATCCCATCCATTCTTCTTTTTGATAATACTACAATTTAAAAGCCCACCCTCCTTTAAAAGTTTCCCGAATTAAAGTTTAAAAAAAACTCAGAATTAATAATATCAAAAATTAATACAATAATTTACCATTAGTTTCTATTATAATTTATTTATTTGAGTCTTTTAGTTACAGTGATTTAATCAGTCCCAAATCACATGCAGTTACACAATATACAAATAATGACAAGAAATATTCAGACTTCACTCATTATAACATTTATGCAAATTTTAATGAATGAAAACTCCCAAATGTAATTAATATAATTATTGATGAATGGTCAATTATTTAAAATTTTGGTAATTGTTCAATTATAATTAAATAAATACATATGTTTCAAAGCAAACTTTATTAGGCAAAAATTGGTTACATCATATCAGGTTGTACATTGTATAATATATTAATAAACTAGAATTCATCATTAATTACAGAAAGAAAAACTTTTTTTCTAATAGTCTTTATCTTTAGTAATTGTTATGGTATTCATAGTTCAGTTCTAAACTATTAGTCTGTTTTGGGTTTCCATTTTTTCTGAGATTATGTTTTGTGTTTCCATTATAATGCTTTTATTTTAAAGAGAGACCAGATGGTGCAAAAATGTCTGGTGGTGGAAGAAGATTGTCTTTCTTTAAGTTTTTCTAGCTTGTTATGATATATGTTAGGATGTCCTCTTGTATTGTTTCCTAAGGTAAATGTACATCTGGTACGCCATAAGGCATATAAGCTGAAAGTGGCTGCACAAATTGTTAGTATTTTGTTTTCCTTGAATGTTTTCAGCATTTTTTCTATTGTGGTTTTATCTTTCCTATAATTGTTCAACATCAATTGTCTAACTTTTTCTAGGCCTCTGCAGTAGTGTATCAAATCTTCTTGTGTTTCTTCTTCTCTGTGACACAAAGAACATATTGGATCAACATTTAGGTAGAATCTCCCAAAGTGAATGAAATGTGCTATAGGTAAAGCATTAAGATTCAACTTGAGGATAAGGTCAAATAATTTTGGTTCTAGATACCATCTTTTGTATTTTTTTTAGTAGCTGGCTATTATCTATTCCCAATACTGTTAACTTATTATTATCTTCTTGGTTTTGAGATAGAAAATCATGTATTTGCCAATAAGTATATTTAATAGGGTTCTTAAGTGTTATTTTATTCTTAATGCTTCCAATACTTACCAATAGTGTATTTATATATATATGTGGGAGGGAGTCGGTCAGTGGGTGTGATTTCTAGTTTTTGCTCTATGTTTGGAAACCGTTTAAATATGGCAATCAGTAGATTTACTGTTTTTTTGTGTGTAGAAAGTTTCTATTGCATGCAGTCCAAGGCCATTCCATTTTGTTGGTTGGTTTAGTTGCTTCATTGAGATTGCTACTACTTTTCTTTTCCATAGCAATTTGTTGTACAATGAGTTAATTGCTGAAATAAATGCTTTTGTGAAATTTATTATTAGCAGATAGTAAGTGATTTTTGTCATAATAAACTGATTGTATAAACAAATACATATTTACCTGTTTAATGAGGTATATTTAATTTCTCTGAATTAATTTCATTCTCTATAGTCAAGTCGCAATCTTTAGGTCTATATAAACATATCAGATAATAGATAAAAATGGCTTTCTATCTTTATTGTTAAAAGGTACCTGGACAAAAGATTGAGATTGTTATTGATATTGTTTAAATACTGTTTTCTTATATTTTTCATAAACACAAAGTGAACAGTGATAATCAGAATTTTTCAAAAAAGAAAACTACTTGTTGGAAAACAATAGATTTGATATTTTAAAAAAAAATAAGTTGATAATTTCTAAGTTATAATCTTATTTCAACAAAATTAAGGCATATCATTAGAAGGAATAATAATAGAAACAGGATCAAGTTAAAGACCCTTGTTCCAATTCTTCAATTAAAAAAAGGTTAGTAAAAAAGTGAACAATATGAAATCAAGACAGAAATGTAATGAAAGAAATGACAGTCCTCAGAAATTTTTATTTGGAATAAATACATTCAATCTGTTATTCTGACAGTAATACTTTATATTATCAAATTCTTCTTAAAGTCACAGAGATTGTAAGTTCTCTAAGTCTGATGAATATAAGCAGAATATATTTCATCTGACAATATACCATACATGAAGCAAATGAACTTATCTGAGTTTGAATTTTTTCTGAGCTATCCATAATAGCTTGTAATTATCATTAATGGATATTCAAAATTTATCTTCTGAATTAACTATATTTTCAGCACTTAATTTACTTGTTCATTTTTAAAATAAAAATTTGCCATCCTCCATCTTAAATCCTATATCTATAGTAACCAGTTGATCACCACATAGTCTCATCTAATATATAACATTGATATGTAATAATTTACATGTAACTCTAATTTTTTAAAAAAAAATAGATATCAAATCTGATAAAGATGAATGTTCTCGGTGTAGGATACCTTCAATTTCAATATCATTATTTATAAATTCTAAGTCGTCTATCTGGTTTGTCGATGAAATATCCTTTTCCTTATAACATTCAACAATTTCAGTCACTCGAGAAATTTCCCGCTTATTATTTCCAGATGTAGCTTAACATCTTCAACCATTATGATCTTGTTTAAAACCCAATATAATTTTAAATTATTATTTGTAAAACATAATCAACTGCATCTGATACTTGATTGTTAACAATTATGCTTTACATATATTACATCACCAGATCTCTTAATCAAAATACATTTATAACTTAGAATGGCATAGAAGAACAAGCAATATGAAATCACAATTCCTACAAACAGCATGTTGATTGTCATCAAATAACCTATCATTATGTTCTTAGTTATATTATCCAGGTTAAATGTAGAAAGCATCAATAAATGATTATACAGCAACAACCTTTTTGTTTACTTTCAGAATTTTTAGATACAATAATTTATTCTTAATGAGTTACTTTAATTCTTTGGTAGTGTTTGGTTAGCTGCACCCCAGCCACTAGAAGCGCTGTTTCTGTGTAAACACACAGAAGTATCCACAGTAGGAGCCAAAAGCTGCAATGCTTGTTGCAGCCACTAGGTGGCACTGTTGACCATGCATAAACACAGGAACATTCCCCCCAACTAGCTGACAGCAAAGTTGCCCACTTAGTGGCACTGGTAGCCATGCGTAAGCCCATTTAGCTTACATTGTCTGCTACCAGCAACTACCAAGATTCTAGCCCACTACATGGTGCTGTTCCTCCATGCTACGCACGGAAAAACTGCGCACTCCAACCACAAATATTATTGCATAGTTACCGTCTATGCACATATTACTTAAAAGATAGATAGCATATAATTTAAAGCTGTGAATAATCTGGAAGCCACAACTATTTCCATCTGCATACATGTGTAATATTGTTACATTCTCTTTCACTGTCAGATAAATCGAAGTATTTTCACATTCGTTTTTTTTAAAAATCGATCTTTTTTTAAAATTATTTTCTCTAAAAATGATTTTTTTTTTAAAAAAAAAAAAAACATGACCACAACTATTTAAGTCTGCTTCGACAAATAATAATACTGTTACATTCTAATTTCACCTGATAAATCGATGTATTTTTGAATTAATTTCTTTTTTAAAATCAATCTTTATTTAAAGATTATTTTCTCTAAAAATGGTTTTTTTTTTTAAAAAAGTAATCTTTATGGCAGTCTTCTGTTTATAGATCTTTCAATTAGCAAACGTGTTATTTTAAAAAGGTTTTTTTTTTTTTTATTAATGAAGATGCTGTCTGAACTTGGTTGTGTGCATAAATGATATATAAATATAGGATTCATAAAATTGAAGAGTATGATCAAGACTCTTACTATCAGTTCCAATTTGCTGTGAATAAGATGTCAGAGAATTGCAGTTTGCGTAGTGTGTGGTAATTTATCCATGAGCTCTCTTCAGTGTAAAAATTGACTAAAAATATTCAAGGCATAAATATTAATTGAAGTTGTATTTAAAACTTTAGGATCATTTTAATAACTAAAAATGCCATATACTTACAAGGAAATTTCAAAATAATAGGTTTTATAAGTGTGGCAAAAGTGGATACTTCTGTATGTTTACACAGAAACAGTGCCTCTAGCGGCCGGGGTACAGCTAACCAAACACTACCAATTCTTTTTATTATTATATTTGAATTTCATTGTATCCAATGTATGCAGAATTAAATTAAAAAATTACTAATATACTTTTTATAACGTAAATGAGTAGTTTGCGAAAAATACGATTCTATAAAAGGCACTTCTGCATGTCTGTGGAATTAGATTAATATTTTATAAAATATTTGTGAAATAAAACTTCAATGTTTGCTCATGATAATATATTATAACAATATCAACCTAAGTGCCACCCATATTAGTTAGGGTGAAATTCTGCATGAATTAAGTAGTAAAGATTTGAACAACAATGTGTGTATGTACGCATATACAGCATTGTAAAGAAATTTCCCAGGAGACTAAAAAATGGAAAAAAATATTAATGTATGTTTTAATCGTATTGTATATTTATAAAGGCAATTTATGCATAACATTATCGATCATTTATTCTGTAATATAAGAGTAGAAAAAATAATGAATGAGATTTCAAAAGAAGGGAAAAAAATACTTGTGATTGTGAATCAAAAAATTTTAAGGCATTTTTGAGATCTTTTTGATTTTACCTGTTCTAAATCAATTTACAAATAAAACCATATTTATTCCTATAGTACATAGAATGGTGAATTCAAATCTAAGATCAAAATTTAAATATATTTGAAAAATTAGAAATAATAAAAGTCTGAGAAAATTTTTATATCTTCCTGCACTGGAATGGGGATACATAAAGAAAAGACAACAAACAGCTATTTCTTTTTTCTTTTATTATAACACATTATAATACGGTATACAAGTTTGTTTTCCACGTTTTAGAAACGAACATTGGAATATTTGTACTCTAGGGTCCTAGATTTTAGAATAATCTACATTATGGTTCAAGTGACAGGTGACAAAAACATATGTGAATGGTCTAAATTATGGTTTGATTGATGGCAAATGTCATAGAGAGGGGATAGAAAGATAGCAGAGAGGTATAAAAAGGAGTCATTCGAAATTCATACAGGATGCAGACATTCATTTTTGATGTAGAGTTTGTTTCATTGCTGATTTCCAGTAGAACAATATTTTGATTCCAGATTGCAAGCTATCCGTATTGAAATAACCAGTGCAGGAAAAGATTTTTCAGCTAATTATTGAAACACCTATACCAGAAGCTATGATAATATTTTCCTACAGTAATGGATTATTTACCATGAAAGACTAAACAATAAGACTCTGAATATGCATCCAATCCAATAAATAATGTCAAAGTCTGTGGAAGATTCCAATAAAGAAAAAAAATGTAGTGACCCTAAATTGCCAAAAACCTATATATTGTACATGCTATATGTCATCATCTTGTTGTAATTCCAATTCAAGTCTAGCATGCAAGAAGAAATATATTCATTAAGTAAATTTATGAAGATGAATGTAGTTACAGAAAAAAGAAAAACCACATATAAAACCCATGATTTAGGGCATTAGATATTTTGATCAGTAAGATATTCGTATTGTAGCATTAAAAAGGCTTTAGACATAAAATTGAAAATATATTAGTTGTTGCAATATGTTATATTTTATAACTGCAGTTGGAATTGCTAGTATAGATTTAAAATTGAAAATATATTATCTGTTGTGATACTTTCATTTTATTTCTATCTTTGGAATTATTATTAGACTTAAAAACTGAAAATATATTAATTGTTGTGATGTGCTTGATTTTATATCTACATTTGGAATCACTAGTATATAGATATAACCAGCTTACATCTGTTAATAAATTGTTAAATTATTGTTTTATCAATCCAGTTGTGTGTTTATAACTCCATTAAAACACACATATGCTAGTTATACATCATCCACAGATCCAAGGCTCCTCACTGATGATGACCACAAGCCAGAAACTAGTCTGGGGATATTGGATGAGTATGCACTAGATAGGGATTTTATGCACAAGCCTTTTGGCATCCATTGATTACTCTATTTGGCACAGGATAGCACGACTGTATGGAGAGTTTTTGCCTTTGTTTACAACAATTATGCACTGGTATAGAGATGGTGATCATGTGATATCATCCACAACTCTGAGAACATGCAAACCACTGGGGAATATGTTGGGATATCATAGTAATAACTGGCAGTGATGATGATCATTATTTCATTAGTATTTTGAGTAAACTTTCTCTGTTGAGGTTTGGCACCTGGAGTTTCTTTTTTGATTGAAAATAACATAAAATACTGTTAGGAATACTTATAAATATAAATCCCAATCATCATCACATTGGTTAGTATTATTATAAAAACTTTTTGATATCAGTGGAATTCTATAACCAACTTATTGTTACTGATATTTATACAGTATACACATCTGGAAGATTTACAATGTATATGTAGGAAGATCACATAATACATGCATGTCGATTTCATTTAATATTTTGTGTATTATTAGTTCTGGGTTCAAACCCGAACTACTGAGGAAATTAAACCTATCACCTAATATAAATCAAAATATCGTATTGAATATTTATTTTATCGTTACAATACGGAAAGTAGATAAATACTGGGGAATTTTTTGAAAGTAAAAAAATAAGTTATTCAATGTTTCATAACTACACAACAGAAAACAATCGTCTAAGCTAAAGCAATAAATTCAAAAAAATAGTTTAGATCAGAATCATATTTACTTCATTAAGCTCGGCTTAAATGTAGCCAGAATACCTAATCAACAGAGAACTTGGTCATTGTTGGCGGCGTTATCAATGTTTGGCATTCATTTAACAATTTATTCTAAGATTTAAAATTTGGAATTATAAAATAATGAAACACAATATATCTAAAGTTGCGAAACCCATTGATAAATTATTTTTATTTTAAATATTGACATAAGATAATGCATTATGAATAAATATTACATTTAGTTAATCTTAAAAATTGGTTTAAATTAAGCAGACTTTCAGTAAAACACTATCTTAATTTTTAACTTATCTAAGTCCAAAAGGTATTGACTATAATTGAATAAAAAAAAATTATATTGCAAAATACGCAGACGCAATAGGCTTTGTGGCGGCCTCTATAGCCTAAATCGCGAAGTCAATTTTGGTTCCGTTTCAGTAAATTAGTAACCTAATTGCTATTTTGTAAGTTTTTATTACTTTGTGATAAGACAATCCTCTTTTTTATTTACATTGAAATGTAAATAGGAAGTTACAACTTTAAATTTCTTTAAATGCCCCTTGCAGTAATTTGCATATATAAGTGAATTTTTTGTTTGTTATGTTGTAATATTTGAATAGTTTCTACTGCATGCCTTTGATAAAAAGCAAATGAAAAAAGTTAACATTTTTGTTAAATAACTTGATTTGTATTTATACATAATTGCATATTCTAATGTTTATGATATTATTTATAATTTTTTTAAGGTTTTTCATATTAACACATTGTCCAATAATAATAATAGTTTTCTCAAATCCTCTTTATGAAGTTTTGTGGGTAATATACTTTATTTCAATAAATAAAATAGTCCAATGACTAAAAAAATAGAAAGAAAAACTGCTCATTGATTCAACATGATAAATTCAACTTTTGCAATTAAAATTAATAATAATTAAATACAGAAATAATATAAAATGAATATAAATTATGTAAAAAAAACTTTAGATTGCATGGAATATATTTTTGAAAGATAGATAATAAAATTATGTTTTTACCAGAAGTAATCAAAGTGATTTACTTATATCTAAACACACTATTTAAGTCAAAATAAAAGTCATAGATCAATTCATAGATCACATGACCCTATCTCTTAAGCTTGTAAGTTATAAACAGATATTTTAAGTGCTGGCTCTGGCTAAGCATTTATCATAAAGCTTGTAGAGGAATTGGCAATCCTCACTGTTTATAACTTACAAGCTTAAGAGATAGGGTCATGTGATCTATGAATTGATCTATGACTTTTATTTTGACTATTTATAGTCTCTGCCAAAAAGTCTTATGCAATTTTATATTGCTATGACTACTACTATATGGCATGGCTGAAGATCTATCAGCCCCATATAGCTATTTGAGTTGGATAGCTGGGTTTGAAGACATGTACATGTCTGAAAATTTCAGATTTTCCTCTCAATAGATAACTTTTAGCTAAGTGCTTAGCTTTGGGTTGGTATTTTTAGATCTAGTGTCTGAACCTACCCTGACACCTCTCTGAGGAGTGCCAAAGCACGAAACCATGGTCAGGGGTTTGGGGGAGGGGTTTCCTGACAGAGATATTTTAAGTGCTGGCTCTGGCTAAGCATTTATCATAAAGCTTGTAGAGGAATTGGCAATCCTCACTGTTTATAACTTACAAGCTTAAGAGATAGGGTCATGTGATCTATGAATTGATCTATGACTTTTATTTTGACTATTTATAGTCTCTGCCAAAAAGTCTTATGCAATTTTATATTGCTATGACTACTACTATATGGCATGGCTGAAGATCTATCAGCCCCATATAGCTATTTGAGATCGATAGCTGGGTTTGAAGACATGTACATGTCTGAAAATTTCAGATTTTCCTCTCAATAGATAACTTTTAGCTAAGTGCTTAGCTTTGGGTTGGTATTTTTAGATCTAGTGTCTGAACCTACCCTGACACCTCTCTGAGGAGTGCCAAAGCACGAAACCATGGTCAGGGGTTTGGGGAGGGGTTCCTGACAGAGATATTTTAAGTGCTGGCTCTGGCTAAGCATTTATCATAAAGCTTGTAGAGGAATTGGCAATCCTCACTGTTTATAACTTACAAGCTTAAGAGATAGGGTCATGTGATCTATGAATTGATCTATGACTTTTATTTTGACTATTTATAGTCTCTGCCAAAAAGTCTTATGCAATTTTATATTGCTATGACTACTACTATATGGCATGGCTGAAGATCTATCAGCCCCATATAGCTATTTGAGTTGGATAGCTGGGTTTGAAGACATGTACATGTCTGAAAATTTCAGATTTTCCTCTCAATAGATAACTTTTAGCTAAGTGCTTAGCTTTGGGTTGGTATTTTTAGATCTAGTGTCTGAACCTACCCTGACACCTCTCTGAGGAGTGCCAAAGCACGAAACCATGGTCAGGGGTTTGGGGAGGGGTTTCTGACAGAGATATTTTAAGTGCTGGCTCTGGCTAAGCATTTATCATAAAGCTTGTAGAGGAATTGGCAATCCTCACTGTTTTTTACACTATTTAAGTGTCTAATTCCTTAACAGTAAGCAGAAGGAACATTTAAATGAAGTTTTAGATTCATTCAGTAAATATTCTACAATAAGTTATCTAAAAATAGATCCTAGATATGATATGGATTGGGATATCTATCTAGCAGCAGGGTAGTGTATGACAATAGCTGTCATATAGTCATGTAATTGTGGCATATGGGGGCTCTTTTTGGCAATTTTTAATTTTTTGTCCTTTTCAATATGTCTTGGTTAACTGCAAAAATAACCTATATTGCATACATAGTAACATCTACTGGCTCTGTATAAAATTAACACAAGCCTATAATTTATGCTTTAATATCTTGATAATAACATAATATGTAACCCTCCATCCATTTTTCATTATCCAATTATTAGTTAAATTAATTGACATTTTATAAATGTTCATACAATTATTTCTGTTATAATTAATGTAATTAGTTTCATATATCTTCCTTCTATTAATTTCTTTAATATAATTTAATGGTCTTATATTCTTAACACAATCTATTCTATGTCCATATTTTAAGTAATGAACAGATAATGCAGATCTGTCATCTCTCCTATTATTAGCATTATTATATTCTTTAGCCTTTTCTTTTTTAAAAATTGCTGAGGGGAGCTTTTGTATGTTATGATTGTATTGCAGCTGTAGTCATGTATTGTTTTGTTGTTGGATAGATGTTTTGTTCTATATCATATCTAGGATTTGTTTTTAATTTGCAAAAGCAACATAAAGGATTTATTCCTTGTATTTTAGATGTTTAAATAAAATATCTGAATTAACTTATCAGAAATATTTTATATAGAATTATCAATCTGATAAATGTTGAGTTTGTTTTTTTATATTCATTATTGATCAAATATATTTAATTTTATCAGAAAATATTGAAGAATTTTTTTTTTTTTTAAATTTTACTGCAACATTTGAATGTATTATAATAGGCAAAACTCTCTCCATACAGTAGTGCTACTCTAAGCAAGACAGAATAATCAATGGATGCCAGAAGGCTTGTGCATAAAATCCCTATCTAGTGCCTACTCATCCAATATCCCCAAACTAGTTTCTGGCTTATGGAGGGAGTTTTGCCTATAATAACAACAGTTATGAGCAAGCATGGAAGATAGTGATCATGTGATGTTAACATTTGAATGTGGTTATTATTTTTTATTTATTTGAAAACAACATGTAAATAATACAGTAATATAAACTTGATGCAAGAAAAATCATGGGTGAGGAGTATAAAATAACATACAGTGCATAATATAAAAATAATAAAATAGATTAAAAACACATAAGAGTATTATAATACAATCAATGATGTAAACATTTTTTAAAAATCAAATAACTATTGTTAGTTAAATTCAAAAAAACATTCATTCATAAATGTATTAAACAATTTGGAATCATTATAACTAAGCTGCTTCCAACTAGAAGTCTTGAGAAAATTCCATACAGTCAATTGAAATTTAGTTTAGAATCATGTATTTATAACAAAATTTATACTAACGAAACAAGATCTAATACAGTATGAGTTCTGTAAGTGTTTTAATAGTAGCAAATCTATCAAAATAATACATATTGTATAATTCTGTAAAACAGATAGATTAGACATTGCAAAAGTAGAACAGTTCTCCAGAGATATTGTAACATAATAAGCCTTCATATCAAGAAATATAAATAATAATTAAAACTGATTTAAATAAAAATTTAGATAAATGAAAAAAAGAAAGGCAATATATGCTCAGATAACAATAATTAACAAATGATATATTAAACAATTCAAAACAAAGCAAAACTCTCCATATAGTAGTGCCATCTTGTGCTAACAAGAGCAATCAATGGATCATGTGATGTTTAGTGGTTTAAATGATATATTACAACATATACAAGTATTATTACAATGTAAAAAATATTTATTACCAATAGTAATGTCAAGAGAATATAAAACAAATTTATAAGAAAAATGTATTTCATTTGTTTTATTCAAACAAACCAGCCATTTGTTAATTAAAAATAAATGATGAACTGTATGAAATTGCAGCATAGGATAAAGCAATATCATCTGCAAGAATATAAATCCTTGATTCTAAATGTAGTGAAAATATATTTACATAAATTAAAACAAAATTGGATTGAACATTGTGGCATACTATGAATAATAATTATAAAATAATTAACAACATCCAAAATGTTTGCTGCCTGCCTTTTAAATAACTTAGAAATCAAAAAGGAAAAAGTGTCTTAATCTATGGAAAACAATTTATTGTTTTATTTCTGCTTATATCAAAGAAATATATAGTGAAATAAAATCTATGTAAAGCATAGGAAATCATTTATTATAATAACAAAACTGCTTTCTATATAACAAATTAAATACTAATTAATAGGTCAGGATAAGAACTTGAAAAGATATTTATTTTAATTTTTTTATGTGTGAAAATGTTTTTTGACTGCTGCACACTTTTAAATAATAACCATTGATATAATAGACTTCACAGAATTAATTTTTCAATGTACCAGACTCTTTTATTTGTATTTACAAGTATGAAAATGCTATTGAATCAATATTTACACTTACCTTGGCCGTTTTCATGCATTTATATTATCCAAATATATATGCAATATATGTTTCATTAATAGTAATTTATTTGTTTAAAAATACGAAAATCAATTTTGGAATGCCTTATTGAAAATCAGTCATATATTTTTTTTGTATTTAGGAGTTTGTGAACATTAAAGAACATAAGCAATTAAAATTTTGAAATCTTAAATATATTTAAGGCTTATACTATCAATTGGTGTGATGAATACTTAAGCAAAAAATGGATCCTTGAAAAGATTCAGTTGATTGATAGCTTATCACCATCACACACTATTTCCAAGAACATGAGTACTGGGATTAGTGACCAACTTACAAAATATCCTTTTCTATTAAATCTTTTAAAGGAAAGTGTGATTTATGTATTTACTGGCTGATCTGTTGTGGCTTGCCACTGGTTTCTAGTTAAGTTGTAGCTGGAATTCCAAAAGTTGAATTTGACTTCAGATTGTACACTTAATACAATACAATATATATTATATTGTATTTTGAACTGATGTGTTGTGTATTATAAGTTTATCTTTTAGTATTTTTCATAATAAAAGAAGTAACAATTTACATGTGATTACTAACATCTTGATTATCTCTCCCTCGTTAGCATGTTAAATTGAAAATAGTTCTTGCAAATGCAAAATCGGTTGTTTAACTTAAGGATATTACAATACATTATATTTATTTGTTAAAGAATAATTATTTTTTTTACTTTCCAGTGTATTAGAAGACTCGACAATTTGTTTAAAGACTTCCCTTGTAAAATTACACTTATAAAAGGTTTAAAAAAAATTAAAGTGATTTTTTCCTTTCTGTATTATGATTTATATTGAAGACAAAAATGATGTGCAAATAATTATGCAATGTTGATGAATGGAAGAGCTTTAAAAAAAATTGAAGCTAATTTTATTTTTTATCTGGCACAATTTTTCGGTGCTCTTGAAGGGATGTACTTTCAGACATAATTATTTCTTATTTTTATAACTTTTTTTTTTTTAAAAAAAAAAAAAAAAAGAGGTTCAATTGCTAATATTACTGCTGATGTAATATAAGCGTTCCCTCCATGATCTTTTATAGAGTATATTAAATTAGTCTAATTTCAAGAAAATGATTATTATATTAATAAACAAAATAATTGAGTGATTTATTACTTGTCATATGACATTTGAACGTTAGAAATGACAAAATTAAGCTGCTGTGGGCTTTAACTTTTGAACTTCTCACTTTATCATTACACCAAACTACACATAGCATTTTATTAATAATATATCACTTGCTTATAAGTTTTTTTTTTTGTAATTCATCAGTGCAATTTTTTGCTGCAACATTATCAAAATTTTAATACAGAATACATTTCATATTTGCCTTTCTAGAAAGCCTATTAAAAATTTGCTCCGTAATTTAATTTTTTTTTTGTTCATCCAAACATTCTATAGTATATTATACAGACATAATATCATAAATCCAGAAATCTAAAATGTTATGAGTATATGTAATTGTATAATCATATCACAGAACACTTGTTCCAAATGTTATTATTTGCATTAATGTATTTTTATTGCAATTCTTGGTAATAACATACTATATTGGACCACTAGATGACACCAGGAAATAAAGTATTAGGAGGATTGTTGAGTGTTATAGTGGTAAGGAATGGGATAAAAGAATAGATTTATTAATAAAGAATAGGGAGTTAGAAAGATGGAGAACTAGTATGGAGAGTAAAAAGAGTTTAAATATATATAGAAGTAAACAAAATATTAGGTATGAGTTAATATATAATAGTAAGGAACGCAGTTTATTGTTTAAGGCTCGAACAGGATGTTTAGCAACAAGAGAATATACATGTAAATGGAAAAATATGGGTAATTTAGTCTGTAAATTGTGTAAGGAAGGAATAGAAAATATTAGGCATCTGTTAATTGAACAGAAAGGGTACAAATAATGAAGGTATGGAAGAATAAATATGAAAAAAATGATTATACAGAAAGTGGATTATTGGTTTTTATGCTGGATTTGGACAAAGATAAGGGGGATTTAGATATAAAGGCCATGGAGTTGACAGATTATGTTGTGGAAGTGGGATGGAGCAGAATATGCGAAAACTTAAGAGTGGGGATTGGAAAATAAAGTGGCTAACAGGTTTGTCTGGGTATAATTGCTGAGAGATTCCTGACTCCGTTTAAGGAGAAGCCACAGTACATCACATACATCAATAAAATTTATATGTAAATGAAATTTAGATTTTTTAATCACTTTATTGTTGGAAACACGTTCTGATTATATTTTTGATTTAAATATAATGTTTATTTTTTTTTACTTAGTCTTTTGACGATTTCCTCGAAATATATTAAGAAAAACCAAAAGTAGTATTTTTCCAATAGAGTGGCCCTTTCAGAAAAGTTATACTATTGTAACGCACATTGCTATTAACAATTTAATTAAAAATAAATATTTTCAAATATGAAGTCAAATTAACATTATTATTTTTTTTTACATTACTTTAAAAAATAATAATCTTTTATCTTTAGATTTTTTTTTTTACTTTAACGTATTTTTTAAGTAATTATTTAAGTTTTCCATCTGTGCAATTTTATAACTATTATTTGAATATTAATCAGCTTTATTTACAGATCTTTCCCTTTTTAATTTTCATCTTAAAATGATGTAACGGCATATGTATACTGTTATAATATATATATATTATAACCTATATCTTTGGCAAAAACTAAATGTTCAGTTGAATTTCTGTGCTAAGATATCTAAAAAAAGTTTTTTTATATAGTTTAATGTTGCTTTAAGTAAACTATTGTGAATATTTTATAAAGCCATAACTGTTACATGTTAGAAGTGCTGTATCAGTATTTATCAATTCTCTAGCTATAAAATAATTTTGACATAGCTTAAATAATAATGAGTTTTAATTTAAATAAATGTTTACAGATGTTAAACATCTTTAAATCTTAAAAGTTAGTAATGTCAATGATAAAAAGCTTATATTAATATTAAAGTTAAAAAACCAAGTTCGAACCCTATATTTTGGTTTGCACTACAATATTTAATTAACTTTGAATATAAAACAGAATATTGCAGTAAAATATTTTAAAACTAATTTAAAGATAAAAAATTTAATAAAGTTAATTATTAAATTAGGATTTTTAATAGTTGAATAATTGCTGAATGAATGAATAAATATATTTAATATTATTTAGTTTATTCTGACATTTGTTTAGATTTAAAATTGTAATAAATAAATATTAAATATTGCATTAATATATAATTGGTTAAGGACATGGTATACATTTTATATCATGTAATATTTTATTTTTATCCTAGTTAGTTTGTAGTTTTTAATTATTTTTATTCAACTAAGTATTTTTAATTAATTCAAGTATATAGAGAAACATATTCATGTATTGCAAAATTAAAATTTTAATTAAATTTTTGATTAACAACTTTCCTTGGTGATAGATAGATCAAGGATTCAAACTAATGAGAATAGTAGTTGTAAGTTCAAAGATAAATAAAACATCTAGTAAAATGGTTATATGACCAAGGCTATAAATAGGGTAAGAATACCTGACACCACTCTCTTTACTTTTTCAAGGTTCTCAATCAATTTAATTTTGTAACAGTTGAATTTTAAACTCTACTAAATTTTTAAAAAAGTGTAATTTTCTTTAAAACTTGTTTTTATTAAATTCAGTATGTTAGGCTAAACATATCTTGACACAATGGTCTGAACAGAAACACCAAGTGAATTGAAGTCTATAACTGCCAATGGAATAGTAATATAATTTGTTATTACAGTATTTAGAATACTAATTTTAAAATTTTCTATGATGAAAAACTGAAAATTATTGTTTATTGCTATCACTGGAGAACAATTATCAATTTTAGAAATAAACCGAATGTTTATATTATTAAAATTGTCAAGGAATATCTAATTCTATTATTGAAAAGAACATTATCAAAAACACTAATAATTTTTTAATAGCTTCTCCAGTCAATATTATTAGGAATTAATTTACATGGAATAAAAACTGTAATTTAAATAGGAACTATAAATTGACATGGCAAATATTTTTAGATATTCAATAATAATTAATTCTGCAAAAGAAAAAGAATTGACTAAAATCGATTACTTACTAATATCATAATTTACTTGTGCTGCATCATTTCTTTAAAAGATCCTATTTATTATTTAAAAAAAAAAAACAGCACAAAGTTTTTTTAGTATTATAATGACTTATTTGATTTTCTCTTCAGGTGGGGTGATAAAATTTAACTTACTACAAACTGTTTAATTGATAAAATATGTGAATTTAAAATTGTTTTATTGAATAAAATGATAATATCAATTTTACCTGCAGTAGTAACTTGATATTAAAGAATTTAAATAATTTTCTACTTTTCTTTATTTATACTGCCTACATAAATGTTTAAAACTCGTAAATGATTTCTTCTCTCCGTGCATTGTTATGGAAACCATAGGTCTTGAAGATAACAGTTAAGTCAAACCATTGTCTCCTGCAAATGTTCAACAATATTAATGAAGAATAATAATTGAAGTTTTATTGTACTATATATTGCTAATACCAATTTAGAATACCCTGCTAAATGGATTAATTTAATTTAAGAAACCTAAATTTAATGATTTGATATATAATACAATACTATGAATGTTTGTGAGACTAAATCTATGAATACATTGAATGAATGGCCATTAACTTATCATGTACTTAATAATAGAATGAATTGAATTTTCCCAGGATATCTGAAGAAACGTGTTATATATCTTTTAAGTATATTATGAATTATAGTATATAATGGATATGTGCTGTTCACTAGATACTATTGCCAACAGCCTTCTTTATATTCAAGTAATGGAGAATTTGTCAAGAATGAAACAGAAAGACATTATTACTTAATATAATTGATTTTATGATAAAAAAAAAAGGTTAAATTTATTTGTATTATCATTTTATACTATGTTATAATGTGTATATATTATTGGTCATGTTATGTGCTATGTTTTAAAATATTAAAGTTCTCAGAATATTATCATATGAATATATTTTGAAATAGTATGAGTCTTTTTAAAACATACGAATAATTTATTTATGAAGGTATATTATTTTGCTGTAAGCTGATGTATATTTCTATGAGTTATTGCGTAATGTTAATAAAACCACATTTGGAATTAATTAATTGTTGTGTTTATCATATTTCACATTGGTTAGTTGTTATAGTATTTTGTGATTATTTTATAGTTAATAAAAGTATAAACTTATATATAATATCTATTTCAATTTATATATGTATTTTTTTACATAATGGCAGAAAGGAAGATTCAGTTATTGAGAAGATTCTGGAAATAGCTCAAAATTGCAGAAGCCACCTCATTGTATTATAAATATTTTACATTCACTAATATTACTTAAAATTTCCATTAATAACTGCTAATGGAGATTTTATATTCTTTTGATCTAAAATATTTTAACAGAAATTTCTAAAAATAGATTTCCAGACCTTATTAATACATATATCTTATTAAAATGCAATATCAATGTATAGCTTTCTTAAGAACAATTGTGCTAAGAAAGTCTTTTGGACATTGACTCAAGTAACTAGCAAAAAGCATTCCTGAAATATTTTAGACAGAGTATAAATGGGGATGAATTTATTTCTGAAAAAAAAAAAGGAAATATTATTCTACTGCATTGCTAACTTACTCCATGTTATTTGGAATCTTGAAATACTGTTTGAGTAGGGGGAATCAAGTCACCTTTCCACATCTGTCGGAGACCGTCTTCTCACCATGCCGCAATTTAGCTCCTCCCATCCAAGACTGCCTATCAAAATGCAAAGACTGAGAAGGCATGTTTGTCATCTACTTATAATATGCCTGCTCTGAAATCCAAAAATGCCACCACAAGATAGGATCTGTCTGCATTGGCATTCCAGAGAATCATGATAATATACCCAAGCCACTTGAAAGTCACCTTCCATTAAGATATAACTCAACTAATCGTATAATACTGTTTTGTTTCATTTATTCATTTTGTCTACTTTAATTTTCTGGCATTCGACAATCGTTTATCTATAATTATGTAACCTGTCTGTGTCAATTCTCTATAATCCTTCTTAATCATTTGTAATTTGAATCATCCAACTCACGCTATTATATGTATAAGTGTGGTAAAAATTTATAATGCTAGTATTTTTTATTTTGCTTTTTATTTAAAAAATGTATAGTGAATGCCAATCCAACACAATCTTACAAGCATTATTTGTTTTAATTCCACCCTGGACAAAGGGGAGGGGGGATGTAATTAGTAATATGATTTATTTTTTCAAAATAGCTCATGAGGTTGAGTTATTTTATATTGTTATAAAGTAATAATAAATTCAATAATAAAATATTGTATTTCATCCAAAGTCAATTAAGAAAGAATAGCTTGAAATAATGTGAAGTTATCCAGTATATTATTAGTGACAAATAAACTTTGTGACAATAAAGAAAAGCATGTTTAAACTTCATTGTAATAGTAATAATTACATATTATTTACATGCTTTAAATACTTATGCATTAAAAATATTAATAGATTATTAGTTCTATTAATAAAATGTGGTTATCTGTTATTAAAAACGATTCTATCATTAAGCTATTTATTAGGACATTACAACTAAAAATTAGTTAAGTAATAAAAATTGTATGCTGCCAAACGTCTAGTAGCATAACTAAATTTTTCCAAGTGTTCAATCAATTGAGAGATGAAAAGTGTGTGATTATTATAGTTATTTTAATATTGAAGATCAAAAGTCTGTGAAATGATAAGGCGTGTTTATTCACTTACATTTTAATAATGAAACCACTTAAGTGTTCTAATTGTGAGGATTCAAGGAAAATTATTTTGACATTTCATCCTTCTAGGGGCAGAAACCCAAAACATTAAAATTTTTATATCTTTGACGAAAAACAAAAGTTGCCTAAATTAACTAACTAAAATAGTTTGAGGTCAAATATAAATTTGTATATCTACAAACTAATTAGAGAGAATTCAAAAATTTAAGATGTTTTTTAATCTCAGATTATTTGGTTGGAGAGTATAAAAAATAAAAATTGCTGCTGTGTGTGTGTAAATCCAATAGCAAGAAAGTAAACTGATAGCATCTGGATAAAGTATTAGGATCTAGAGCCTATTATTTTTGGAATAGAATATAAAAATAAATTAATACTTCCAATGTAATAAAGTACATCAAAACTAATACATTTGACTAATACCATTAGAAGATTTAAACATTTTTGAATTATAAAAACAAATAATAATTGAATTTCGATAAAAAATAGTAATTCGAAATTATAATTTTAATAATTATTATCACCAAGTTTTTGTGGCTTCTTTGAAATAATGCATTTGTTTTCTAAAATATAATGCTTATTATCTATAAAACTCATTGAATTCTTACTTTGCTCAGTGCAATTTTAATAATTTGAAAGTTTTAATAGGCAGAAAGCTTTGAAACAATAATTTAAAATTAAATATAAGTAAGTAGATAGTAGTTAGAGTATTTGCCTGCCATATCCAATATCTGCAGTTTGAGATTAAATCAAGTGAACCTTGAAAATTTTCAATTAAATAATTTTTTTTTCTTAGATAAATGGTCAATGGTTAATTAGCCAGCAAGTAATTTCCAGATATTCTTAGTTAGAGAGTAAGGAAAACAGATTTAACTGGATTGATAAGAGAAGTGCCGATAATGATAAAAAAATCAGATAGACAACTATGGCTCACAGCCTAGAATTACCTTTTTAAATTAAACTACAAATGTTGACACAATCAATGATTTCAATTATCACTGTTAAAATATTTTAAGTATTATATATATTTTCAAAACAATACATTTAATGAATTGTTTTGTAGAACATATTTACTAATACATCTGAGTTTGTTGAAAATTTTTCTGTGGATGGATGTATAGTTAAAATCTTTAACTATATATAACAAGCTCATGAAAATGTAATCAAAATTTATTGGACTTTAAATGGATTATGTTATAAAATAAAGAAAGTAAGAAAACACAGTAACTAAATTTCAAGTTGTTGCCCGCAATATAATTTTTAATGGTAAATATCTAATTTTTATTAATAATCAAAAAAAGATTAATTCAACATAAATGAATACAGGGTTACTTTTCTATACTCAAAGTAACTTCATACATTCTTTATGCTAAACATTCTATACATAAACTATAATTTATTGGTAAGAGATTAAATTTATGTGATGCATATATAAATTAAAAATATATTATAGAAACTATCATCAAAATGAGTTTCATTTATTTATACAAAAGAAAGAAAATAAATAAGAGTTGATTAGTAGTAACAAGGTTTCTATGGGACACAAAAACTAACACTGTCCAGGTATCAGACAAAATATTCAAGAGAATAATTTTAATATTAGTCACATAAAAAAATTTAATACAATGAGATGAATTAAAACTTATGATATCATTCTTCAACTTTCTTAATGTAATATATTCTTTTGCTATATTATTCTGCAATAGCCAATGATGCAGCTGTGGCTACAGCTAAAAACATTGTTTGTACATTTGTATTCTATGTTGTTTCATTGAATGAGAAGAATCTAATTTCTAAAATTATTTTACCAGCAATTTTTCATCATGTAAAGCGTCCAGTTCTATGAATACTCATAATAACTTTTCTAACATTTTCACAATTCATTTATTGAATTTACTATTTTATGAGCATATTTCAATCAGTCACATTTATTAAAATATATTTTAAATTGTCATATGAATTGTATAAGGATCACAATAGTATCATGGTCAGTAAAATGGCTAGCTTCATGCTTATCTATGGTACATCTGTCATTGCCTTTATAATCACACAAACAACAATTGAACACTTTAATACTATGACAAACTTGCATGTCATCTTCATATTTAGTTTGATTAAGCTTCAGAAAATGTTTTTCAAGAGTATATTTTTTACAATTTATCAAAGAACTTTGGGAAACTAGTCTGTTGACATATGGTCTTCTGGGAAGTTTATTTTCTCTATGTACTTTTTCATGTTGTCTTAAACTATTTTTTACAGCAGTCTTGTAATTACACAATTGGCAATGAAAAGGTTTTTCTCCAGTATGGATTCTTAGATGCACTCTTAAATGCCCCATGACACCAGTTTTAAAATTGCAAAAACTGCAATGGAAAGGCTTTTCTCCTGTATGTGTTATTTCATGAATTTTTAAACTGTATTTTCTACCAGTTTTGAAACGACACAATTGGCAGTGGAAAGATTTTTCTTTTGTATGTGTTTTTTCATGTTTAATTAGATTTCTTTTTACACCAGTTTTATAAGCACACCATTTACAATGAAACGGTTTTTCTCCGGTATGTATTCTTTCATGCTCTTCGAAATGACTTTTCCAAGTTGTTTTATAATTACAAAAGTTACAGTTGAAAGACTTTTCGCCTGTATGTGCTCTTTCATGGATTTTCAAGTTTCGTTTTGCAGCAGTCTTGTATTCACATAAGCTGCATTGATATGGTTTTAATCCTGTATGTGCTGCTTCATGTATTTTTAAACACTTTTTAGTAGTTGTCTTATAATTGCATAAGTTGCAGTTGAAATGCTGTTCCCCTGTATGTATTCTTTCACATGCTTTTAATCCTGTATGTGCTGCTTCATGTATTTTTAAACACTTTTTAGTAGTTGTCTTATAATTGCATAAGTTGCAGTTGAAAGGCTTTTCCCCTGTATGTATTCTTTCATGGATTGTCAAGTTTCTTTTTACAGCAGTCTTGTACTCACATAATTTACAGTGGAACGGTTTTTCCCCTGTATGGGTTCTTTCATGTTCTATCAATCGACTGTTGTGAGGAGTATTATAATTACAAACGCGGCAAAGGAAAAGTTTTTCTCCTGTATGTGTTCTTTCATGGAATGTTAAGCTTCTCTTTACTGTAGTCTCATAATCACATAAGCAGCAATGGAAAGATTTTTTCCCTGTGTGAGTTATTTCATGTTTTATTATATTTATTTTAGCAGCAGCAGTGTAATTAGAAAAACTGCATTGGAACATTTTTTATTCACTTTCTGTTCTTATGTACATTTTTAACTTGTTTTACTGCAATCTTATAATCGTAGGAGCTGCAAAAGATTTTCTCCAGTAAGCACTTTAAAATCATTTCTTATGCAATATAGTAATCGTAAAAATTGCAATGAATTGTTTTATATAATTTTAATTTATGTATTACTTTGACATTGGATTTCAGATATATTTTACTTTCTTATCACTTATTCATTTTCAAATATTTTAAATTACATTAAAATAAGCAATACTCAAAAAATATTTTGCTTTTATAATTATTTGCAAAATAAAAAACCACTTTGTAGCAATTTTTCTTTCATCAATCTCTTTTAATATTTTATCACATAAGAAAAATGGCCTGAAAATTTTATAATATAGATTTGAAAATACATTATAAAAATCAGATCAATAATTAAGAAGAGTTAAATTAGCTTGAAATAGATTATTAAATAGGCAATTATCAACTGAACAAACACGTGATGCATGCATATGATACAATTATGAAAAATAAATGTTGATTAAAAATTATGAGGTAAAAATGAAAGAGTTAAAATCATAAACATATCTGGCTTGAGAGTTGTAAATGTATGGATAATGATAATCAGATTTTATTTTTAAAAAAATCATGTTGTAACTTGATTTCTGAACAGTGGATTTTACTATAAAGTCAACAAATTATTTATTTACTTTTCATTAATAATGATGATTGAAGCTTAAAATTCACATACAAAAAAAGTTAAACATTATATATCTCATTAAATATAATTTTTGAAAATAATAATAGAAGTCCATTATGTAGGTAGTGATCTCTTATGATTAATTTTTTTATTTATTTAAATGCTTCTGCACAACTGTAAAATTAATTTTATATTGTAACAAATATACAAGTCCTACAGTTGTAAATATAATCTTATTTTGTAAACAATGAAATTATCAACAGTATTCATAATTATCTATTTTCCACAACAAATACAGTTCTTCTCTATCATTTTTATAAAATCTTACATAATAACTAATATTTCATTATTATTTTTTAGTGGCTCCTTTGTTACAGTTCTGTGAATGATTGATTGATATCAATTCAAATTGATTATTTTATTATTGTTAAAATTTATTAATTTTACCAATGCAATCAAACTGTTATCAGAAATCAATATATATAGCTATTGAAAATATTTTTGTATAAAATTATTACATATATATATAAAAGCAATTCATTTCATCGTATTTATATTTCATTTGTGAGATTGAAAATCATAAAATTATCAATCAAAATTACCAAGTTCAGAAAGACATTTCTCAAAATAAAATAAATTACTGATCAATTATCTTGTAGTGAATTAGTTTTTATATATCTTGATATAATAATGACCCACAATATACTTCAGAATATTCTGAACAACAAATCACTGATGTGATTGGTAGTATTAATTTCAAGGATTAATTTAATTCACATATTGTGCCCAAACAAGATTTCATTATATACCATTACATAATGATACTCTGTGTGTTTTGGAAGATGGCAAACTAGAGCATAGTACCTTCAGAATACACCAAATCCTGTTATTTCAGTGCTTAAACTTCTAACAATCTATCGAAGTTATAAACTTATTTGAGTATTTTACTTGGGATGATTGAGAACGTTGGAAACATAATTTCATAAGGCTGGTAAAACTTGCCACAACAGCTTATAATGATTCACTGAATATATATCAACGTACATCTTTATGAAAGACTTATTTATAATGCAACTTCCAGAATGAAGTGGTCACAATAATCATACATAACTTGAGATATTTCAGAATTGGTCATTTTCAGTCAACCTAAATAAAAATAATGACAATTAAAGTAACCTAATTTTAACTTTCATAAATGATAAAATGTAATATATTTTGGCTATATATGTATTAGTTTTAAATTATAATAAATATAAAAAGTAAACAATAATATAGACGTATTTTTGAGTAATCAAAAGTATTTCTGTATAAGTTTTATATTATTGTTTGTTTTTTTTACCATTATAATTTAAAAATATTGCATTTAATATATTTTTTGTGTATGATTTACTATTTTTTATATATATTTAATGGGTAAAAATGTTTTCATTTAAGTAATTTGCAAGCAATAGGCTTCAAATATCTTAACTTATCTGGAAAACTTCAGAAATAATCTGACGATTTAATTGACAAATAGATAATCTAAAATAAAGAAGAGCATGATATGCAGGGTAATTGATAAAGCCAAAGAGTCGATGTGTAGATTATAATAACAATACATTCTTGAATTTTTGAGAAGGGCAAAGATTAAATAAAATAGTTAATTTCTTAGTAATATAATTAACACATACAATAACATCTTGATATGAACCATGAGAGTAGATTGAAATTATGGACATCAATGATTGTGTATTCATTAAAAATGAAAAAATGGCACATGTAGAAATGAATAGATAATATATACAATTGATCATCAAAAAAACTAGTGGAAATAATAAAAAAATTTATAATAAGTGATTAAAATAAAATTAATAGAACAACTTTGTCAGCTATTGCTGATGTCAAAAATCTTTATTGATAAAAAAGTTGTTTCAATCACAGAACTCTCAATTTGCCATTAATGATAGAAAATGTCGATTAAGACCTTTAGACTATAATAACATGTAGAGAAAGAAAATAAATGAACTTAATGAAATTATATTGAAAAAGCAAGAAGCAATAAAAAAATATTTTAACAATCCTTAGTTACTATAGTTGCCAGAAAACACCATAAATAGCAGCAAATCATGTAAAAATATTTCATTTAAATTAGGCATAGGAAATTACGTATAGAAATGTAACTAATACGAACTATAGAGCTAAACATATAAGCAGATAGGCATTTTCTTTCAAAGTCCAATTTTATGTTTAATGTTATGTACATAGAAAATTTATATATATTGTAACCTAATTAAAGATTCGATCACAGATCCAGTGTAATAAAATGAGATCTGGTCTATTAAAGAATCAAAAAATTCAAGTATTGTAAAAATCTCAAATATTCCAGTATTGTTAAAAAAATGTAACTTAATAAAGATGATCAAACGATCCAAATGTATTTAATAATTATGAAAAGATTCCAATATAAATCTCTAGCTTAATAAACGAAAAATGCATTGTAGATTTTATATCAAAAGAAAAGAATTATTTAACATGAGTAGTGGCTATTAAACCAAAGAGGTCAGACTGAGTTATCAATTATATTAAGTGTCATTGGATAAAATGAAACATATTTCTGTAATTAGATTTCTCAAGATATCACAATATCAATAATTATAAACAAATTATTAATAACAACTATTATAACTCAGGTATATGGAAATCACTCAGGTATACAGACAGTAGATTTTATCCACTTTCATTTCTTGGTTTGATGTTAAGTGCATATTTAAACAAATACCCAGTGAATATGGTCTAGCAGGGCGCCATTAGATTATTTGAATCTAGACACAGTTATATCTAATAACCTTTCACATGTACCGGGTTTGAATCCCCTTTTGGTACTTTATTTGTAATAAAACTGGGAGGTTTTGCTTTTTGAGCCATATCACTATACGCACTAATATTTAGGTAAAAGTAAAACATCTTTAAACTAAAGTGGAATTCCTTAGACATAAATCTTTTTTTTTTAGATCTTAGCATAACAAATGTGTTCAATATTTTTATAAGTTTTACTAGCTCAGATTACTATTAATTTAGGATGGCAATTCACTCATCCTAGCATGAAATAGATGATGGAATGGTGGTTATAATAATACTAAGAAATCACTAAATATTATGGAATCAATATTTATTTATGGCCTTTAAACATTTAACCAGCTCATTAATAAAAACGTTGATGATGACAATGATGATAATGATAACGATAATGACAATGGTTTCAACCACAGCTTTAGGACTAAGCCTAAACATAAAACTAATTTTATAAAGAAATTCATAATTATTGCTTAATTTTAGCATATTTACTTATATCTTAAATAACTAATATTCAACCACTGATGATGATGAATGATCACACTTAACAAAGACTACACTTAATGAAATATATACGCCTCGTTTAATAAAACAAACTAATATTTATTACTGCATTTCTAACATATACATAAAAATTTCTAGATAAACATGAAAATTGATATGAATAAGAATAATAAGAATAATTGATTATATATAGCAATCCTCAGATTAATTTCATTCTTCCCCCTTTCCCTTCAAATGTATTTTGTATTAAGTTGGATGTCACATTGACCATGATTTTCACTCCATGAGAAAAGTATTTCAAGAAAAAAAACAAAATTATCCGCTCATTAGCACACATACTTTATAAATTTAACATGTAAGTAGAATGTTAAAAAAAAAAAATGTTAATAGAAATTAGAAAAATCAAGTTCTTAAAAAAGAGTTTTAAATCATTATCTCCCACTTCCTTCCAAGCGCTGAAATCTATACTTTCTCAAGACAAAATAATTTAATATTTTAACACCACCTATTATTTCACATTCACTCGCAATTATACACATATAAAATATTACTATGTAGGTGCGTGTTTTATCCCAAAATAATAATAATATATTAGTTAAAACTAAAATCATAATACCATAAAAATAAAAATAAATTGTTTTACACATTAATATTTCATAACTGTAAAATTAATAAACAAATAAATTTTGATACATTCACAATCATTTATGTAGTTCAAAGCTATTATTATTAAGACATTCTTGGTTTCCATCGATCTGAATTGTCTTTAAAAGTTCTTTAAATAAAATATGTCACTTTATTACTAAATTTTTATTAATACTCTAATTTCATAAAGAAAATAGATATAAAAGTCATATTACCGATCCAAGGGTTCACTTGTCTTGTATACTGTCTATACTTGGCAGCAACAATTTCCGTGTTCTTTGGAACAATCACTTTCTTGAAGTATATAATTATTTGATGATGAGGATCCTATTGAGGTTATTTGCTTTAGTGGATAATTTGGAAATCATTACATCAATTTTTCTTCTCTTCCTGTCAAGCATTATTCTTTTAGTGAATGAAATACAGCAGTTGTTTTCACGTTATAAATTTCCCGGATTTAAACTCAGTTGTTGGAACAATTAATTGGACTTGATGATTAATATTTATCGGTAGATTAATTCATCTTTCATCGAATGCAGGTGAATGCTTTCTTCCTTCTATTAAGAACATCTTATTTATCTGGTCAGTTGAAAGATGTAGAATATTATTTTAGACAAAACATATTTTCTTTCCTATATGATGTGCAGCTTCCCCAGATGGTCGAGCAAAGATGGGACATATAATTTTTCTAGCCAGTCATTTCTTATATTTTCAACATTCAATTTAATAGTCTAATAATCTGAATCATAATCACAATAATAATAATTCAAATGATTTTTCCAGACACTTTGTATATTCAATTTTTGAGCTAACTTAACCAATCAGAGATAGCATCACTTGCTATTTTTGGACAAATTCGTTTTAATTAGATCTCTAATTTATTTTCAACTAAATTATTTTTCAACTGAAAAGTTTAATCCTTTTTCCAGACACTTTTGTTTTAAAAAAAAATAGACTTAATCCTTTTTTTTTTCTTACACCTAGGTAACATTTCAAATTTTTGAGCTTCCTTCTTTAGATCTTAAGATAAGACAATTTCAAAATTAGAGTTCCCACCCAGATTAAGCTCCCAAAGTGACAAACAATCATTTACAAAAACAAAATTGCTACAAAAATAGATATCTGATTCAACAGATTTCCTCTTTTAACATAAATTGTACAAAAAAAATATTTTGACAGATTTAACCCTTCCTTTTCTTTCAATATTTAATAAATGTAAATTTCTGTATGTAATGTACACACATACTTCATTATTTCAAATCATTCATAAACTAACATTAAATAATATAATTGCTAGCTTAGTAATTATAACCCTATTATTTAATTAAATCTGTAACTTTTAAATCCCAATTACAATTATAGAAAAGCAAAATAGAAGCATAGAATAAGATATTAGAATTGATCAAGCATAGGTTAGTTTTAAAGAAAGTTAAAATGTTGAATATTTGAAATATAAAACAATTAAATAGCTTACACATACACTGCCTATACGTATGCATTATAACTTTGCTTTTTAACAAAAAATTTAAATATTAAATGTGTGTGCTGCTCTTTTTGAGATTTATTAACACACAAACAAGTAAAGCATATAATTGCTGACCCACTCTCTTTCTATCTAAAGCTTTTAGAACTGGACCTTGTAGGGTTTAAACTTGGATGCCCTACAGCTTCCTTTATTGTTATATAAAAATGTGATGATGATTTTGTTTTACATTTTCCTACATGCACATTACTATAAATTTAGCTAATGACTAAATTGTAATGGCACAATATAAACACTATTATATCTACAGGCAAACTTGTACTTTATATCTGTTACAGAACCAATATAAAAAATATATCAAATCTTGTAATTCATGCTTTATGTCAATATGATTTAGTTTAATATATAATTACATAACAAATAGATATCTTGGCATTAACAACATAAAATCGGCTGCAAAAAACTTAAGTTTATTTTTTATTATAAGTATCTTCTAAAAGATAATATATATTTTATTCTATTTCACACTCCCAAATTAATTTTGAGTCTTAAAAAATAAAGCAAAGAACCTTACATGCTAATAAAAATAAAATAATCTATACTGCATAAAATACATTATATATTAAATGCATGATTAAAAAATTCAAGTAAAAAGTTTTACAAAAAGATGAATGTCATTCTTCTAAATCATTACATTATGAGTGCCATCAAGTTTTAGATTTCTACTAATTATAATATTTTTTTTAATTCATGGCTAAAGTGCATTTTATCTTTGTATTATACTCAAAAAAATTTCATATTTTGGAATTCATGGCTTAAATTATTTTGTAATACAAAGTCATGCTAAATTTTTTCTGAAATTGATATTTATTACTTAAGTAACGAATGTTTCAAAATATTTGGTCATAAGTCAGATCGTCATTTTGTGATATGTTTTTCAATTATTATTTAAACTATACATTCCAAATAACAATTTTTCCAAAAATCATGCTATTCATAATCATTGTTGTTCTGTGTAGATATATGCAGATCAAAATGGCATAAAATAACTAAAAATAATTGTCCGTGATTACAATGGTTATCAAAAGACACCTGTCATGTTACATAACACAATATTCACAAAGATATTTAATTTTTTTTTGTAAATTGAATAAATTGTAATTAAATAATAAATGAAGCCAATACAAGAATTTTAATTATGTATTCAGATTATTTTTTTTATTAAACTAGCTGTTCTTGGGGCTTTGCTCATGTTTGTAGAATAAAAGAAAATAATAATACGTGAGTTATAAACTGCAGTATTCCAAAAATTATAAACTGTTATGATCAGTTTTACTACTGAATTTGCTTGATTTTTAAAATATCAGTTTAAATATATTACTCTTATAATAAAACAATTCTTAAAATGGCTATGAAATTTTAATAACATTATTGCAAGGGAAAATTAAATACATGGTACAAATGAAATTTAATTAATCTAAAATATATTTATGAAATCAAAAACTATGATTCTACTACTGAATGTGATCAACTTTTAGGATTTCAGTTTAAATATATTTCACACAAACTAATTTTTAAAATGGCCATGAAATTTTAACATCATGGCATTTTCTTCATACTCTACTTGCAAGTAAGAAATTAAATATGTTGTCCAAATGAAATTTAATTGATTTAAAATATATTTACATGATAAAATTTCATTTTGGATTAGCAAAAACTATAATTCCATTTCCCTAGTATGTATTTCATTATGCAGGCTACAACATAACTGTATAAAAAAAATTTCCAATGTGATGTGATGTACTGTGGCTTCTCCTTAAACGAAGTCAAAAATATCTCAGCAATTATGCCCAGATAAACCTGTTAGCCACTTTATTTTCCATTCACCACTCTAAGTTTTCCCATATTCTGCTCCATACCATTTCCACAACATATTCTTTGATAACTCTATGGCCTTTATATCTAAATCCCCCTTATCTTTTCCCGAACCCAGCATAAATGTTAATAATTCACTTTCTGTATAATCACTTCTTTCATATTTATTCTTTTATAACTTCATTATTTGTACACTTTTTATTTCCAAGCATTTACATTCAATTAACATATGCCTAATATTTTCTATTCCTTACATAAATTACAAAATAAATCACTCATATTTTTCCATTTTTATAAAGTTATTAAAAAATGATTATAATTTTGATAATTTTTTTTTATTGCAAATTATTCAAGTTTATAAGGATTTTTTTACACAAACTTTACTGCATCCATTGATTACTCTGGCTTGCATTGAGTGGCACTACTGTATGCAGAATTTTGCCTCTGTGGAAATGCATAACTCTATACTTACACTAACTTTACAAAAAAGTAAGTATGCATTTATATTATGAATTCTTTTCTAATAATAAGCTTCACTTTTTTGCGTAAAGTGCAATTTCAAAGGTGAAGTAAAAAAACAAGGATTTTATTTTGACTTTAAAATATTATTATTTTTTTTTTCATGTGTCATAGCATCGGCCAGGAAGCGAACCTGCTAACTCAGGACAACTGTTTGTAAGGCAGCTGTGCAGACCTCTCCACCACCAATGCTTGACAGACTTTATTATATTATTTAATTATATTAAAATATAACAATAAACATGTACATTAGGAGTCAATTATATAATTCTTCCAATGTTTCCAATTGTATATTGAGATGAAAAAATAATTGAGTAAAAAAAATATCTTAAAAGTGCTGAATTCCTTATTATTATTAAAATTAATTATTATTCATTATCTCTCATTCTCACTTAAATGCATTAACATTTAATCGCTGATTTATGCAACTTACTTCAAACTTTATAGCCAAACACCAGAGACACTGAAGACATGACAATTTGATACTTCACAGATCTTTGAGAATAGCTGAAGCTACCATTTGTTTTATCCATCAAGTGAAATTGTACACAAAAGCTCACATTTCAACAACTATATACGACTTGCTCAATAATTAAACTTAATTTATATACAAAAATGCATTACCCAGAAGATAAAATACTGTGATATCTACAAAATATATAACAGAAATAGAAGAATATAAAATATATTCCCATTATATTATCACTATTAAAAGCCTTCTATCTTGTGAAAAGCTATTCAAAATATTCTACACAACAAGGCAGCTAAAGTTGATATCAATTACAAATATTCCATATGAAAAAATAACAAGGACGAAAGATACACTACAAGAGAATCATAAGGAAATAAATATAATCTTCTCCATTAGTAAGTGAAAGTGGAAACAGAATGTCTAAAAACTAAGAAGATAGCAACAAAATAATATATCTATAAAGACTGATGGTTCAAAACAAGAAGCATGTGACAATCAAGTCAATATCATTCTTATTTACCACATTTTTATATAATTTCAAAAACATTAATTCTATATTAGTGTAAATAAAAGATCTTTTTATTTTAAGATATATATAACACTGGTATATTTATTTAAGTTACAGAAAATTTTACAGCTTTCCTATGTAGAAAATACAAGTCTACAGAAAAATATCTACATGAATTTTCAAGAAATGTTTAAATAAAAACTCAGAATTCAAAAATTAATACAATAATTTACCATTAGTTTCTATTATAATTTATTTATGCAAGCGTATTTTGGTTACAGTGATTTAATCAGTCCCAAATTTTAATCAGTACAAATGACATGCTGTTACACAATATACAACTAATCACAAGAAATATTGTCTTCCCTCATTATAACATTTATGCAAATTTTAATAAATGAGTGAAAACTCCCAAATAAATTTAGAAATTTATTACATGTAATTAATATATTTATTGAAGAATAGTCAAATTATTTAAAATTTCGATAATTGTTCAATTATAATCAAACAAATACATATTTACCTGTTTAATGAGGTTTATTTAATTTCTCTGAATTAATTTCATTCTCTTTAGTCAAGTTGCAATCATTAGGTCTATATAAACATATTACATAATAGATAAAAGTGGATTTCTATCTTTATTGTTAAAAGATGCCTGGACAAAAGATTGAGATTGTTATTGATATTGTTTAAGTACTGCTTTCTTATATTTTTCATAAACACAAAGTGAACAGTGATAAACAGAATTTTTCAAAAAAGAACTACTTGTTGGAAAACAATAGATTTGATATTTTAAAAATAAATACGTTGATGATTTCTAAGTTATAATCTTATTTCAACAAAATTAAGGCATATCATTAGTAGGAATAATAATAGAAACAGGATCAAGTTAAAGACCCTTTTTCCAATTCTTCAAATAAAAAAAGGTTAATAAAAATGTGAACAATATGAAATCAAGACAGAAATATAATGAAAGAAATGACATCCTCAGAAATTTTTATTTGGAATGATACATTCAATCGGTTATTGTTATTCTGACTGTACTATTTTAAATTATCAAATCCCTCTTAAAGAAACAGATTGTAAGTTTTCTAAGTCTGATGAATGTAAGCAGGATATATTTCGTCTGTCAATATACCATACTTGGAGCAAACAAACTTATCTGAGTTTAAATTTTTTCTGAGCTATCCATAATAGCTTGCAATTATCATTAATGGATATTCAAAATTTACCTCCTGAATTAACTATATTTTCAGCAAATAATTTACTTGATCACTTTCAAAATAAAATTTTTGCCATCCTCCATCTTAAATCCTATATCTGTAGTAACCGGTTGATCACCACATAGTCTTATCTGATATGTAATATTATGTAATAATTTACCATGTAAATCTAATTTTTTCAGGAAAATAGATATCAAATCTGATAAAGATGAATTTTCTCAACGTGGTTTACCTTGAATTTCAATATCTTTATTTATAATGCATATTTCTAAGTTGTCTATCTGGTTTGTCGATGAAATATCATTTTCCTTATAACATTCAACAATTTCAGTCACTCGAGAAATTTCCCGCTTATTATTTCCAGATGTAGCTTAACATCATCAACCACTAAGATCTTGTTTAAAATCCAATATAATGATTTTAAATTATTATCTTGTAAATCATAATCAATTGCATTTGATACTTGATTGTTGACAATTCTAAATATGCATCCAATCCAGTAAATAATGTTGAAGTCTCTGGAAGATTCCAATAAAGAAAAGAAAATGTAGTGCCACTAAATTGCTGAAGATCTATATATTGTACATCCTATATGTTATCATCTTGCTGTAACTTCAATTCAAGACTAGCATGCGAGAAGAAATATACTCATTAAGTAAATTTATGAAGACGACTGTAGTTACAGAAAAAAATATATAAAACCCACAATTTAGGGCATTAGATATTTTGATCAGTAAGATATTCGTATTGTAGCATTAAAAAGGCCTTAGACATAAAACTGAAAATATATTAGTTGTTGTGATATGTTATATTTTATATCTGCAGTTGGAATTGCTAGTGTAGATTTAAATTGAAAATATATTAACTGTTGGGATACTTTCATTTTATTTCTACCTTTGGAATCACGTGTAGATTTAAAAACTGAAAATATATTAATTGTTGTGCTGTGCTTGATTTTATATCTACATTTGGAATCACTAGTCTATAGATATAACCAGCTTACATATATATGTTAATAAATTGTTAAATTGTTGTTTTATCAATCCAGTTGTTTGTTTATAACACTATTAAACATCATAACACACATATGCTAGTTATAAATCATCACAACTCTGACAGCTGGGGAATGTTGGGATGTCACAGTAATAATTGGTAGTGATGATCGTTATTTCATTAGTATTCTCAGTAAATTTTCTCTATTAAGGTTTGGCACCTGGAGTTTCTTTTTTGATTGACGCCTAAAAAAAATAAAATACTGATAGGAGTTCATATAATTATAAATCCCAATCATCATCATCATCCTGGTTAATATTATTATAAAAACTTTGTGATATTATTGAAATTCTGGTAAAGGTTTACTTTAGCGACCACAGCATAAAAATCATGTTCGCCCTCTAGTTTTCAAAATTATAAGTAAATTATTATTCGAAAATCTTACGTATATACTACTATATTACAATTACATTAAAATTTATTAAAATGTAAAAGATAAAAAAAATATTTACCATTTTAAAAAAGTTGGAATAATTACACTAGTTTAATTAAAATAATTAGTTTAAATTATTTGAACTTAAGAATTTAAACTATCAGGCACTTATAGCTAAGAATTTAAACTATCTCGATGGTTTTGGGGAATAGATACATTGGGGAGTTTTTTAAATAAAAAAAATTTATTTTAAAAAACCAAGGGGGGAATTAAGGGGGGGTGGGGGTTTTGGGTGGTTTTGAAGGGGGTAGAATTTTTTTTTATAGAGTGGGGGGACAAAATGATATTTATATATACGTCTGGAAGATTTACAATGTATATGTAGGAAGATCACATAATACATGCATGTCGATTTCATTTAATATCTTTTGTGTATCATTGGTTCTGGGTTCAAATCCGAACTACTGAGGAAATTAAACCTATCATCTAATATAAATCAAAATACCGTATTGAATATTTATTTTACCGTTACAATACGGAAAGTAGATAAATACATGGAAATTTTTTGAAAGAAAAAATTAAGTTATCCAATGTTTCAAATCTACATAACAGAAAATAATCATCTAAGCTAAAGCAATAAATTCAAAAAAATATAAATTACATTTACAGTTTAGATCAGAACCATATTTACTTGATTAAGCTCGGTTTAAATGTAGCCAGAATACCTAATCAACAGAGAACTTAGTCATTGTTGGCGGCGTTATCAATGCTTAGCCTTCATTTAACAATTTATTCTAACATTTAAAATTTGGAATTATGAAGAGCAATACATCTAAAGTTGCAAAACCCATCGATAAATTATTTTTATTTCGAATATTAAAATAAGATAATACATTATGAATAAATATTATATTTAGTTAATCTTAAAATTTGCTTTAAATTAAGCAGACTTTCAATAAAATAATATCTTAATTTTTAACTTACCTAAGTTCAAACGGTATTCATTATAATTGAATAAAAAAAATTATATAGCACAATACGCAGCCGCAATAGACTCTGTGGCGACCTCTATAGTCTAAATATCGACGTCTATTTTATTTCGGTTTCACTAAATTAGTACTCTATCTCAATTTCTACTCTGTAAGTTTTTATTACTTTGTAATAAGACAATCCTTCTTTTTATTTGCATTGAAATGTAAACAGGAAGTTATAACTTTTTATTTCTTTAAATGCATATATAAGTGAATTTTTTTTGTGTTTGTTATCAAACATTGTAATATTTGAATACTTTCTACTGGATGCCATTGATAAAAAGCGGTCGCCACGATAATTAATAAAATTTATATGTAAATGAAATTTAGATTCTTTTAATCACTTCATTGTTGGAAACACGTTCTGATGTATTTTTTATTTAAATATGTTTTGTTTTTTTTTACTTAATCTTTTGTCGATTTTTTCTAAATATATGAAGAAAAACAAAAAAATAGTATTTTTCCAATTGAATGGCCCTTTCAGAAGAGTTATACTATTGTAACGGACATTGCTATTAACAATTTAATTAAAAATAAATATTTTCAAATATGAATTGCATTAAAAGTGAACAAAGGCCAATTTTTATACAAAAATGTATATCATATTAATAATTCATTTAAAAACAGGTTTTTAAAAAAAATATTGCCTCAATAATTATGATAATTGTGCAGTGTGTTGGAAAACAGCTACATTATAAGTAGTTATATTTATCAATGGTATTTTATAAATACCGATATCTTTTTACATGTTTTGCTATTCTCCTTTTTTTTTTTGGGTTTAGACCGTCGTTGGGATTGTAATGTAACAAAAGCAAGGTACAGGCCCAGAATTCAATTGATCCTTAATATTACCCAAATGTATAGGAAAATTGGAATTGTGGTTCACTTTAGCTATAAAACAAGCCCTTTCCACACTCCAAATCCAAGGAAAACAGAATTAGTAAAAAACACAGTTTTTTTAAAAAAAAGGTATGTGCCAAAGTATCAATATTATCATTTATTGCTACTCTATTGAATGTAATAATCATAAAACATCATTTGAAATCTCTTTTAAATGATTACTCTATTGGGAAAGTGTCAAAAAATTTGTTATCTAGTGGAATGATTTTCTTATTAGTTATTCAAACTAATTTATAAAACAAAATAGTTCAAGGCATAGTTTCTAAAAATTTATCTAATAAACAATATAAGTATTAAAATTTAAAATTTCTTCTCTTAGGTAAATATAATGCAAATCCTTAATTCCTAGATATTGGACTGTTGACTATGTATTTGATAATATATAATGTATATGATATGAGTAAATTATTAATAGTGAAATTACAACATATAAAAAGTTAAATAATAAAAGTGTTAATATTTTATCAGTGAATGAGTATTAGCGAAGTTAACTTTATTAATAATAAACATAGACAAGTTATGCATGAGAGTTTCTGAATTAAACTAAAACTAACTTTGGTTTGAAACAAACTATGGTGAAAGCTTACTTAATTAATGCTAATGAAATCTAGAGTTACATCGGCCTTGTTATGATTAGTGTACTCAAGATAATGGAGACAATATATATGGAATAAAGAAAACTATGAATTATCTTTTGCCACTAAACATCACATGATCACCATCTCTTATACTAGCACATAACTTATTAAACAGGCAAAACTCTCCATACAGTAGTGCCATCCTGTGCCAACCAGAGTAATCAATGGATACCAGAAGGCTTGTGCATAAAATCCCTATCTAGTGCCTACTCATCCAATATCCCCAGACTAGTTTCTGCTTTATGGCCTTCGTCAGTGAGGAGCCTTGGATCTGACAGCACTGCGCCTAGATTTTAGAATTACCTTTTCATGATAGAATAGTCAGTTACAAGATTTCCAGACTTCTAAGGCAAAACAGAGCATCAGAAGATACTGTTGGACATTGTATCCTAAATAATTGCCCCCTGTAAATAATGAGCCATAAAGGGCCTTCATATGTCATCGACCTTATGTTTTTTAGTAAACCCAATGAGCTGCATAGTTTGTAAAATTGATTAAAATATAAATAGAATTACTTGTTTAAAATCATATATGTGTAAGTTATCTTGTGAGAGTTATAGAGCAATATATATTGTATATAAAAATAGTTATTTTAGCTGTGTAACTTATCATGCATGTGTACATTGAAATATGTATTAATTCCATTGTATATATAATTAATTATTTGCATTTTGCACTTTTTTCTTATTGATCAATGTGAGTAATGTCAAAAATGAAGTCAGTGAAAATAGAACTAAAAATCTTTGTTGATTCATTTTTAAAACTGTTATGTGAATGAATTAATGATTAGTGCTAATAAATTGATATATTCAACTGATATAAAAGTTAAAATTTCATTCATAATTTTTAAAATATCAAAATATTTCCAGCATACTTGTATAAAAAAGTGTAATCAGTTTTGCCAATGCAGTTCAAAATGTATAATAACTACTCTTATTTCATTGCCAAATGTATACCATATAATATTAAATCATCCATGCACTTTACTACTGTTACACAATGCTCTATTTACCACCCTCAGTTACTGTTTCGATTGCGCCATTAATCTTCTTCAAGTTCTGAAGAAGATTGCTGGGGCAATCAAAACTGTAAACTGTAAAAGAGGGTGGTAAACAAACAATTATCTAATAGTAGTAAAGTCCATGAATGATTTAATATTATATTGCAGTTCAAAATGTAAAGCATTGCAATTTTAGAGACTGCAGTTTCTGATCTATAGCTAATAATTTGTATTTAATAAAATAAAATTGTAATCATGTATATTTTATTTTTAAAATATCAAACCAATATTATTTAAAATATATTTATAAAATTGAGGGAAAATAATAGGAAAAAATTTTCTTGAAGGAGTCTTGCAAATGATCAGTAAAACAAGGGAATAATCAATGTCATTTAGGTGATCATATATTACTTTGAAAATGCCAATTTTACTGTAATATATTAACCTCAACAGAGTTTTATAAAAATTGATATGTTAACATTTTTGTTACAGTTTCTTATGTCAAATGCTCAAATCAATCTTAAGTAATGCTAAAATTAAATTCAGATCTGTGAAAAAGATAGTGGAAAACTGATTGCATACTAGTGCCATCTTCACACAATTTCTATGTGTGAAGCCTCACTATTAACTGCCACTTAAATTAGATTAAATTATTTCTCTTAGGATTGAATCATTGCTTTCTGTGTATATTTCTTATTCTACTTGTGAAAGATTTATATTTGTTGGGCTTCTCAGTCAAAGATACAACATGGACAAAATGTCAAAGAAATTGTCTGCAATTCAAATCAAGAAGACTATTACAACAAAAGGAGATTGAACATAAATTGGCTGAATCATTAAAAAATAACAAAAAATGAACAAAAGGTGGATAGTTTTGAAGGAGCATGTACTTCAGTGAGCATTTCTAATACTTCAACAGAAAACAGTGAAGAACAGATATTATTACAAAATGTATCAGACCTAATAACTTTATCCAATGTTAATGAAAGTTGTGATTCAGTGAGTGAAAAATATGAATCTTACATTAAGTTTAATGTTAACCATCAGACAGTTAGCTAAAAGTTATAGACATAAAAATTACAGATTGTTTAGTTAAAATTTTTATTAATCAAATAGCTAATAATGATTTTTTTAACATCAAAATATGGTTGCAAGTTTTCAGAATCATTATTATTCTGGGTTGGATTTCAGAGGAAAGTTTCCCAAGTTGTAGAGAGAGGAATGGCTTTCAGATATGAAGAGTAGCTGCAGTCACTGATAATGGGATAGCATTTCAGGAAGTAGAAAAGGGGACAGTGGCATATCTACATCAATAAATACAATGTGTGTGTAATGGTAAATGTTGTCTTCCATTAAATGAGTCAACAACCATTGGTTATTCAGTCCGCATCAGTATTATTCCAAATCAGCACATCACTATAGGTGACAATGGCAAGGAGGAAAGCAGTAAACAGATAATCATTTCTATGAAAAGCAGCTAGAGCATTAAGCCTGTAGTCTTGGACACAGAAGGCAACAGGAAATCATTTGCCTTACAATTTTTTTATTACGAAGATAAAATTGATTCAGATTGGTAATGAGTCTAAGCTAAAGAAGGCTTTAGGGTCTTGCTTGACAGGAAAAGACATGGGTCTACTCAAGCCATAAACCTAAAAAATACTTTTAAAAATAGTGTATTGAAAGAAAGGAACATTGAGAGCTAGTATTTGGAATGTAAGTTCATTCAATGTCGGGCAATTGGAAAATTTGAAAAGGAAAATAAAATAAATAATATTTATGTTATGGGATTTGAAGTGAGAATGGAGAGAAGTAAATAGTGGGAAAATCACAATGTATTATGCTGGTGGTAATAGAACTATTATTGGAGTTAGTACTGCTGTAGGGAAGAAAATTTGAAATAGTATGGGAAAGATTATTTGTGTTGATAAATTTAAGATGACGAGGACATCTGCAAATCTTAAGGATTTGGTATTTATACCAGCTTATATGCCAACTACTAGTCATAATAATGTAAAAACAGATGAACACTATGAAAAGAATGAAATAATATAAAAGAATGAAAAGACTGTTGGGAAGAAAGGTAAAGAAGGAAAAAATGTTGGGAATTGTGGCATTGGAAATGCCAACAGTTTAAAGTTATCCAAGAAAATTGTATATAAAGTTCCAGATAATAAAGATATCAGATGGACTATATATTGATACGGGATAGACATAAGAATGTTATTACAGATTTCCATGTTTTGCCTGTTGCTGAAATACAGTTATGGCTAAATTAAAGTTAAATTTTAAAAGGATGGGAAGAGGGAAAAGATATGTAACATAGGGCTTGGATAAATCCAGTTGAAAAAAAAAATAGACAAAAGGTTTGATTTCATATGAAAAAATAATAAAGAGAATTGATAAAGATGAGAAATATGTGAATGATTCTTATAAACAGTGTAGGATAGAGAGGAAATATTAAAAATGGCAAAAAATCCAATAGGAACTATTTGATTAAGGAAAGCTAAATGACCTTGAATAACAGAAAGTTTGTTGAAAAAAATGGAAACAGTGAAAATGGAAAAATGTCATTAGTGAGGAAAAGTAAAGACCATCTAGAAAAATTAATAAACTAAAGAGAGAAACAGATTTAGCAAAAGAAAAGTGGTTGGAACAAGAATGTAGAGAAATAGAAGTGCTTCAATAGACAAAAAGATAACGGTATGTGAATCAATTAGAAATGTCACTGGTGGGGTGGTGGTGAATGAAATAGTTTGTAAGGCTGGAGAAAACTTAACTGATAGGGATAATATATTGAAAAGATGGCTATACTGTTTAGACAAGAAAGTAATGGAATTGATTATGAATTTGAAAGTGACACTGTTGAAATCGATTAACAAGATATGAATATATTGAAAGAGGAAGTAATTACAAATAAAAAAAGATAATGTTTTACTACAATTTCTGTAGAATTTTTGAAAGAAATGAGATAATACTACTATAATAAAAATTGCTGAACTGCAATTATTATTGAGAATTTTAATTCAAATTATGGGAAGGTGGTACATTATATTAGAGGAAAATAGTTTAGTTTTCAGAGAGGGAAAAGTAGAGATGCTATTTATGTTGTTAGAATGATTACAGATATATATATTGAAAAAGACAAAGGAAATGGTAAATGTTCTGTGTATTTGGGGAAAATGTTTGCTATAGAAATTTGGAATAAATTTATAACCATTGAAAAGACAACATCGATTTGAAATATATATACTAAGAAAAAATAATTAGATTATAGAATAATGAGATTGAAGAAATGAGTAAAGAAAGAAGAGTTAGATAAGAATACTGCACATAAACTGTGCTTTTTAATTTTTATTTAAAAGACATGCTAAACAAATATTTAGATTGAAGGAATTAATATTGGACATAGAATAATAAAATGTATAAGAATTGTGGATGGTATGACTCTCATAGCTGAGGAGGAAAAGAATTTCCAGAATATGCTGAATAAATTAGAGGAACAATGTGTAAAATATGCAAGAAGATCAATGTTGATAAGCCGAGTATTTATAGATAGGAAGTAATAGAAAAAGAATACAAGTCGATATTCATGATAATATATTCAACAGGTGAATGACATTAAATATTTGGATAGTTGATTGGATGAGAATAGGAAAAATGAAGAAAAGAAAATATTTTAGGACCTTTAAAAAGAACATTTAACAAAAAGATTAAGTGCTGTTTTTGGAATTATTGTATGGTTATAAAATATGGACAATGAGTAAAAGAATTGGGAACAGATTGAAGGCCTTTGAGATGTGTTATGAAGAAGAATAAAGAAAATTAATTGGATCAATAAAATGAATAATAAAGAAGTTTTGGAAAAGTAAATGTTAAAAAAATATTGATTGACGAAATTAGATAGAAAGAGTAACTAATTTGGGATATGTAATAAAAAGAAAGAATAGTTTAATGAACACTTTTGGAGGAAATGATAAATGAAAACAAGAAGAAATGAAGAAGATTGGTTTTGCTAGATGATATAGGAAGACATAAGTGGAATTAAAGATCTCGATAATGAACAACACAATGGTGTAATAGATGTCTTACCTGTATGATTGCTCCCTGAACTTGTCTATAAGATAGAGTATTATTGTTGATTATTATTTATCAGACAGACAATGTATAGTTTATTCAGAATTATAAAATTCTGCTTTTTGTTGCTATTATATTATTTGAAGATTGCGCAATTTATTAATGAGTTTCGTTAGAATATCTGGCAACATTTGAGTCATAAATTAAAAACATGTTTTGTATATATCAAAAATGAACTGAAAATATTAAGTAAAACATGTATAATTGACTTGTCTCAACAAAGATTATATGAAATGGAGAAAAAATATTGGCAACCTATTATAGAACAATTAGTTTATATAATGTAATTTTTATAGAAACTTACTAAATTTGATGTGATAATGGCAGAACATTTGCATCATATACAATCATCCGAAAAAAAAAGTTGCTCATTATTTAGATCAACAACCTCAAAATGAAATTATTCATATTAATTCTGAAGCATGTTAAATAATAGTATTCATTAATTCTTGATACTACTCAAGATATAAGCCATAATGAGCAATTTCCTACTGTTACTTCACAATAATGATACAAATATCATAAAAGGGCAAGCATATGGTAATGGTGCCAATATGCAGGCAAACAGATTTCTAAAGATAATTCAATAAATTTTTTTCATTTCTACTGTACATTCATTATATTTGATACTTAACGGTGGAACCAAAATTTCATTTGAAACTATTAATTTTTTTTGGAGTAATACAATAATTGTACAATATTTTTCATTATCTGTAAAACAGTGGACTATATGTATATATTATAACGGTCAGACGGAGACTTTCCCTGTCTGCTATATCCGGGCACCACTAGGCTATTAGAACCTAGAAAGTTTATACAGTAAGCAGATATGTATGGTAAAATTCAACTTTTATTGACCAATAGCCCTAGCCACTAACTCATGGAGTAGCTGAGTTTTATAATATAAATTTCAAACATTTTAAATTATATCAAGGTATTATTAATCAAGATAAAATAATAAGTCACTGCCAGTACTAATAAGACAAAATTTTATTACACATAACATATATAAAACATATGAGGATTAGATTATTTAACATTATTAGATAGATTTAAATCCTGATATTTTTATTAATATGCACAGATGGAAATTTTTATACCAATAATGTTAAGCACAGGTAAACTACATATAACATGCACTTAGGGATTTTCAAGTAATTTAACCTCGAGCTAAAAATTCACAGCTAAACCAACGCTAGCTTTCTGATATAAACATAATCAATGCAACATGAAGATGTTAGCATAAAACCATACTGACAGGAATGTGCATCTGTAGCATAATATTGAAGAAGTGATCCTCATCCAGTACAGGGATGTGCATCTGTCTGACAAAGGAATCAAAAAAATATTGAGAAAACGAAAAACGCCATATGGAGGGAGAGTGGTCCTGGCTGACTTATAGTCCCTATGCATAGAGCACAAGAAATCACATGGTGTAGGGAATACCTCTATCACCAATAACAACATGATGGCTTCCTTTTTTGGGCCATGCATTCATTTGAGTAGTACACCCTCTATGCTAACACAGCACAAGAGAATGAGAATCTAATGCTCCTCTATATTATATTGATATAAAATGTACATCCCTCCACCAGCATTGATCGATTCAACTACGATGCAAGTAGTCCAAAATTAACCCCACATTAATCTAAATTTACCAAATCTATGCAGCTATCTAAACTTAACTTTAAATTTAATAATTTCATTAACAAAAATGGAAATGATTCATAGCAAATGTTATACATAAAAGAGAAGTATTATTAATTAATTTAAGAGTTTTTTTTTGCTCGTCAGATAAAAGCTTATTTAGAAGTTACATTGATATAAAATGTCGCACATTCCTCCACCAGCATCGATTCAACTATGAAGCAAATAGTCTAAAATTAACCCCACATAATCTAATTTAAACTTAATGAATCTATGCAGCCATCTAAACTTAACTTTAAATTTAATAATTTAGTTAACAAAAATGGAAAAGATTGATAGCAAACATTATACATAAAAGAAATAATAATTAATTTAAAGTTGTTTGCTCATCAGATAAAAGCTTATTTAGAAGTTACGCTTATGAATTGAAAGTTTGTTTAAAATATCTATTTAAAAGTTCATATCGCATATAAATGTTTATACTTCCCAATAAGTCTTGATGAATCCTCAGGATTGTGGCATGTTATGGAAGTACATCCTACTTATGCTTTGTATATTATTCTTGAAGACAAAACCGTTGCTTGCCATTCATTCAGCAGGCTGTCTCAGCTAGGGCAAATAAAGGAAATGAAACTTATTGAGAGATCCCTAAATCATAGATTCTGCAATACAGCTGCAAGATATTTTTAACCGGTCACCACCATTCAATCAATAGTTAATCAATAATCCATCCCTTCTATTCAATTGTTTTTCATTTTATAGTATTACACCTCCCTTATCACCAAATTTTCAGATTGATCGCTCAACATTGCTCCAATCTTATTGGCTATGATAGTTTTCCTTTCTGGGCTGTGTTTATTGGTAACTGCATTGACCAGTTTACTCCAAAGCAGGAAACACCATAATCTTTTAATTTTTATCTCTTATCTGACATTCGATCTTTTAAATGTGTTAAGGGCCCATTTTCTTTACATTTATTACATTTTAATAGAACAATCGTTTCCATTCTACTAAGATTTAAACATTTTCTTTTACATTACTTTAAAAAATAATCTTTTACTTTTAAATTTATTTATTTTTTACTTTAACGTATTTTTAAGTAATTATTTAATAGTTTTCCATCTGTGCAATTTTATAACTATTATTTGAATATTAATCAGTTTTATTTATGGATCTTTTCCTTTTTAATTTTCATCTTAAAATGATGTAACGGCAAATGTATACTGTTACAATATATATTATAACCTTTATCTTTGGCAAAAGCTAAATGTTCAGTTAAACTTTTGTGCTAACATATCTAAAAAAAGTTTTTTTTATATAGCTTAATGTTGCTTTAAGTAAACTATTGTGAATATTTTATAAAGCCATAACTGCTACATGTTAGAAGTCCTGTATCAGTATTTATCAATTCTCTAGCTATAAAATAATTTTGACATAGCTTAATTAATAATGAGTTTTAATTTAAATAAATGTTTACAGATATTAAACATCTTTAAATTTTAAAAGTTAGTAATGTCAATGATAAAAAGCTTATATTAATATTAAGGTTAATAAACCAAGTTTGAACCCTATATTTTGGCTTGCTGGTTTGAAGTACAATATTTAATTTGAATGTAAAACAGAATATCTAGTTAAATATTTTAAAACTAATTTAAAGATAAAAAAATTTAATAAAGTTTGTTATTAAATTAGGATTTTTAATAGTTGAATATTTGCTGAATGAGTGAATAAATATATTTAATATTTATTTGAAATAATTTTAAAGCAATTTAAAACCTATTCTGACATTTGTTTAGATTTAAAATTGTAATAAATAAATATTAAATATTGCATTAATATATAATTGGTCAAGGACATGGCATCAATTTTATATCATGTAATATTTTATTTTTATCCTAGTTATTTTGTAGTTTTTAATTAATTATTTTTATTCAACTAAGTATTTTTAATTAATTCAAGTATATAGAGAAAAAAAATTCATGTATTGCAAAGTTGAAATTTTAATTAAATTTTTGATTAACAACCTTCCTTGGTGATAGATAGGTCAAGGATTCAAATTAATGAGAGTAGTAGTTGTAAGTTCAAAGGTAAATAAACCATCTAGTAAAATGGTCATATGACCAACGCTATAAATAGGGTAAGAATACCTGACATCAGTCTATACCACTCTCTTTACTTTTTCAAGGTGCTCAATCAATTTAATTTTGTAACAGTTGAATTTTAAACTCTACTAAATTTTTAAAAAAGTGTAATTTTCTTTAAAACTTGTTTTTATTAAATTCAGTATGTTAGGCTAAACATATCTTGACACAATTGTCTGAACAGAAACACCAAGTGAATTGAAGTCTATAACTGCCAATGGAATAGTAATATAATTTGTTATTACAGTATTTAGAATACTAATTTTAAAATTTTCTATGATGAAAAACTGAAAATTGTTATTGCTATGACTGGATAACAATTATCAATTTTAGAAATAAACTGAATGTTTATATTATTATTAAAATTGTCAAGGGATATCTAATTCTTTTATTGGAAAGAACATTATCAAAAACACTAATAATTTTTTAATAGCTTCTCCATAATATTTGCAAGTCAATATTATTAGGAATAAATTTACGTGGAATAAAAACTGTAATTTAAATAGGAACTATAAATTGACATTGCAAATATTTTTAAATATTCAATAATAATTAATTCTGCAAAAGAATTGACTAAAAGGATTATTTATTAATATCATAATTCACTTGTGCTGCATCATTTCTTTAAAAGATGCTATTTATTATTGTTTTTTAAAAAAATAGCACAAAGTTTTTTTTAGTATTATAATGACTTTTATTTGATTTTCTCTTCAGGTGGGATGATAAAATTTAACTTACTACAAACTGTTTAATTAATAAAATATGTGAATTTAAAATCGTTTTATTGAATAAAGTGGCAATATCAATTTTACCTGCAATAGTAACTTGATATTAAGGAATTTAAATAATTTTTCTACTTTTCATTATTTATATTGCCTACACAAATGTTTAAAACTCATAAATGATTTATTTTCTCTGTGCATTGTTATGGAAACCACTGAGGTCTTGAAGATAACAGTTAAATCAAACCATTCTCTTCTGCAAATGTTCAACAATGTTAAGGAAGAAGTGCTTTTTGTACTATATGATATTGCTAATACCAATTTAGGATACTCTGCTCAATGGATTAATTTCATTTAACAAACCTAAATTTAAACATTTGTGGTATATAATACAATTCTATGAATCTTTACGAGACTTATGAATACATTGAATGAATGGCCATTAACTTATCATGTACTTATTAATAGAATGAATTGAATTTACCCAGGATATCTGAAGAAACGTGTTATATTTTTTAAGTATATTATGAATTATAGTATCCAATTAAAGTATGTAATGGATATGTGCTATTGACTAGATACTACTGCCAACAGCCTTCTTTATATTCAAGTAATGGAGAATTGGTCAAGAATGAAACAGAAAGACATTATTATTTAATATAATTGATTTTATGATAAAAAAAGGTTAAATTTGTATGATTTTATACTATGTTATAATGTGCATATATTATTGGTCATGTTATATGCTATATGTTTTAAAATATTAAAGTTCTCAGAATATCATGAATATATTTTGAAATAGTATGAGTCTTTTTAAAACATGAATAATTTATTTATGAAGGTATATTATTTTGCTGTAAGCTGATGTATATTTCTATAACTTATTGCCTAATGTTAATAAAACCACATTTGGAATTAATTAATTGTTGTGTTTATCATATTTCACATTGGTTAGTTGTTATAGTATTTTGTGATTATATTATAGTTAATAAAAGTATAAACTTATATATAATATCTATTTCAATTTATATATGTATTTTTTTTACATAATGGCAGAAAGGAAGATTCGGTTATTGAGAAGATTCTGGAAATAGCTCAAAATTGCAGAAGCCATCTCATTGTATTATAAATATTTTACATTCACTAAGATTACTTAAAATTTCCATTAATAACCGCTAATGGAGATTTTATATTGTTTTGATCTAAAATATTTTAACAGAAATTTCTAAAAATAGATTTCCAAACCGAGAAAAAAAAAAAACCCTACTCTGTACCAGTCAAAACATGTCTATCCATCTAACATGAGCTGGAACACACAAAATGTACTTCAAACCCAGTCAAGCCCAAGATTTAGGTCAGGGACCAGCCTGGATTCGAACCCACCTTCTAAGCCCCAGATCAAACACCTAATGAACAACATAATAGTGATGGCACATGAGAATTAATTTTAATCCGGCCGACTAGGAGAGCGGAGAAGACAATGAGACATTTATTTACTATGACTAATTAAAATATACCTAAGCATGGTTGTAATATGTGGAAGTGGAGGAAAGAGGAAGGAATTCGAACTACTCAAATAAGTTAGACAAAATATATTTTAATATAATGAAAAATTAGTTATATACATTTATAAATAAATTATGTTAGTGTGTGTGTGAATGAGCAAGCGATTACATAGTGTCATTCACGCTATTATTTCTCATATGCTCTTTATTAGCTAAATGATATATTATAAATAAACACACATCTTTGGTGGGTCTAATATTAAGATGCCAATTTATTATTACAAAGGATTACATAAAATTGCCATTAACGCTTTGGGTTATGGTTCTGAAACGTGGTGACTAACATATGATAGGGGAGCATTCTGAGATTCATTACAGATATAAGATAAATCATTTTCACGCCATCGAGGTCGTGAAAATAAATAGGATACATTTGAAAAACACATTTGAAAATGACATTTGATTAGATGACAAAATATCCAATGAAAAATTATTTAACAATAGTAAAACGAACGCTTTATTTTTCCCCAAGGCACATAGATACTCTTAAATAGATATATAAATTACGATGGTGGGACTGAATAAGATTGAAATAAACTTAAATAATAAAAGTAATTGGTGTTTATATATATATATATCTTAAACAAAGCTTAATTTTAATATTATAGCATTAAAACGGGGTCATGAAGCAAAAGAAGTAATAATACGAAGAAGTTTGCGGTGCTGACATAATAGCCTAAAAATAACTACGAGGAAAAAGGTCGTGCTTCTGGATGAAAAACGAAATCTCACACCCCCTTCTTGGGTGGTGCTTAGAGAAAAACGGATAGGCATGGCGTGGCCCAGACTTTTGCTGGTATAACCAATGCGAGAGGCCTTTTATATACGAAGTGAGTAGATGGGCATAGCATGTGCCAAACTTATGGGTCACAGCTAGATGCATTTTATATGAAGAAAGTGGTTCCAGATAGCTCAACTATCTATGGAACGAGATATAAGAAATCTATGAGTTCGAACTTGTCGCAACTCCCAGATTAGAAGCACGTAAACACAAAGACCGGCTAAATGTCAGAAACGCAATAATGAATGGATGTCATTAAAAACATTGAATAAATTTACAGCTTCAAAATAAATGACCCTTATTTGAAATACTATAACACGCAATGCATTTATAATATATATATATATAGGGAGAATATTTCACATACGTTAGGATTCTAATTAATAATAGAAACATTAAGATTTCCCCCTTCCCTGTCCTACCATTTAAAACAAATCAATCCCACCTTTGTTGGTTTTATAATAACGGAAAATATTAAAGCATATATTTTAAGAGTATGGAAACTAAAAGAAATAGCAGTTATACATAGAAAAACAATTAATAAGTCACTCTTTCAGAATTGAATAAATAATATTTTATATGATATCAAAGCGTTAATTAGCCAAAGTTCTGGATTTTCACCGGGTTAAACAAATCAATTTTTATATTAAAAAAAAAAACGAACCTACAATGTTGATTCATAAAACAATCTGGCGAACGTATTAATTTATAATGCATTACATATATTTTAAGGGGACGTTAATAACCTTTGTATGAAGAAAAAAAAATGACAGAAAAGATTTTTATAAATTAAAAATCGCCAGTTTGCTTAGATTGGCAAATTAATAAATAAAATCAAAAAAACATATATATATAATCAAGTCATAAATATCTATAAATAAATGACCGCACCGAAATTAAGGAAAAGAAAGTTAAAAAGCATATGAGAATAGGATTAAATATAAAGAAATCATTTGAGAGCAAAATTAGATTCACAGACATATATATATAAAAAATAAAAAATACATGGGAAGAGATCTTGATAGATTATTCGAGATTATAATAATACCTATTGGAAATGTTTCACGGCTTGATAGAGGCAGTTACAGTCAGAGTATTAGCAGGTTTTCTGGACACAGATAGGCTCCGCTAGATGTTGACAGCAGTGGATGGCCTTGATGAGCTGGTGAGACAAAGCTCCGGGAAGCACGGTCGATCTTTTAGCCAGCCATTCTTTTAGGTACGATGTCTTGTATATAGATTAATCACTCTTCAGTAAAACTCTCTCTCTTATCAAACTTTTCACTATTTATATGTTCTGATCTTTATCTATCGGATTGAATCTACACTGGCCTCCACCAATTGTAATTTCTTTAAGCAGTTCTGTGAGGTTGGTGCCTGCTTGGAGGGAAAATCTATAACTCTGCCTGAACATGCCCCAAGGGTTGATTTGCTAATTAAAAAAAAACAACAACAAGCATATTAAGTTTATCAGTCATTGTACTAACAAAATCTATTTAATTAAAGTTTAGATTAGAAAAATTTTAGGAATTTAGTACAATGACTTTCACATTTAGTATTTGACTAAAACTTAAATAGAAACTTTCAAAATACAATTGATCCCCTAATGTACATATAAATACCAACTTAATAAAATAAACATAATATAGCTCTACAAATATTATAAAATAAATAATTATTATAAAAGGTTAGTTTTAATCACAAAATAAGAATAAAATATACAAGATTATAATATTAAAATATACTTCCACCTATTATGAGATGGGTGTCAGTTAATAAGGTTGGGTTTAAACCCAGACTAGTGCTGATGACATTGGCACTAGGTGAAGCAGAAATATGTACTATATTTCCAGCTTCATATTCCCGGACTTGGGGAAAAAAAAACAAGAAAAAAAAACATTTTACTTGGGTGTCCAGTGACATAATCAATATGTATTTCCATTATATGGGGTCATAAACAAAGGATTTCACATTTTGAAAATACTTTAGACTTCCCCTGGATCTGGAGGTATTTCAAGATATGGTTTGAAATGACAAGCATTAAAAGTCTCTTTTTGTTCATTAAAAATTTCTTTGCTTATTCCATCATTAGCTAGGATGAAGGCACTATTTTTATGTTTCCAACGTTTATTTTTGTGTTTTTTCTCTTCTTCCTTGCTCTGCTGTTTATCCTGTTCTTTATCTCGATCTTTCGTCATATTGTGTGCTATTTTCCTGATTATTTTTGAAAGCAGTTTCTCTCTTTCTTTAATCACTTCCAAATCACTATTTAATTTTTGTATATTATCTTTTGCAACATCATTTTTCAATGTTTCTAATGGAATTTCATTTTTATTTGAATTTCCTATTACCTTATCATTTATTTTGGGAATTGCTGCGATAGGTTTATCTTCTAACACACTTATTTTGTATTTCTTTTCATTGACTTCAGTATCTATAGACCTCTCAAAGTTCTCAACTATTTTTTGTTGTTCAAAAAGTTCTGGCATCATTTCTACATCAGATTTCACCTTTTCCATGTCTTCTGTATAGATTTTTGTGTCTATTGTAGTTCCTGAATAGATTTTTAATTTTTCTGGTATCTCCATATGGATATTACAATTATCACTATTTACAGCATTAATTTTAGACTCTGCCATGATCTCAACCTTGATTTTAGACTCTTTCACAATTTTTAAATCAATTTTAGATTTTATTAAATCAGCTTGCAACTCATAAGCAGTCTTTTCATCCATTTTACATTCTCTTATTGTGTTTGATATTATTGCAGTCTCAGTTTCTGTATATACTGCTTCTTTTTTTGCAATTTTAGAGATATAGTCCACAATTAGAAGTTTTCCTGAAGGTGAACTGACAACTTCAATAAGATCCTTTGTAATTTCAATTTCTTCCTTTTTAACACTTTCAAATTTTGCTTCATCAGTAATTGGATATTCAACTGGTGATTCCATTAAAATATCTTTGGTTGGAAATTCCAAAGTTTCTTCAACTTGCTTTAATTCAACAATATCCTCTGACTCCTTTTTTGTTTTAACATGTTCCTCCACTAAATTATGTTTTTCAATCATTTCTGACATCTCAATTCTTTTTGTAGTACTTCCCAACGTCTCTTCCATTGTTTGTAGAACACGGGCATTGTCCTCTCTGTATTCTTTTAAACCTTTGTCGATTGCCATCATCACTGCTGTTCTAAATTCTTGTGCATCCCTTTGGATTTGAACCATCATACTATGGAGTAAGGCAATCACATTTTTATCTTCTGAAACTTGTTCCTTCATGTTTTCTTCTTTCACTGAGATGCTGGCATCAACATCTTCACTTTCCTTTTCTTTTATGCTGTTATCCATTTGGATTTTTAAAAGTTTGATGACAGTAATAATGCTGATCTTTGAATTCAAGCTATTTTCCTGGAACTATGGCTCACTGAAACTTTAATATAATCTTGAAAAATAGAATGTAAATAATCACTAATTCGAACGTTTGCTTCCCTTACTCTGTCCACTCTTCTCATCATGCTTTACTGACTGTGTCCTTTCTGACCTGCCATACTTCACTTACAGATAGCTCTAACATATATATAAAAAAAAAACAGGCATATATATGTATAAAAAATATATGTATTTTTATCAATTGTTAACACAGTGTGCCCATATAAATAAACATTAAATACATCTTATTACCACCTTTTACACATAAGGCTTATGGATGTAGTACATGGGCTTTAAACATTTTTTTAAACACATGAAAACAGAAACAAATTCATGTGTACATGTAAAACCAAATACAAAAAAAAATCTACATATGGTTGGAATACATGGGTTTCAAAAAAAAAAACTTACAAAATATATATATATGGTTGAAAAACCAGGTACTACAGTTATAGTTACAGTATTTGGATTTAAAAGGAAACTTTTTGCACAACATTTTATGGTTGTAAAACATAGTCTGGTTATTACATGTTTAAAATTGATACATCATAGTATTAAGCAAAAAAAAAAAAAATTTGCTCTCAATAATTTTTTTTTATCTGAGTTCGAACTCTCCACTTCCAATATTTTTGCATTTGACTCACTACTGGTTAGCAAAATTTATTTTTATAAGGGCGCCAACTAACACCGAGTGATAAATGATTTATGAATTATTTATACATTTTTGTATATATGTCTCAAGAACAAAAACTTTATATATGACATTGATGAAAAAAATACATTTGTACTATGGTTGTAGTACATGGGCTTTAACATTTTTTTCTCAAACACATGAAAACACAAACAAATTCATGTGTGCATATAAAACCAGATACAAAAAAAAATCTACATATGATTGGAATACATGGGTTTCAAAAAAAAAAAAACTTACAATATATATGTACTTTTATCGATTGTTTACACAGTGTGCCCATATGAATAAACATTAAATACATCTTGTGACAACCTTTTACACATAAGGCTTATAGATGTAGTACATGGGCTTTAACTTTAAACAGTGAATTTTACACTGTGAACACATTATTTTAAACATATTAAACATGGAAAAATTATATAACAACTTTTTAAAGAATATATATATATATAAACAGAATTCAGTACTCAGGGTATGTGGGTGTTTATATCGAAGCCTCACTTGGGCAGCCAAGCCCGAGGAAAAAAAAATACATATATCTTCTTGAAATGCAATATCACTGTATAGCTTTGTTAAGAACAATTGTGCTAAGAAAGTCTTTTGGACATTGCCTCAGGTAACTAGCAAAAAGCATTCCTGAAATATTTTAGACAGAATATAAATGGGGCCGAATTTAATTCTAAAAAAAAAGGAAATATTATTCTACTGCATTGCTAACTTACTCCATGTTATTTGGAATCTTGAACTGCTGTTTGAGTAGGGGGAATCGAGCCACTTTCCAGATCTCTGAGACCCCTCCTCACCATGCCACAATTTAGCTCCTGCCATCCAAGACTGCCCAAGTCATCAAAGTGCAAAGACTGAGAAGGAATGTTTGTCATCTACTTATAATGTCTGCTCTGAAATCCAAGAATGCCATAAGATAGGATCTATCTTCATTGTCATTTTAGAGAATCATGAGATAATATCCCCAAGCCGCTTTAAAGTCACTTTCCATTAGAATATAACTCAACTAATCGTATAATGCTGTTTTGTTTCATTTATTTATTTTGTCTACTTTAATTTTCTGACATTCAACAATTGTCAATTCTCTATAATCCTTCTTAATCATTTGTAATTTGAATCATCCAACTCACGCTACTATTATATGTATGTTTAAGTATGGTAAAAATTTATAATGCTAGTATTTTTTATTTTACTTTTTATTTATAAAATGTATAGCATATGCCAATCCAACACAATCTCACAAGCATTATTTGTTTTAATTCTGCTCTGGACAAAAGGGGGGGCGGGTTTAGTTATATTATTTATTTTTTCAAAATAGCTCACGAGGTTGTTATCTTTAGAATAAAAATATATGTTAAGAATAGGTAAGCAGTTTAAACATTCGAAAATTAATCTTCCAATCTGGGTGGATTCGTGTGACCGTTTTATTTTTTGTGTTATATTGTATCTCAATTGCAATAATCATCATTAAAGTGTTTGCAATAAATTCATTTCACTTGCAGCGCTCTTAAGTGCGCTGATCATTTTCTTACAATGTTATTAAATTAGATTGTTTTGGTTATTGAAGGACAATGGGGAAATAATATGCTCTTTAATTATAATTCTATTTTTACATTCATTATTCGATAAGGGTGGATTATTATCTAAGCATGTCATTACGCAAGTTATTAAACCATTTAAGGCTTTTTCTCCTATTGTAAAATAATTTCCTCTCATTATAGTAGTGTTGCTAGCAAATGCTAATATTTGTGTATTTTGTATTCTCATGATTTATCATTTGGAGATTGACGGAGTTCCCCTTCTCTCTTCATTTCTTTTATTCTTGTTTAAAACAGGGGTATACAGGTATGCCATGGAACAAGCAGGTTATAGTAGTAGCTCTGCATGGGTTGCCGTATTTCCGTACAATCGCACTTCCATACCTGCCTTTCATAAGGTATCGCTCCACCAGAAGTGCAGACATACCATCGTCATTTAAATCCATGATGATGTGCCCTATCGGCCCAAAGTGGCTGCATGTTTTTTCATTAGCATTTATGCTAATACCGTGACTCTATAATTTAGTTATGCCTGTTTAATAAAATGTCATAATGATGTAGTCTAGTGAACCATCTATGTATAAAATATTTATTCATTGGGTTTTCATCTCCAGCTCCACTGAAGAGACTCTCCCCTCCTTTTTTAAATAAACCCATCCCATATACATGAATATTCACTAATTCTTGTAGATTGTTCAAGTTATAAAATGAAAAATAAAATACTTATTTTGCCAACCATGCAATTAGAAATGTACCCGAGATATTTTGTGTATCCAGCTACTCATCATCAATCAACTAGTGTCATCTAATACTAAGGGCAAATCATAATAATTAAAGAAAGATCGTAATCTAGAATCATTGTGTACATATATCCGACCACCCAGGTAAACAACTTTTGTAGAAATAAAGCAAGTTATGACTATTAAGTTTAAATTGGCATATGGATATTGCACTTAACCTGTAGTTTGTATATACGTAAGTATATAAATAATTTGATCTCACGATGAGATTCCTCAATGGAATGGATTCACTTGTAAATAAAATATATATGTGCATGAGGTTGGTAATATTGTATAACCGTATTTTAATCATATCTGTTGTAATAATATATATATGACTTAGTCCAGTATGTTCAAATCATTATTAATTAATTTTAATCTTATCAATATATGTATGTGTCTTAAATTGTATTCCTGGTTCACTCAAGGGCTCACTCATCATCATCAAATAGGATCCGATGTTATCCGCTGTAATCCCAGGCCTGGAATTAAAAGAATCTATGCTGTATCACCGCAAATGTTCATATTCTTAGATTTGGGAATGGGCAAATAGGTTAGAGTTCATGATTGCTCCTGACCTGCATGTCTTGAGCATGATTGGATTCAGGGTACTATTGCTCAGATTCTAAGTTTTGTTGGATGGACACACATTTTTGCCTGATACAATCTATGCCAACAATGAATTATTTAGCAATGTGTTGAACATCATGAATAAACACTTAGACTTAGTAGACATAGTGATGACTAATGTCAAGCCAATCACTAAGCAACCAAATATGGAAAATAAAAGTAGAATTCTATTACATAATTTTATTTTCTAACTGCAATTAATATAATACATGCAACTTTAAACAGCTGCAGCAATGAAAAAGAAAATAGCAATCCTAGTACACCAAACAGTGGCAACTAAGTGGGGTATAAAAGCAAACCCTATTCATTTCCATAGTCTTTTATTTTTCAAATGATACAATAACTCCATAAAGCCAATTTTAAAGATCGAATGTTCGAATCCAAGAGATGGACTTGTTTGAACATTCCAGATTATGTGTATAATCTTTGTAGTGCAAAATTATAAGAAATTACAATCAACATTTAAACACAGAAAAGCTTCATAAATTCATAGTTTGACAAACAACTGAACAGGTTTTCAATTAAAACATAAAAATAAAAACTGCGCTATTTTTCAAACCTGAAGAAAAAAAGAAGTAAAACATTGCTAGCATATATACAAATGATGAAATAACTTTTTCCCTATATATGCCATTAAATGCTAAATAGTAAATTAAGAAAAATGCAAGTCTATTATGAACTGTGTAGTGTATGCATGCTAAATTAATATTGCCATAGAACTGGATTGCTACAGTCCTACCATAGAAGCATGATGATCTAGAAGGGAAGCAATTGCTTTAAATGTAAACATTATTTCAAGTGCATTGCTGAGGAATTTCAGTAGGTGATGAATGACTTACCGAGGATGTTCCTAATAGACTGTATCCATGAGGTATTATTGCTAAAGTCATGGACATTAACCAAGATGAACTAATGAACATTTTGATTTATTATATATATTTGTTTGTAAAAATTCTAGTTTTATATTATCTCGACACTTGGTAGTTTAAACGTGCCTATAACTTGGAAGAGTCCACTATGATTGAAAGCAACAAAGTGAAGGGAGGAAAATTAAGTTAGATAAAATATTTTTATGTTAAATAAAGTTTAGGTCCGCTTTCCCTATATAGTGACGACATTTGATCATCATTACTGATATGGAATGACATAAGATTTTTTGATACTATTCCATATTAAGCACATACACTACTACAGGACAGTTTATTTTTTTGTTAACTAACAATTATTTATTTTTATTTTTTGGTATAAATGATTAATCTTCCTGTGCGGAGGGAATTGTACATAGAGGGGCCTCCCCCAAAGAAGATGGAACAATAACTGGAATTGGAAGATGAGGTTATCATGGATATACTTGTACAATATTATAAATTAGTTATCAGCTTCATGGTCAATTTAATAAAAGATTTTTTTTACTTTGCTTTGTAAATAATTAGTGCATTGTAATGTACTTTTGCTATGGGTAAGGGTTGGAATACTGAACTCATTTAATCATTGATAGGGTAGAAACACATTCTCAACATGCACAGTTATATTTGTATTTTTATATTGTACTATTTCTATCATATAATATATGTATTGAATGTCTTTAGAAAAATTTAACTTCATTTTAAATACTTCAAATACATTCAACTGTTAGTATTAGCACATCAAACAGGTTAGTATATGCACAATGTTTTTGAGAGGTGTTGTTCTCCCTTCTTCAGGTGCTGCTGATCTAACCAGTGACAATACTAGCATGGGATTTGAACCTGGATCCTTAGATTTTTGAATATTGAATTTTAAGATAACACTAACCAACTGGAGCCATCCTGCCAAAGGCAAATCTGTAGAAATTTCATATATTTATGTAAGAGGTTTCACCTGATTTCTCCCCTTTTTCCTCAGAGCAAAATAATATATATAGAAATCACTAACCAACTTTGCTCTTAGGAAAATGTGAAGAAATCAGGAGGAACCTCATAGATAAGTATATGAAATTTCTAAAGACTGTTGCCTTTGGCAGGACGTCTCAGTTGGTTAGAGCATTACCTTAAAATTCAATATTCAAGAATCTCAAAGTCCAGGTTCATATCCCATGCTAGTACTGTCATTGGTCAGGTCAGCAACACCTGAAAAAGAGGGAATAATACCTCTTGAAATGTAATATACTAACCTGTTTCATGTGCTATTACTAACAGTTGAATGTATTTGGAATATTTAAAATAGAGTTAAATTTTTCTATAGACGTTCAATATATATATTATTCGAGAGAAATAGTCCTATATAAAAATACAATTAGAACACCATCATCACAAACCTTCAGGAAAGCACAATTATATTATTTTACTATGTTTAAAAGTTTTGAATCTTTGTTTTGTTGTTGAATAAATGTTATTAATTTGATTTAAATTACATTGGTCTCTTAGTTTATCAAAATCATTATATATTCTTTTTCGTCATCTTATAATCGGATATATATCCACATACACATTTCATTCTTATATAATAATACAGTAATATAATTGGATGGATCTTTAAATCAATTGGAACCTGTATAGAGGTGCGGTACTAAATTCACCCATGAAGAGAGCTGAAGGCATATTTCTCCCTAAGTTTGAATACTGAGGCATAATGGAATCTGAAATAGGGGTGAGGTATGGATGAACTAGCTAAATTCCATCTAAATTTAATGCGTAAACTAGAGGTCGATACAATCATAGATTAGGTACTTTATCACGTCATTCACAGCATCCTACCTGAAGACCATAGTGAGTGCATTTCCTCTCCTCTGGTGGACCATTACAATATATTAGTTAAATTTTTGTTTTGTTATAAAGAATGATTAACATTCATTCTTGTATAAGTAATCTATTCTATCATATGTTAACATCATCTAGAATAGCTTCAAAATAAAGGATAATATTTAGTCCACTATGAAATATAGATAACTATTTGAATGGAGAGACAAATTTAATTTGTTATATTTAATTATTTTATTTGGAAAATAAATGATCATCTATCATAATAGCATATTAATAATAGTTTACTATATGATAGTGATGTGAGAACAAAAGATGATCATATTTATTTCATTTTACATTTTTCTTTTTTATAACATATGTTAAATTGAATTATGAATACAGTTTGTTATATGATTTCATTAAACATTGGTTATTATAATTAGATTCATGGTTATTTATCTATTTCATAATTCATCATATTACAACATACCATATAAACATATAATTGGTATTTAAGCAGGATATAATCATTCCCCTGAACTAGAACTCATGTGTATTCTTCCGGAGTTCCGATTTCATGGAATAACGAGAGTAGATTAGAGAATACATAAAGTAGGCAAATAAAATGAATTTCCTACTATTTTAATATAATAATTTTCTAATTATATTGATGAAATAATTTATATTATCCCATTGCATATAGTATTTGAAGATGATGATTATTTTTGTTTGTCTATACACATGCTCAATCTGTCATAAATGCTCGCTCCATTACTCATATTAGCCTAAACTAATAAATTATCAAATGAGGGTAGAATGTGATAAACTAAAATTGATTTTTATTTATTCATTAATATAATTTCTAAATAATTAAACAAACAGGAAAATCTATTGAAGATTTGAAAAACATTGGGTCATAAATTAATCTATATTATCAGATAAGAAGACTTTAAATAAAAATGAATCTCTCTGACCTTTTATTGTGTGAATAAAAACAATAAAAATAGTAAACATTATCATATGATTGCATACATATTATTTGATCCTATATTTTAAAATAGAAATATGAACAAAACTTTTTTTAACGAAAAAAAATCTGCACAGAAATATCATACTACCTAAGTAAACAGTCTCATTCTTCCTTTTTACCCACTGGTCCATTGAAGCTCCTGGTTTGCCTGTTTCTGATTCTAATGCATAGAAACAATTTTTATTGAAGTAGAAAAGACAAGCATGAATAATAATAATAATAATCGAAGATTTTTTTATTCAAACATCCCTTTCTTTCAGATACATGGCCAATCTATTTTATAAAGAGTAGTTAGTTGGTTAGATGAGACAATCTATACACAGCTGACATTCTTGCAATGACAAAATTCAGTTACATCCAAATGAGTAATAAATCCTAGCAAGTGCCGAGTCAGTAAAATGAAATTGTGAGCTTAATATCACATAGAAGTTGAATTAATCGTTCTTGTGGAATTCATTGACTAGAAATATGACATCCATATATTCAGCATGAGGTTCATATTCATCACAAATACATCTATGAAATTCCAGATTTTAACAATGGAATATTTTATAGATTACTTTCAATACGCAAAATTTTGATAGTTTTTTTTATAATAAATTTTGCCGTTTCCGCTGGAATTTCATTAAGGAACTGTCCCAATTAAACAGGCAGAGTTAAATTTTTTATTCTTTCCCTGTTTTAGAAATTAACCTCTTAAAAAAAAAAATTTTTTTTCCCCAAAGTCAAATGTAAATGCATCTGTTCTAAGCAACTATTAACTTAGAAGAATTTGAGTTGAAGCATTTCAGTTCTATTTATAGCATATCTTTGCTGACATTAATGTTACCAAAACTACTGTTCAATATAACCCAAGGGTAACTCTTTAGTTTTAAAAAATTTGCTTCCAATTCATAAATACAATGAAGACTTTAAAAATATTGGATACAGTAAAAAATTTTCATTTCACAATTTCAATATGCTTTTCTTTTAAAAACTAAAATAAAGAATTTACATGACATTTTCTATATCTTCTAATGAATATATATATTTTAATATACATGTTTAATAATATATTCCAATAAAATATATAAACAATCATATATGAAATATTTGATTTTGTAATAAATAAGTTGTTATAGCAAATGTAGTAAAAAAATGGTCAGTAATAATTAATAATGATTTTATTCAACCAATTCATTTTAGGATTCACTTAGGTATTTTCCAGTGTTTATTTATTTATTCACTTATTTATATTTTCCCCTAAAACTGATGACAATCAATTTACAATTTGAGGATATGAATAATAAATAAGAATGTTATTTTAATATTACGGTCGCCAGTTACTAGTTAATTTATAATGCAACACCTCCATTATCTAAAAATCAAATCAAATGAAAGTAAATAAGATCAATAAATTTTACTCTTTTTTTATATACTGTACCATACAATCTGATTTGGGCACTTGTCCTGAAAGCGCTTGGTGGTCAATTTTGACAATTTTATGTACAGTGAATAGCTTCATTATCTGTGCGCAGAGGACATATATATATATTTACTTTACACATCAAATCCCAAGCAATCATTACAACTTGTGGAAGATTATTTACTAAATTAACTTTAATCTATGAATAATATTCTGGATTAAATATTTTTTAAAAATCTAGAATTGCTTACATAAGATAGATATTTTATTTCTTGTGCCATTCATGAGCATTCTTTTACTTTAATGAGTTATACAATTATTTATTCATACTGAAGTATTTCCATTGATTCAAATTTACTTATACTGTAGATTGCTTTATTTCTATTGAATGTTCTGAAATTTAAAAAGTGCCTGATAATGAACCCAGGTGAATTAGATAAGTTGTATTAATTCGACTTACACATCTGTATAAACATAATTCACATATATTATACTTTGCAATGTTAATTAATTCACTGTAATAGGTCAATTATTATCTTGAAAGAATTTATACATCTAAATAAGTTTACTTACCCAAGAAAATATATAATATTGTTATAAAGTAATAATAAATTCAATAATAAAATATTGTATTTCATCCAAAGTCAATTAAGAAAGAATAGCTTGAAATAATGTGAAGTTATCCAGAATATTAGTAGTGACAAATAAACATTGTGACAATAAAGAAAAGCATGTTTAAACTTCATTATAATGGTAATAATTACATATTATTTACATGCTTTAAATACTTATGCATTAGAAATATTAATAAATTATTCTATTAATAAAATGTGGTTATCTGTTATTAAAGACGATTCTATCATTAAGCTATTTATTAGGACATTATAACTAAAAATTAGTTAATAATAAAAATTGTATGCTGCCAAACGTCTAGTAGCATAACTCAATTTGTCTAAGTGTTCAATAAATTCAAAGATGAAAAAGTATGTGATTATTAGTTATTTTAATATTGAAGATCAAAAGCCTGTGAAATGATAAGGCATTTTTATTCATATACATTTTAATAATGAAACCACTTAAGTGTTCTAATTGTGAGGATTCAAGGAAAATTATTTTGACATTTCATCCTTCTAGTGGCAGTAACCCAAAACATTAAATTTTTTTATATCTTTGATGAAAAATAAAAGTTGCCTAAATTAAATAACTAAAATAGTTTGAGGTCAAATATAAATTTGTATATCTACAAACTAATTAGTGAGAATTCAAAAATTTGAGACGTTTTTGAATCTCAGATTATTTGGCTGGAGAGTATAAAACAAAAATTGCTGCTGTGTGTGTGTAAATCCAATTTTGTCACTAAATAAGAGTAATAGCAAGAAAGTAAACTGATAGCATTTAGATATAGTATTGGAATTTAGAGCCTATTGTTATTTTTAGAGTAGAATATAAAAATAAATTAGTACTTCCAACGTAATAAAGTACATCAAAACTAATACATTTGACTAATAAATACCATTAGATGTAAACATTTTTAAGTATAACAATAATTGAATTTCAATAAAAAATAGTAATTCGAAATTATAATTTTAATAATTATTATCACCAAGTTTTTGTGGCTTCTTTGAAATAATGCATTTGTTTTCTAAAATATAATGCTTATTGTCTGTAAAATTCATTGAATTCTTGCTTTGCTCAGTGCAATTTTAATAATTTGAAAGTCTTAATAGGCAGGAAGCTTTGAAACAATAATTTAAAATTAAAAATAAGTAAGTAGATAGTAGTTAGAGAATTTGCCTGCCATATCCAATATCTGCAGTTTGAGATTAAGTCAATTAAATTTTTTTTTCTTAGATAAATGGTCAATGGTTAATTAACCAGCAAGTAATTTCCAAATATTCTTAGTTAGGGAGTAAAAAAAGCAGATTTAATTGGATTGATAAGAGAAGTGTTGATAATGATAAAAAAATCAGATAGACAACTATGGCTGTCAACCTAGAATTACCTTTTTAAATTAAACTACAAATGTTGACACAATCAATGATTTCAATTATCACTGTTAAAATATTTTAAGTATTATATATATATATATTTTCAAACCAATATATTTAATGAATTATTTTGTAGAACATATTTACTAATACATCTGGGTTTGTTGAAAATTTTTCTGTGGATGGATGTATAATTAAAATCATTAACTATATATAACAAGTTTATGAAAATGTAATCAAAATTTATTGGGCTTTAAATTGATTATGTTATAAAATAAAGAAAGTAAGAAAACACAGTAAACCAGTATCATGTTGTTGCCCGCAATATAATTTTTAATGGCAAATATCTAATTTTTATTAATAGTCAAACAAAGATTAATTCAACATAATTGAATACAGAGTTACTTTTCTATACTCACAGTAACTTCATACATTCTATACATAAACTATAATTTATTGGTAAGAGATTAAATTTATGTGATGCATATATAAATTAAAAATATATTATAAAAACTATCATCAAAAAGTTTCATTTATTTACACAAAAGAAAGAAAATAAATAAAAGTAGATTAGTAGTAACAAGGTTTCTACAAAAACTAACATTGTCCAGCTATCAGACAAAATATTCAAGAGAATAATTTTAATAGTCACATAAAAAAATTTAATACAATGAGATGAATTAAAACTTATGATATCATTCTTCAACTTTCTTAATGTAATATATTCTTTTGCTATTTTTTTCTGCAATAGCCAATGCAGCTGTTGTTACAGCTAAAAACATTGTTTGTACATTTGTATTCTATGTTGTTTCATTGAATGAGAAGAGTCTAATTTCTAAAATTATTTTATCAGCAATTTTTCATTATGTAAAGCTCCAGTTCTATGAATACTCGTAATACCTTTTCTAACATTTTCACAATTCATTTATTGAATTTACTATTTTATGAGCATATTTCAATCAGTCACATTTATTAAAATATATTTTAAATTGTCATATGAATTGTATAAGGATCTCAATAGTATCATGGTCAGTAAAATGGCTAGCTTCATGCTTATCTATGGTACATCTATCATTGCCTTTATAATCACACAAACAACAATTGAACACTTTAATACTATGACAAACTTGCATGTCCTTCTTTTCATATTTAGTTTGATTAAGCTTCAGAAAATGTTTTTCAAGAGTATATTTTTTACAATTTATCAAAGAATTTTGGGAAACTAGTCTGTTGACATATGGTCTTCTGGGAAGTTTCTTTTCTCTATGTACTTTTTCATGTTGTCTTAAACTATGTTTAACAGCAGTCTTGTAATTACACAATTGGCAATGAAAAGGTTTTTCTCCAGTATGGGTTCTTACATGCACTCTTAAATGACCTATTACACCAGTTTTAAAATTGCAAAAACTGCAATGGAAAGGCTTGTCTCCTGTATGTGTTATTTCATGAATTTTTAAACTGTATTTTCTACCAGTTTTGAATTGACACAATTGGCAGTGGAAAGATTTTTCTCTTGTATGTGTTTTATCATGTTTAATTAGATTTCTTTTTACACCAGTTGCATAAGCACACCATTTGCAATGAAATGGTTTTTCTCCTGTATGTGTTCTTTCATGCTCTTTTAAATGACTTTTCCAAGTTGTTTTATAATTACAAAAGTTACAGTTGAAAGGCTTTTCGCCTGTATGTGCTCTTTCATGGATTTTGAAGTTTTGTTTTGCAGCAGTCTTGTATTCACATATGGTGCACTGATATGGTTTTAATCCTGTATGTGATGCTTCATGTAATTTTAAACACTTTTTCCTAGTAGTCTTATAATTGCACAAGTTGCAGTTGAAAGGCTTTTCCCCTGTATGAATTCTTTCATGGATTTTCAGGTTTCTTTTTGCAGCAGTTGTGTACTCGCAGAAGCTGCAATGGAAAGGTTTTATGCCTGTATGTATACTTTCATGTTCCATTAATCTGCTTTTATTACTGGCATTATAATTACAGAAGATGCAGTGGAAGGGTTTCTCTCCTGTATGTATTGTCTCATGTTTTCGTAAAGTGACTTTTGCAGCAGACTTATAATCACACAATTTGCAGTGGAACGGTTTCTCGCCTGTATGGGTTCTTTCATGTTCTATTAATCTACTTTTGTGAGGGGTATTATAACTACAAACGCTGCAATGGAAAAGTTTTTCTCCTGTATGCGTTCTTTCATGGATTGTTAAACTTCTTTTTGCTGCGGTCTCATAATCACATAAGCTGCAATGGAAAGATTTTTTCCCTGTGTGGGTTATTTCATGTTTTATTATATTTATTTTAGCAGCAGCAGTGTAATTACAAAAATTGCATTGGAACATCTTTTTATTCACTTTCTGTTCTTATGTGCATTTTAAATTTGCTTTACTGCAATCTTATAATCACGGGAGCTGCAAAAGATTCTCTCCTGTAAGCATTTTAAAATCATTTCTTATGCAATATAGTAATCATAAAAATTGCAATGAATTGTTTTATATAATTTTAATTTATGTGCTACTTTGGCATTGGATTTCAGATATATTTTACTTTGTTATCACTTATTCATTTTCAAATACTTTAAATTACATTAAAATAAGCAATACTTAAAAATATTTCGCTTCTATAATTATTTGCAAAATAAAAACGCACTTTATAGCAATTTTTCTTTCATCAAGATCTCTTTTAATATTTTATCACATAAGAAAAATGGCCTGAAAATTTCATAATATAGATTTGAAAATATATTATAAGAATCAGGTCAATAATTAAGAAGAGTTTAATTAGCGTGAAATAGATTATTAAATAGGCAATTATCAACTGAACAAACACATGTGACACATGCATATGATACAATTATGAAAAATGAATGTTGATTAAAAATTATGAGATAAAAATGAAAGAGTTAAAATCATAAACATATCTGGCTTGAGATTTTTAAATAAATGGATAATGATAATCAGATTTTATTTTTAAAAAAATCATGTTGTAACTTGATTTCTGAACAGCGGATATCACTTTAAATTCAACAAAGTATTTATTTACTTTTCATTAATAATGATGATTGAAGCTTAAAATTCACATACAAAAAAACTTAAACATTATATATCTCACTAAATGTAATTCTTTGAAAATAATAATAGAAGTCCATTATGTAGGTAGTGATCTCTTATGATTAATTTTTTTATTTATTTAAATGCTTCTGCACAACTGTAAAACTAATTTTATATTGTAATAAATATACAAGTACATACAGTTGTAAACATAATCTTATTTTGTAAACAATGAAATTATCAACAGTATTCATAATTATCTATTTTCCACAACAAATAGTTCTTCTACTCTATCATTATTATAAAATCTTACATAATAATATTTCATTATTTTTTAGTAGTACCTTTGTTACAATTCTGTAAATGATTGACTGATATCAATTCAAACTGATTATTTTATTATTGTTAAAATTTATTAATTTTACCAATGCAATCAAACTGTTATCAGAAATCATTAATATATATAGCTATTGAAAATATTTTTGAATAAAATTATTACATACATATATATATATATAAGCAATTCATTTCATCCTATTTATATTTCATTTTTCAGATTGAAAATCATAAAATTATCAATTAAAATTACTAAGTTCAGAAAGACATTTCTGAAAATAAAATAAATTGCTTATCAATTATCTTGTAGTTAATTAGTTTTTATATATCTTGATATAATAATGACCCACAATATACTTCAGAATATTCTGAAAGAACAACAAATCACAGCTGTGTTGGTAGTATTTATTTCAAGAATTTAATTTAGATATTGTGCCCGAACAAGATTTCATTATATACCATTACATAATGATAATCTGTGTGGTTTGGAAGATGGCAAACTAATCCTGTTATTTCAGTGCTTAAACTTCTAACAATCTATCGAAGTTATAAACTTATTTGATTATTTTACTTGGGATGATTGAGAATGTTGGCAACATAATTTCCTGAGGCTGGTAAGACTTGCCACAACAGCTTATAATGATTCACTGAATATATATCAACGTACATCTTTATGAAAGACTTATTTATAACACAACATTCAGAATGAAGTGGTCACAATGATCATAGATAACTTGAGATATTTCAGAATTGGTCATTTTCAGTCAACCTAAATAAAAATAATGACAATTAAAGTAATATAATTTTAACTTTCATAAATGATAAGAATATATTTTGGTTATATATGTATTAGTTTTAAATTATAATAAAAATAAAAAGTAGACAATAATACAGATGTATTTTTGAGTAATCAAAAGTATTTCTATATAAGTTTTATATTATTGTTTATTTTTTACCATTATAATTTTAAAACATTGCATTTAGTATACTTTTTTGTGGGTGATTTACTATTATATATATATATATGTAATGGATAAAAATGTTTTCATTTAAGTAATTTGCAAGCAATAGGCTTCAAATATCTTAACTTATCTGGAAAACTTTAGAAATAATCTGAAGGTTTAATTGACAAATAGATAATCTAAAATAAAAAAAAGCATGATAGAAAAAAAAGATAAAAATACCGATTTGTGCAGGGTAAGTGATAAAGCCAAAGAGAATACTTGAAGTCGATATGTGGATTATGATAACAATAAATTCTTGAATTTTTGAAAAGGGCACAAAATTAAAGAAAATAATTAATTTCTTAGTAATATAATTAAGACATAGAATAAAATCTTGATATAAACCATGACAGTGGATTGAAATTATGGACATCAATGTTTGTGTATTCATTAAAAATAAAAACATGGCACGTGTAGAAATGAATAGATAATATATAAAATTGATCATCAAGAAAACTACTGGAAATAATAAAAAATTTTATAATAAGTAATTTAAATAAAATTAATAGAAAACTTGGTTAGCTATTGCTGAAGTCAAAAATCTTTATGGATAAAAAAGAAGTTTCAATCACAGAACTCTCAACTTGCTATTAATGATGAGGTCAAATACACAAAAAATATTTAGAAAATGTCCATTAAGACCTTTAGATTATAATAACATGTAGAGAAAAAATAAATGAACTTGATGAAATTATATTGAAAAAACAAGAAGAAGCAATAAAAAAATATTTTAAGAATCCTTAGTTACTATAGTTGCCAGAAAACACCATAAATAGCGGCAAATCGTGTAAAAATATTTTATTTAAATTAGGCATAGCAAATTACATATAGAAATGTAACTAATACAAACTAGAGCTAAACATATAAGTACATAGACATTTTCTTTCAAACTCCAATTTTATGTCTAATGTTATGTACATAGAAAACTTATATATATAAACACTATTATACATACGGGCAAATTTGTACTTTATATTTGTTACAGAACCAATTCATGCTTTATGTTAATATGATTTAGTTTAATATATAATTACATAACAAATAGATATCTTGGCATTAGCAAAATAAAATCGGCTGTAAAAAACTTAAGATTATTTTTTATTATAAGTATCTTCTAAAAGATAATATAGATTTTATTTTATTTCACCCCTCCCCTCCCAATTAATTTTGAGTCTTAAAAAACGAAGCAAGAACCTTACATGCCAATAAAAATAAAATAATCTATACTGCATAAAATACATTATATATTAAATGCATGATTAAAAAATTCAAGTAAAAAGTTTTACAAAAGAATGTTATTCTTCTAAATCATTACATTATGAGTGCCATCAAGTTTTAGATTTCTACTAATTATAATATTTTTTTTAACTCATGGCTAAAGTGCATTTTATCTTTCTATTGGCTTAAATTATTGTATTGGCTTAAATTATTTTGTAATCCAAAGTCATGCTAATTTTTTTCTGAAATTGATATTTATTACTTAAGTAACGAATGTTTCAAAATATTTGGTCCTGAGTCAGATAGGCATTTTGTGATATCTGTTTTTCAATTATTATTTAAACTATATATTCCAAATCACAGTTTTTCCAAAAATCATGCTATTCATAATCATTTCTGTTCTGTGTAGATATATGCAGATCAACTGGCATAAAATAACTAAAAATAATTGTCCATGATTACAATGGTTAACAAAAGACAACTTGTCTTCATGTTACATAAGTAAATATTCACAAACAGAAGTATTTAATTTTGTTTTTGTAGACTGAATAAATTGTAGTTAAATAATAAATGAAGCCAATAGAAAAAATTTAATTGTGTACTAGGATTAATTTTTTTTATTAAATTAGCTTTTGTTGTAGTTTTGCTCATGTTTGTAGAACAAAAGAAAATAATAATACATGCGTTATAAATAGCAGTATCCCCAAAATTATAAACTTTTATTATCAGTTTTACTAAATTTGCTTGATTTTTAAAATATCAGTTTAAATATATTTCTCTTATGATAAACCAATTCTTAAAATGGCTATGAAATTTTAATATCATGGTATTTTCTTCATACTCTACTTGCAAGTAAGAAATTAAGTATGTGGTCAAAATAAAATTTAATTGATTTAAAATATATTTACATGATAAAATTTCATTTTGGATTAGCAAAAACTATAATTCCATTTCTTTAGTATGGGTTTCAATATGCAGACTACAACATAACTGTATAAAAAAAATTTCCAATGTCGTGATGTGATGTGTTTTGGCTTCTTAAACGAAGTCAAGAATATCTCGGCAATTATGCCCAGATAAATCTGTTAGCCACTTTATTTTCCATTCCCCACTCAAAGTCTTTCCATATTCTGCCCCATCCCATTTCCACAACATAATCTTTGTCAACTCTATGGCCTTTATATCTAAATCCCCCTTTTTGCAAACCCAGCATAAAAACTAATAACTCACTTTCTGTATAGTCACTTTGTTCATACCTATTCTCCCATAATTTCATTATCTGTACCCTTTCTGCTTTCAAGCATTTACCTTCAATCAACAGATGCCTAATATTTTCTATACCTTCCTTACACAATTTGCACACTAAATTACCCATAGTTTTCCATTTACGTGTATATTCTCTTGTTGCTAAAGATCCCGTTCAAGCCTTAAACAATAAACTATTTTCCTTACTATTATAAATTAACTCACATTCAATATTCCGTTTACTTCTATATATATATTTAAACTCTTCTTACCCTCCATACTAGTTCTCCATCTCTCCAACTCCCTATTTTTTATTAATGCTTCTATTCTTTTATCCCATTCCTTACCACTATAACACAACAATCCTCCTAACACAATCCTCCTAACACAATCATCCCACCTTTTATACAAGTATACTGATATAAATTCTTTATCCAAATCTTTTGCATACCGCATTACCTTTCTCACCCATCTTGTTATCTGCCATTTACTTATAACCCAATTAAACACTATTTTGGCTATTCTTTTACTATCCATAAACTGCAACCTACCAAACATTTTCATTTTACTTTTTGCATCTCATATAAAAACTTGACCATCCCATTTCTCCTTGAATTGCCTCCTTTGCTGTCCACATCTCTGCATCTAATGCATGACTTCCTACTTCCCTTTGCACTTTCTCTAAATAATCTAAAACCCTTTTCCTAACACATAATGCAACATTACCATATGTTAACCCTGCTGCCGCAACTCCCTTCCATACAATTCTAGCTACATCATATTTATTATATGAAAATACTGTTAGTTTCTTTACCAAACCCTTTCTTTTCTTTTCTTCATTTACCAATTTTTTCTCCCATTCATCCAAGCAATTTTCCTGATTACATAATTCCCAAATACCTATATCTATCCACCACACTTAACTTTATATCCCCCAATAAAAATTCTACATTTTCTCTTTCCCCAGTATTAACCATCATTATATTTGATTGTTCTTCACTAAATTTAATCCCCATCTCTTTACCCACCCTTGCACATGTCCTCAACATAATTTCCATATCTTCTCTTCTTTCTGCACACAAAAAGATATCATCCGCAAAAAAAAAAAAGACCCGACAAAGTATATACTCCCTTGCCACCTATTAACGGTATCTCTACCCCTCTTCCTAGCTTTTCTATTGCTTTCTCCGTTTCACTCAAAAACAAAAAAAAACAAAATGGTGACATAGGGCATCCTTGCCTTAATCCCACCCCATTTTTAACTTTAACTGATTCTATATCTCCTAATTGGTAAGTATAATAATTATTTTCATATAATTTCTTAATAATATTTACTAAAGCTTCATCCATTCCCAAATTGACTAACATTACCCATAATCTATTTCTATTTACTATGCTTTCTCTATATCTATAAAACTTATATATAACGATCTACCTGAATTCCTACTCATCTCCATAAGTTGTGTAAATACAAACAAACTATCTCCTATATGCCTATCTGACCTAAAACCTCCTTGCATTTCCCCCACTACATTATTCTCTTCCATCCATTTTACAACTCTTCCAGCTACCATATATAAGAAAACTTTATATAAAATTGATGTTACCACTATCGGTCTATAATTATTTAACTTTCTATGATCCTTACCCTTTCCTTTAAATAATAATCTTATTCTTGTGTTGCTCCAACTACCCGGAAAAACTCTTCTGTGCCATCTTATTAAAACATGATAACTTTGCTTTTTCTCTATGCCCTAAATTCATTACCATCTCTGCTGCCCATCCATCTAAACCTCTCACCTTTCCACTTTTCAATCTCTTCCCTCCCTCATTCAATTCATTTTTTGTGAACCTAAATTCCCATTCCTAACTGCTTTCATGTTTTCTATCACTAATTCCTTCACATCTTAACATCTTTTCTATATCCATTACATATCTATTTAAGATTCTCTCTACCTCTTCTCTAGAGCTACTCTATTCCCTCATCATCTATTAATACTATCTCTCTCCTACATTTCTCCTTTTAATGTAATTCTAAAAATTTTTATTCCCATCTCTTCCACTTTTATTAATATCCTCCAACAATTTACTATTTAACTTCATCCTCTCTCTATAATTATCCATTTTAGCCAACTTCTTCTTTTCTAAGTACTTTCCCCATTTAACATTAATATCGTTTTCACTTTCTTTGTTCTTAATATCCCTTATATTCTCTGCATGCTTCTTTCCTCTCTTTTACACTTTTACTAACTCTCATTTTTTATTTTTTTTATTCTTCTGCATATTTTCAACTAAAACCCTATTTGCCACTTTTTTTCTATTTCACCACACCAGTCCTTATACTCACCCCCAACCAACTGCTCCATGGTATCTTCAACTTTTATTTTATACTCTTCCAACTTATTCTTATCATTTACTCTCCATCCACAATTTTCACTATTGTTTCCACCTTTATTTCTATCCTCCATCACATTACTAAGCATTTCTATTACAATAAAGTTATGATCACTATTACATACTCTATCTTCATTATCAAACACCTTAATTGTCTGTATTTTATTCATTCCCTCTTTCTCTACCAATACATAATCTATTGTGTGAAATACATTATTCCTAGACCATGTGTATTGTCCCTCATACATACTTGATAAATTCCCAATGCTCAAATTTACTCTTTGACAAAATAAAAACTGACCATTCTTATTATCTACATCATCAATTTCTTTACTATGTCCATTCATATCCCCTATAACCATTATTATCTTCCCCTTTTCTTTAAAACTCTGTATATCCTTAACTGGGCATTCATATATACTATTGTTCCACTCCATTACAGTTTGATTATCTCCAGTGGCTATATACACTACAACCACCATCCATTCTTGTCTACCCAACCTTATTTCAAACCACAAATGCTCTTAACATTTAACAGTATTTAAATATTTTTTTGATATAACACCTATACCACCATCCCTTTTTTCTTTTCTGTTTATACCCTGCCATACCATCTCTTCCAAAATAGGTTCTTCTTCTCTTAGATGAGTTTCCACTACTGCTAATACCTCCTCTTCATTTTCAATTGCTTTATTTAATTTCAGCCACTTTTCTGGTCTCCTACCTTATATATTCAAAAACACAATTATAAACAATTTCTTCTTTTCTAACTACTCTTTTATAAATTCTTTTGATTCTTTCTTCTCCATTACGTTTATAACAAACTTTCTTACCATTAATCTTATAGAACCATTCCCTCACCACATCTACACTTATATCTAAATCAACCATCTTTTGCTTATTTCTTATATCCCATCCATTCTTCTTTTTGATATTAAAATTTAAAAGCCCACCCCCCTTTAAAAGTTTCCTGAATTATATTCTTTAAATATCAGACTCCCTAAAACTTCACTGCCTTGTTTTCCTAAGTGCAATTCATCTTTACTATATAACTCCCTCTTTCCAATAATCCAATCCCATACATCCACAAACACATTATTTCTGTCACACAATTTTTTCACTCTCTCATTTATAGAACATGCCCTATCTAACAAATGCCTCATATCAAATCTTGGTAATACTCCAACTACCCCTACTCTTCCTTTAATCTCCCTCAAATTCCTAATCAATTTTACATACTCATCCATTACTCTCTCTGATGGCTCTAACAAATTATTAGAACCCTACCATAACATATACATCTCTACTACCTTGTTTTCTTACTTTATCTGTCACATCCCTAATTTTTGCTCCAGGCAAACACACTCTAACATACCTACTTCTATTTTCCCTTGCAATCCCCACATTCTCTTATTAGTGAATCGCCTATCAATACTATCTCATAGTCTACTTTCTCTACTCCATCTGTAACCTTTTCTACCATCTTCTGGACCTCCTTATCCATTTCTTCCTTATCATTTCTACTCAATAATTCCTTTATCTCATCACACTTCATCTCTAACAATTTTAATTTTACTTCTACATCCTTTACTACTTCCTCTATCTTACTTATTCTCTGGCTAACCATCTCCATTGATTACTACTTTCTCCACCCATATTTCCTGACACTCCACTAAAACCATACTCTGTCCTATCTTCCTTAACTACATTTTCCCTCCCTCTCCTCTGATTTTCTCTCTAGACTACCTACACTTAGAAACCACTTTCTCATCTCTTTAATCATATTTACACACTGACTACATAACCAGAAACCTGTTACATTCTTCATATTCTTATTCAAACATTTCAAATGATACACCTCAGTACACACTGTACACTCTACCAATGCTCGCCTAATTCCTTTCTGCCGATCGTATATTTATTGTGCCATACAAATGCAATCCATATTTTTATTTTTCAAGTCACCTATTCTATATTTGACTTTATAATACCTCTCCTATTCTTCAAACACCCTTATATGGAAAAATAAAAATAAAACCTTTTTACTTTTTCCCAAACCTGATCAAACTATAACATGTTGTCTAACGTTAGGTCTCCCAAACGTTGCTTTTTTTCTCATATTTTAAAATTTAAAAAAACCTTCACTAACAGACTTAACTAAAACGAATTAAACTTACATACAATTTTTTTATAAATACCTCTTTATAATACCTCTCCTATTCTTCAAACACTCTTATACAGAAAAATAAAAAACTTTTTTACTTTTTCCCAAACCTGATCGAACTATACCCACATGTTTTCTAATATTAGGCCTCCCAAATGTTGCCTTTTTTTCTCAAAATAAATGTCTATTTTAAAATTAAAAACCTTCAGTAACAAACTTAACTAAAACGAATTAAACTTACATACAACTTTTTTATAAATATCCTTACGCTAAAACACATTCAACAAGATCAACTTTTTTTTTTAAACTTCTATACCTAAAATGGCGAATGAAAACCTTTCTAACAGTTAAACACAAAAATGTTCAATCTTTCAAATAACTGACTCTCTCGATCACAATTTATACTTTCATACACAATAATTAGTCTTTATAGTGCTGCTCTCAAAAGATAAATTTCCCACATAATCAACAATAGATTAATTTTTTTTTTTTAAATATCAAAATTTAACTTAGTTCTTTGTCTTATTCAGATACATAACGATCTCTGTAACTTTTTAATGAGTGCTGCCCTCTTTTCCCATTTTTATAGTCATTAGAAAATGATTATAATTTTGATAAATATGCAAATTACCCAACTTTATAAAACAAAAATCCATAACCTATGTAATTCTCAAAAAAATAAAAATCATGCAAGATTCATCAAGATTGGCACAATATTTGTTGAGTTATTAAATAACAAACAAACAAAACAAACTTCTAAATTTATATAATAAGAATTATTTTGAGATGTATTAATTACAAAATGATCTACATCAATATTCTTAACTTGGATGTTGGTATTCACAACATATTATAGCATGCTCTTACTATATTATCTATTAAAAAGTAGAACATTTTCATAATAACATGATTATTTTAATTAAGTAACTTACATAAAGTAAGTTATTCTGTCAAGATTATAGTATCATTACCAATATATTGTAATGATACTGAAAAGAATATTCACAATGCTTTGTGTTATTTGAAAAGAATAAAAAGATCATAAAATTAATCAGTATAATCTTAACAATTATCTGATATGATGATACTGAAACAACTATTATATATTGGGAAAATATGAGTGAAAAAAGAAATCACAGAATGCATATAACAAGAAGAGGTATTGTAATCTTTCCGAAAAGAAAAATGTTAAACAAACACATTAAAAGAATAGTATCTGATATACATGAATACATATGGAGTTCAGTGATTGCTTTATGTATTTACTATACAACTCAAATTTTTCTACTCTTTTTTTACTGGATTTGCAATATCACATTCATAAATTGAAACATTTTATACTTTGCAAATACGTAACTAAATTTCTAAAGATCACATAATCGTCATTCTTTATGCTTATACAAGCTGTTTACACAAAGGAAAAACTCTCCATCCAGTAACACCACTCGGTGCAAGCCAGAATAATCAATTGATGCAGTATGGTTTGTGCATAAAATCCATATCTAGTGCCTACTCATCCAAAATCTCCAGACTAGTTTCTAGCTTGTGACTTTCATCAGTCTATAAAGAATTATTATCATGAGATGTTTAGTGCTTTAATACCAATCCTGCTCAATAGGATTATGGTGGACTGGTTATTAAAGAACCAAAAACACCAAAAAATATGGATGCTGAACTAAGTTCAGATCTATACAACTATACAATGACCTTGAATTGAAAACCTTATTGCATTTTCATTTTGGATGCAAAGCTTTATAGTTAGCTAATAGAGTAAAAGGTGGCTGCTGGAGGGTTGCATTAGATCCTAAGATCTAGGTGCAGTCCTCTCAGATCCAAGGCTCCTCGCTGATGAAAGCCACAAGCTAGAAACTAGTCTGGGAATATGGGATGAGTAGGTAATAGATAAGGATTTCATACACAAACTTTACTGCATCCATTGATTATTCTGGTTTGCATTGAGTGGCGCTACTGTATGGAGAGTTTTGCCTCTGTGCAAATATATAACTCTATACTTACACTAATTTTACAAAAAAAAAGTACACAGTTATATTATGACTTAGACAATTTGATTATTTTTGCTATGATTAAAAACGACTTTGACTTTATTATATTATTTAATTATACTAAAATATAACAATAAACATGTACATTAGGCGTGAATTATATAGTTCTTCCAATGCTTCCAATTGTATATTGAGATGAAAAACTAATTATGTTAAAAAATCTTTTAAAAAGCGCTGAATTCCTCATTATTATTGAAATTAATTACCATTCACTATCTCTCATTCTCACATTAAATGCATTAACATTTAATCATTGATTTATGCAACTTACTTCAATCTTTATAGTCAAACACCAGAGAAACTGAAATTATGACAACTTGATACTCAGAGATGTTTGAGAATAGCTGAAGCTACCATTTGTTCTGATTTGGTTTAATGAAGTAATAATACTAAATGCATCAAATGAAATTATATACAAAATCTCATATTTTAACAAGTATGTACCACTTGATCAATAATAAAACATAATTTATATACAAAAATGCATTACTCAGAAGCTAAAATACTCTGCTATCTACAGAATACATAACAGAAACAGAAGAATATAAAATATATTCCCATTATATTATCACTATTAAAAGCCTTCTATTTTGTGAAAAACTATTCAAAATATTCTACACAACATGGCAGCTAAAGTTGATACCAATTACAAATATTCCATATTAAAAAATAACAAGCAGGAAAGGTATACTACTAGAAAATCATAAGCAAATAGATATAATCTTCTCCTAAGTAAGTGAAAGTGGAAACATAGAATGTCTAAAAACTAAGAAGATAGCAACAAAATAATATCACATCTATAAAGACTGGTGGCTCAAAACAAGAAGCAAGTGACCATCAAGCCAATATCACTGTTATTTAACACATTTTTATATAATTTCAAAAACATTAAGTCTATATTAGTGTAAATAAAAGATCTTTTTATTTTAAGATTTAATATATGTATATAACACACTGGTATATTTATTTAAGTTATACAAAATTTTATAGCTTTTCTCTGTAGAAAATACATGTCTACAGAAAAGTAGCTACATGAATTTTCAAGAAATGTTTAAATAAAAACTCAGAATTAATAATATCAAAAATTAATACAATAATTTACCATTACTTTCTATTATAATTTATTTATTTGAGTGTCTTTTGGTTACAGCGATTTAGTCAGTCCCAAATGGCATGCAATTACACAATATACAAATAATAACAAGAAATATTCAGACTTCACTCATAACCTTTATGCAAATTTTAATAAATGAGTGAAAATTTCCAAATAAATTTAGACCAAATTTATTACATGTAATTAATATAATTATTGATGAATGGTCAATTATTTAAAATTTCGGTAATTGTTCAATTATAATCAAACAAATACATATTTACCTGTTTAATGAGGTTTATTTAATTTCTCTGAATTAATTTCATTTTCTATAGTCAAGTTGCAATCTTTAGGTCTATATAAACATATTAGATAATAGATAAAAGTGGATTTCTATCTTTGTTGTTAAAAGATGCCTGGACAGAAGACTGAGATTGTTATTGATATTATTTAAGTGTTGACAGCTTTCTTATATTTATATATTTTTCATAAACACATGAACACAAAGTGAACAGTGATAATCAGAATTTTTCAAAAAAGAAAATTATTTGTTGGAAAACAATAGATTTGGTTTTTTTTTTAAAAATAAAAAGTTGATAATTTCTAAGTTACAATCCTATTTCAATACATTGTACAGGCTTAAATCTGCATTTTTATATATGTAATATAATCCTATTTCAACAAAATTAGGTCATATCATTAGTGGGAATAATAATAGAAACAGGATCAAGTTAAAATCCTTGTTCCAACTCTTCAATAAAAAAAAGTCAGTAAAAATGTGAACAATATGAAATCAAGACAGAAATGTAATGAAAGAAATGCCTCAGAAATTTTTATTTGGAATGAATACATTCAATCGGTTACTGTTATTCTGACTGTATTATTTTAAATTATCAAATCCCTCTTAAAGTCATAGAGATAGTCTGATGAATATAAGCAGGATATATTTTGTCTGACAATAAATTCTACCATACATGTAGCAAACGAACTTATCTGAATCTGAATTTTTTCTGAGCTATCCATAATTATTGTTTTTCTGAAGGTTTGTGATAATGGTGTTTTAGCTGTATTTTTATATTGGACTATTTCCGTCATCTAATATGTGTGTTGAATGTCTTTAGAAAAGTTTAATTTTAGTTAAATATTCCAAATGCATTCAACTGTTAGTAATATCACAGCAAACAGGTTAGTATATGCACCAACTGTTAGTAATATCACAGCAAACAAATGCATGTTTGCTGTGATATTATTAACATTTGTTTGTCGAGATATTACTAACAGTTGGTGCATATACTAACCTGTTTGCTGTGATATTACTAACAGTTGAATGCATTTGGAATTTTTAACTAAAATTAAACTTTTCTAAAGACATTCAACACACATATTAGATGATGGAAATAGTCCAATATAAAAATACATCAATAATTATCATTAATGGATATTCAAAATTTACCTCCTGAATTAACTATATTTTCAGAAAATGATTTACTTAATCATTTTTAAAATAAAAATTTTGCCATGCTCAATCTTAATCCTATAACTACAGTAACCGGTTGAACATCACATAGTCTCATCTGATATGTAATGTTCATGTAATAATTTACCATGTAAATCTAATTTTTCCAGGAAAATAGATATCAAATCTGATAAAGATGAATTTTCTCAGTGTAGGATACCTTGAATTTCAATACCATTATTTATAATTTCTAAGTCATCTATCTGGTTTGTCAATAAAATATCCTTTTCCTTATAACATTCAAAAATTTCAGCCACTCAAGAAATTTCCCGCTTATTATTTCCAGATGTAGGTTAACATCTTCAACCACTAAGACCTTGTTTAAAATCCAAAATAATGATTTAAAATTATTATCTTGCAAATCACAATCAACTGCATTTGATACTTGATGATTCTGGTTGACATGTATAATACACTGGATCTCTTAATCATTATACACTTATAACTTAGAATGGCATAGAAGAACAAGTAATATGAAAATGATTATCACAATTCTTATAAACAATATGTTGATTGCCATCAAATAAACTATCATTATATTCTTAATTATATTATTCATGTTAAATGCAGAAAGCATCAATAAAATGATAACACAACCTTTTTTTTTTACTTTCAGAATTTTTAGATACAATAATTTATTCTTAATTAGTTACTTTAAATTCTTTTTATTATTATATTCGAATTTCACTGTATCCCATGTATGCAGAATTAAATTTAAAAACTACTAATATACTTTTTATAGTGCAAATGAGCAGTTTGTGAAAAGTACTATTCTATAAAAGGCATTTCTTATCTGTGGAATTAGTTTAATATTTTATAAAATATTTGTGAAATAAAACTTCAATGTTTGCTCATGACGATATATTATAACAATATCAACCCAAGTGCAGCCCACATTAATTAGGGTGAAATGCTGCATGAATTAAGTACTAAAGATTTGAACAACAATGTGTGTGTGTGTATGCACGTATATACAATATAGTAAAGAAATTGTCTGGGAGATTAAAAAATGAAAAAAAATTATTAATTCATATTTTAATCATATTATATATTTATAAAGGCAATTTATGCATAACAATCATTTATTCTGTAATATGAGAGTAGAAAAAATAATAATGAATGAGATTAAGAAGAAAAAAAAAATGATTGCGAATCAATTCTAAAATGCGTAGTTCATAAATTTTAAGGCATTTTTGAGATCTTTTTGATTTTACATGTTCTAAATCGATTTATAAATAAAAACTTATTTATTCTTATAGTACATAGAATGGTGAATTCAAATTTAAGATCAAAAATTAAAAATATTTGAAAAACTAGAAATAATAAACGTCTGAGAAGAATTTTATATCTTCCTGCACTGGAACGACTGTAGATAAAGAAAAGACAACAAACAGCTATTTCTTTTTTCTTTCATTATAAAACATTATAATATTGTATACAAGTTTGTTTCCCACATGTTTTAGAAAAGAACAATGGAATATTTGTCATTCTAGGGTCTTAAGATTTCAGAATGGTCTACATTATGGTTCAAGTGATATGTGACAAAAACCTATGTGAATTGTCTAAATTATGGTTTTATTGTTGGCAAGTGTCATAGAGAGGGGATAGAAAGATAACAGAGAGGTATAAAAAAGAGTTATTCTAAATTCATACAGGATACACACATTCATTTTTGATGCAGAGTTTGCTTCGTTGCTGATTTCCAGTAGAACACTATTTTGATTCCAAATTGTAAGTTATACACATTGAAATAAGCAGTGCAGAAAAAGACTTTTCAGCTAATTAAAATTGCAATACCTATAGCAAAAGCTATGATAATGTTTTCCTACAGTAATGGATTATTTACCATGCAAGACTAAGCAATAATTAGCACATCAGTTAAAGATTGTAAATATGCATCCAATCCAATAAATAATGTCAAAGTCTGTGGAAGATTCCAATAAAGAAAAGAAAATATAGTGCCACTAAATTGCTGAAGACCTATATATTGTACATACTATATGTCACCAACTTGCTGTAACTACAATTCAAGTCTAGTGTGCGAGAAGAAATATACTCATTAAGTAAATTTATGAAGATGACCATAGTTACAGAAAAAAGAAAAACTACATATAAACCCATAATTTAGGGAATTAGGTACTTTGATCAGTAAAATATTCATATTGTAATATTAATAAGGCCTTATATATAAAACTGAAAATATATTAGTTGTTGCGATATGTTATATTTTATATCTGCAGTTGGAATAGCTAGTGTAGATTTAAAATTGAAATTAAATTAATTGTTGTGATATTTTCATTTTATATCTGCCTTTGCAATTACGAGTAGACTTAAAAACTGAAAATATATTAATTGTTATGATGTGCTTGATTTTATATCTACATTTGGAATCACTAGTATATAGATATAACCAGCTTATTTATGTTAATAAATTGTTAAATTATTGGTTTATCAATCCAGTTGTTTGTTTATAACTCCATTAATACATTATAACACACATATGCTAGTTATAAATCATCCACAACTCTGAGAACATGTGAACCACTGGGGAATGTTGGGTGTCACAATAATAATTGGCGGTGGTGATGATCATTATTTTGTTAATATTCTCAGTAAACTGTCTCTGTTGAGGTTTGGCATATGGAGTTCCTTTTTTGATTGAAACCTAAAAAAATAAAATACTTTTAGGAGTACTTATAATTATAAATCCCAATCATTATCATCACATTGGATAGTATTATTATAAAAATTTTGTGATATTATTGGAATTCTTTAACCAACTTATTGTTATTGATATTTATATACACATCTGGAAGATTTATAATGTACATGTAGGAATACCACATAATATATGCATGTCGATTTCATTTAAATGAAACAGTATGATTTATTTATCATCCTGCTTCAGTTCCACAGTAGTATATTTTCTCTGGTTTAAACCCATTCAAGTCCACACATATTAGTTAATTTAATACTAAAATATAATAGCATATATTTATGTGTATGTGCGTGTATTTGTATTGGCGCGCACATCTAATAGTTATGTATGTGTGGGAGCACACCTATGTATATAAGCGAAGGGAACTATAATGTCATAGATTTAGTAAACATTACAGATTTTCTAAATTATTTTAAGTTATTTAATTTACAGAATCGTTGGTATTCACATATAATTCTTAAATTCAGGGGTGTTTGTCTTATGTATATGCTAAAAATGTTGACAGCTTAAATCTCTTTTTAAAAAAAACAATCAAAGGTTAGAGATTTTTCAGAATTACTTTTCATTAAATGGTAATCTGAGAACCCAAATTTTAAAGATGTTTTAAAAATAATGTTAAAAACAAGGACAAAATCATTAATTCAGTCCTGCTTGTCAATAGCTAAGCCAGATGCTTTTATTCTTATTAAATTTATGCTGGCTATTAAAGATTGAAAATTAAAAGTTGTAAACAACGTTTGGTGGCTGGTGAGGGAGTAAGAAAGATATTCTATAAAAAAAAAAAAAGTTTTAGTTCAAAATTAGCTAACTCTTAATTGTGATCAAATACAGCCAAGTGCTATGCCAAAAGTGATGATGAAGACCTTAGGTTAGAAGACCTATCATGCCTTCTTCCTCGTGGAGAAATTGGTCTAGAAGATGGAGTTCAAAAGAGCAGCCTGACGAAGCCACCAAGAATGAAGAAGCCCATCGATAAATGTTAGTGCCTCGCCATGCAGCTACCTCAGCAAGAAGATGATCGGTAATTAATCTTCCACAGAACTCTTAAACTAAGTTTTAAAAAATCATTACTATAATTTTCTAAAGCTAGCTATACTATAAATGGCACATACTATTAAGTTAAAATTATTATTAATAATTAAAACCCTGTAATGAATTTGTACTTACTGATTTAAATATCTTAGTGTACCTTCATTTAACATAATAATGTAAAATCTTGCCTAATTAAACGTTAACTAATAATATTTCTGTAATCGTGATAACTATTTTAGTTATTATTCTTGATCTATCCAATCTGCGGATATGTCTTCATTACTTTGTTTATTTGATATTTCATTAATTATGTTAGGCCATCTCTCAGAGCGGAGATTATTAAATATTATAACAGTAGAGAGATAATTAGACTCTCTCAGATAATCTTAAATTGCTTTTCAGCGCATAAATAAATCTCTGGTCTAAAATTTACTTTTATATATGTTGAGCTACTATGTTTAGATTTGCATGTTAAATGATTGCATTTAGTTAAATAATAGCAAGAATGATATTTTGAAGCATATTATAAGTAACTAGATAAGTCCTAAATATGCTTATTCCTCCTTAGTTTATTATCATAAACTATATAGGTTTAACTGTAAACTAGATCATTTAATTAACCCCTTTTAGCACATTTAAGTATGCTAATTTACGAATGGGCGTATGGTAGTTTGGCAGATCGAAACTAAAGATTTAGCGCTTGATTAATTTTAATGTTTGATATGTGGAAAACACTGAGTGTCTTTATAAAGCACATCTGTGCATTATGCCTTGCTATATATATTTCTTATTAGAGTGGGCTTTGGTGTAAGGGCCACCCCATTACTCTTAGTTCAGACAGCTTTCTTTTATAAATGGCTTAAGTTTTAAGGGCCACCCCATTATCTTATTTTAGAACTGGAATACGAGGGTCCAGATTATTGTATAAGCTGCTCCGATCACCCGAATTAAACGTTCATGTATTTTGTGATAGCAAGTCGTACGGTCCACGGGAATCAAATACTTGGTACAGAACCTCCTGAGTAAATTGCACATTCGAGTCATTACCATTATTTAGTTTATGTAGCGCCATAGTCTTGGAAGCTCCGCTGCAAAGCGCCAGTTCATTTTCCTTTATATTATTTAGTTCAGCATTGATCTGAACTCCAGATCTAGTTTATATATATGATCTACATAGAGAGCACACTTATTGCTCATTGTGTAATATTAATAAATAAGTTATAATTAATATTGTCATTCTTGCATGTTTAACCATGGCAAATCTTGGCATGGCATAGCATCAATCGGGCATATTAACCATAGATAACCAAATTAAGAGTGGCAATAATTAATTGATAAAAATGTATGAAGTGTAGAGATAAGATTTTGTATCCATCCACTCATCATTATACACCTGCTATGTAACCTCATACAATATTGCCGTATTGTTAGTATCGATTTTTTAATAAATATATATAAAATGTATTTACGTTCAGTGTCTTTTTCATAGCTCCTTACCAGTCAATTAAATATTTTAAATTATGTTATTTCAAGTCCACATATACATAGTAATTGAATCATTTATTACCTGAGTCACATGTTCCACCCTTTTCTACTGCCGGCACACAAACTAAAAGAGCCTGAGTGTAGCCTCATATATGTCTTTCATAGGGTAGTAAATCTTGGAATATTGGTGAAGGAGCTGAAGTACTATCAGATTTGAGTTCTCAACCACTCATCTAAATCAGCCTTGGTATAATTTGCCAGGGCTCGGGATTTTGTTACGTGAATGTACAGATATGACTGTTACATATCTTTTGTGTATCATTAGTTCTGGGTTCAAACCCGAACTATTGAGGAAATTAAACCTATCACCTAATATAAATCAAAATACCGTATTGAATATTTATTTTACCATTACAATACGGAAAGTAGATAAATACTTGTGACATTTTTGAAAGAAAAAATTAAGTTATCCAATGTTTCATAACTACATAACAAAAAATAATCATTGTTAAAACAGGCAAAACTCACTATATATATTGCCACACACAGCAAGCTAGAGTAATCAGTGAATGCCAGAAGGCTTGTGCACAAAATCCTCATCTAATGCCTACTCATCCAATATCCTCAGACTAGTTTCTGGCTTATGGCCTTCATCAGTGAGGAGCCTTGGATGTGAGAGCACTGCATCTAGATCTTAGGATCTAATGCAACCCTCCAGCAACCATCTTTTATCTCCACTTCACTACAAAACTATGAGTCTTAAACTGAAAACACCATAACGTTTTCAATCCAAGCCCATTAGCTTATATAGTCATATGGATTGAAAACATTATGGTGTTTTCAGTTTAAGACTCATAATTTTGTAGTTAAATGGAGATAAAAGGTGGTTGCTGGAGGGTTGCATTAGATCCTAAGATCTAGATGCAGTGCTCTCAGATCCAAGGCTCCTCACTGACGAAGGTCATAAGCCAGAAACTAGTCTGGGGATATTGGATGAGTAGGCACTAGATGAGGATTTTATGCACAAGTCTTCTGGCATCCATTGATTACTCTAGCTTGCTGTGTGTGGCAATATATATAGTGAGTTTTGTCTGTTTTAACAACAGTTAAACGCAAGCATACGAGGTGGTCATGTGATGTTTATTGGCTTTAAAAATAATCATCTAAGCTAAAGCAATAAATTCAAAAAATATAGTTTAGATCAGAACCATATTTACTTCATTAAACTCGGTTTAAATGTAGTCAGAATACCTAATCAACAGAGAACTTGGTCATTGTTGGTGGCGTTAACAATGCTTAGTATTCATTTAATAATTTATTCTAACATTTAAAATTTGAATTATAAAATAATGAAGCGCAATGCATCTAAAGTTGAGAAACCCACAGATAAATTATTTTTATTTAAATACTGGAACAAGATAATACATTATGAATAAGTATTACATTTAGTTAATCTTAAAAATTGTTTTAAATTAAGCAGAATTTCAGTAAAGCACTATCTTCGTTTTTAACTTACCTAACTCCAAAAGATATTTATTACGTATAATTGAATAAAAAAAAATTATATTACAAAATACGCAGTCGCAAAAGACTTTGTGGCGGCCTCTATACCCTAAACCAGAAGCCAATTTTGTTCCGGTTTCAATGAATTAGTAACTATACAGATTTGTATTCTGTAAGTTTTTATTACTTTGTGGTAAGACAATCCTCTTTTTTATTTACATTGAAATGTAAACAGGAAGTTACAACTTTAAATTTCTTTAAATGCCCCTTGCAGAAATTTGCATATATAGGTGAATTTTTTTTTGTTTGTTATCAAACAGATTGTAATATTTGAATAGTTTCTGCCGCATGCATGCCTTTGATAAAGAGCGGGCGCTTCGTCGTCATGGTAATTAATAAAATTTATATGTAAATGAAATTTAGATTTTTTAATTACCTTACTCTCGGAAACACGTTCTGATTGTATTTTTTATTTAAATATAATGTTTATTTTTTTTACTTAGTCTTTTGACGATTTCCTCGAAATATATGAAGAAAAACAAAAAATAGTATTTTTCTAATAGAGGCGCTTTCATAAAAGTTTTACTATTATTTAAAGAATATAATTCGTGAAACTTTTAAAGGGGGGTGGGCTTTCAAATTGTAATATCAAAAAGAAGAAGAATGGATGGGATATAAGAAATAAACAAAAGATGGTTGATTTAGATATGTGGAGAGGGAATGGTTCTGTAAGAGTAATGATAAGAAAGTGTGTTATAAACGTAATGGAGAAGAAAGAATTTATAAAAGAGTAGTTAGGAAAGAAGAAATTATTAAAATTGGGTTTTTGAATATGCCAGGTGGTAGGAGACCAGAGAAGTGGCTGGAATTAAATAAAGCAATTGAAAATGAAGAGCTTGAGGTATTAGCGGTAGTGGAAACTCATCTAAGAGAAGAAGAACCTATTTTGGAAGAGGTGGTATGGCAGGGTACAAATAAAAGAAAAAAGGGGTGGTGGTATAGGTGTTATATCGAAAAAATATTTAAATATTGTTGAATGTCAAGAGCATTTGTAGTTTGAAATAAGGTTGGGTAGACAAGAATAGATGGTGGCGGTAGTGTATATAGCCACTGGAGATAGTCAAACTGTAATGGAGTGGAACAGTAGTATATATGAATGCCTAGTTAAGGATATACAGAGGTTTAAAGAAAAGGGGAAGAGAATAATGGTTATAGGGGATATGAATGGACATATTGAAGAAATTGATGATGTAAATAATAAGAATGGTCAGTTGTTGAAGAAATTTTGTCAGAGTGAATTTGAGCATTGGGAATTTATCAAATATGTATGAGGGACAATACACATGGTCTAGGAATAATATATTTCACACAATAGATTATGTATTGGTAGAGAAAGAGCGAATGAATAAAATACGGAAAATTAAGGTGTTTGATAATGAACAGAGAGTATGTAATAGTGATCATAACTTTATTGTAATAGAAATGGTTAGTAATGTGATGGAGGATAGAAATAAAGGTAGAAACAATAGTGAAAGATGTGGATGGAGAGTGAATGATAAGAATAAGTTGGAAGAGTATAAAATAAAAGTTGAAGAGACCATGGAGCAGTTGATTGGGGATGAATATAAGGACTGGTGTGATGAAATAGAAAAAGTGGCAAATAGGTTTTTAGTTGAGAATATGCAGAGGAATAAAAGTAATAAAAAAATGAGAGTTAGTAAAAGTGTAAAAGAAAGGAAAGAAACATGCAGAGACTATAAGTGTGTTATTAAGAATAAAGAAAGTGAAAATGATATTAATGCTAAATGGAGAAAGTACTTAGAAAAGAAGTTGGCTAAAATGGATAATTATAGAGAGAGGATGAAGTTAAATAGTAAATTGTTGGAGGATATTAATAAAAGTGGAAGAGATGGGAGTAAAAAATTTTGGAATTACATTAAAAGGAGAAATGTAGGGGAAAGAGAGATAGTATTAATAGATGATGAGAGAATAGAGTGTAGCTCTAGAGAAGAGGTAGAGAGAATCTTAAATAGATATGTAATGGATATAGAAATAATGTTAGATGTGAAGGAATTAGTGATAGAAAACATGAAAGCAGGTAGTAATGGGAATATTATGTTCACAAAAAATGAACTGAAGGAGGCAGGGAAGAGATTGAAAAGTGGAAAGGCGAGAGGTTTAGATGGATGGGCAGCAGAGATGATAATGAAATTAGGGATAAAGCAAAAGCAAAGTTATTATCATGCTTTAATAAGATGGCACAGAAGATAGTTTTTCCGGGTAGTTGGAGTAATACAAGAATAAGATTATTATTTAAAGGAAAGGGTAAGGATCATAGAAAGTTAAATAATTATAGACCGATAGCGGTGACATCAGTTTTGTATAAAGTTTTCTCATATATGGTAGCTGGAAGAGTTGTAAAATGGATGGAAGAGAATAATGTAATGGGGGAAATGCAAGGAGGTTTTAGGTCAGATAGGCGTATAGGAGATAGTTTGTTTGTAGTTACACAACTTATGGAGATGAGTAGGAATTCAGGTAGATCGTTATATATGAGTTTTATAGATATAGAGAAAGCATATGATAAGAGTAAATAGAAATAGATTATGGGTAAGGGTAGCCAATTTGGGAATGGATGAAGCTTTAGTAAATATTATTAAGAAATTATATGAAAATAATTATTATACTTAACAATTAGGGGATATAGAATCAGTTAAAGTTAAAAATGGGATGGGATTAAGGCAAAGATGTCCTATGTCACCTATTTTGTTTTTGTTGTTTTTGAGTGAAATGGAGAAAACAATAGAAAGGCTAGGAAGAGGGGTAGAGATACCGTTAATAGGTAGCAAGGGAGTATATACTTTGTCGGGTCTTTTTTTTTGCGGATGATATCTTTTTGTGTGCAGAAAGAAGAGAAGATATGGAAATTATGTTGAGGGCACGTGCAAGGGTGGGTAAAGAGATGGGGATTAAATTTAGTGAAGAAAAATCAAATATAATGATGGTTAATACTGGGGAAAGAGAAAATGTAGAATTTTTATTGGGGGATATAAAGTTAAGTGTGGTGGATAGATATAGGTATTTGGGAATTATGTAATCAGGAAAATTGCTTGGATGAATGGGAGAAAAAATTGGTAAATGAAGAAAAGAAAAGAAAGGGTTTGGTAAAGAAACTAGCAGTATTTTCATATAATAAATATGATGTAGCTAGAATTGTATGGAAGGGAGTTGCAGTAGCAGGGCTAACATATGGTAATGATGCATTATGTGTTAGTAAAAGGGTTTTAGATTATTTAGAGAAAGTACAAAGGGAAGTAGGAAGACATGCATTAGATGCAGAGATGTGGACAGCAAAGGAGGCAATTCAAGGAGAAATGGGATGGTCAAGCTTTTATATGAGAGATGCAAAAAGTAAAATGAAAATGTTTGGTAGGTTGCAGTTTATGGATAGTAAAAGAATAGCCAAAATAGTGTTTAATTGGGTTATGAGTAAAGGGCAGGTAACAAGATGGGTGAGAAAGGTAATGCGGTATGCAAAAGATTTGGATAAAGAATTTATATCAGTATACTTGTATAAAAGGTGGGATGATTGTGTTAGGAGGATTGTTGAGTGTTATAGTGGTAAGGAATGGGATAAAAGAATAGAAGCATTAATAAAAAATTGGGAGTTGGAGAGATGGAGGACTAGTATGGAGGGTAAGAAGAGTTTAAATATATATAGAAGTAAACGGAATATTGGATGCAAGTTAATTTATGATAATAGTAAAGAAAGTAGTTTATTATTTAAGACTCGAATGGGATCTTTAGCAACAAGAGAATATACATGTAAATGGAAAACTATGGGAGATTTAGTGTGCAAATTGTATAAGGAAGGTATAGAAAATATTAGGCATCTGTTGATTGAATGTAAATGCTTGAAAGCAGAAAGGGTACAGATAATGAAGTTTTGGGAGAATAGGTATGAACAAAGTGAATATACAGAAAGTGAGTTATTAGTTTTTATGCTGGGTTTGCGAAAAGATAAGGGGGATTTAGATATAAAGGCCATAGAGTTGACAAAGATTATGTTGTGGAAATGGGATGGGGCAGAATATGGGAAGACTTAGAGTGGGGAATGGAAAATAAAGTAGCTAACAAGTTTATCTGGGCATAATTGATGAGATATTCTTGACTTCATTTAAGGAGAAGCCAAATACATCACATCACATTGCTATTAAGAACAAAAAAAGTGAAAACGATATTAATGCTAAATGGGGAAAGTTCTTAGAAAAGAAGAAGCTGGCTAAAATGGATGATTATAGAGTAAGGATGAAGTTGAATAGTAAATTGTTGGAGGATATTAATAAAAGTGGAAGAGGTGGGAGTAAAAAATTTTAGAATTACATTAAAAGGAGAAATGTAGGGGAGAAAGAGATAGTATAAATAGATGATGAGGGAATAGAGTGTAGCTCTAGAAAAGAGTTAGAGAAACTTAAATAGATATGTAATGAATATAGAAAAGTTGTTAGATGTGAAGGACTTAGTGATAGAAAACATGAAAGCATTTAGTAATGGGAATATTAGGTTCACAAAAAATGAACCGAATGAGGCAGGGAAGAGATTGAAAAGTGGAAAGGCGAGAGGTTTAGAGGTATGGGCAGCAGAGCTGGTAATGAATTTAGGTCATAGAGCAAAAGCAAAGTTATTATCATGTTTTAATAAGATGGCACAGAAGAGAGTTTTTCTGGGTAGTTGGAGTAATACAAGAGTAAGATTATTATTTAAAGGAAAGGGTAAGTATCATAAAAAGTTAAATAATTATAGACCAATAGTGGTAACATCAGTTTTATATAAAGTTTTCTCATATATGGTGGCTGGAAGAGTTGTAAAATGGATGGAAGAGAATAATGTAGTGGGGGAAATGCAAGGAGGTTTTAGGTCAGATAGGGATATAGGAGATAGTTTATTTGTAGTTACACAACTTATGGATATGAGTAGGAATTCAGGTAGATCATTATATATGAGTTTTATAGATATAGAGAAGGCATATGATAGAGTAAATAGAAGTAGATTATGGGTAAGGTTAGTAATGTTGGGAATGGATGAAGCTTTAGTAAATATTATTAAGAAATTATATGAAAATAATTACTATAATTATCAATTGGGGGATATAGAAACAGTTGAAAATGGGGTGGGATTAAGGCAGAATGCCCTATATCACTTAATTTATTTTTGTTGTATTTGAGTGAAATGGAAAAAGCAATAAAAAGACTAGGAAGAGGGATAGAGATACCATTATGGGTGACAAGGGAGTATATATTTTGCGGGTCTTTTTTTTTGCGGATGATATTTTTTTTGTGTGCAAAAAGAAGAGAAGGTATGGAAGTTATGCTGAGGACATGTGCAAGGGTGGGTAAAGAGATGGGGTTTAATTTTGTGAAGAAAAATGAAATATGATGATTAATCATGGGGAAAGATGATTTAGAATTTTTATTGGGGGATATACAGTTAAGTGTGGTTGATAGATATAGTTATTTGGGAATCATCTTAAGTAATCACGAAAATTGCTTGGTTGAATGGGAGAAAAAATTGGTAAATGAAGCAAAGAAAAGAAAGGGTTTAGTAAAGAAATTAACAGTGTTTTCATATAATAAATATGATGTAGCTAGAATTGTATGGAAAGGGAGTTGTAGTAGCAGGGTTAACATAAGGTAATGATGCGTTATGTGTTAGGAAAGGGGTATTAGATTATTTAGAGAAAGTACATAGGGAATTAGGAAGACATGCATTAGATGCAGAGGTATGGACAGCAAATGAGGCAATTCAAGGAGAAATGGGATTGGTCAAGGTTTTATATGAGAGATGCAAAAAGTAAAATGAAAATGTTTGCTAGGTTGCAGTTTATAGATAATAAAAGAATAGCCAAAATAGTATTTATTTGGGTTATGAGTAAAGGGCAGGCAACAAGATGGGTGAGAAAGATAATGCAGTATCCAAAGGATTTGGATAAAGAATTCATATAAGTATACTTGTATAAAAGGTGGGATGTTGGTGTTAGGATTGTTGAGTGTTATAGTGGTAAGGAATGAGATAATAGATGCATTAATAAAAAATAGGGAGCTGGAGAGATGGAGAACTAGTATGGAGAGTAAAAAGAGTTTAATTATATTGTAACGAGCATAGATATTCGTTACATTGTGGTTTTTTTTATATTTATTAAACATGAAAGTAAATTAAAAAGTTCGCATTTAAAAATTTTCTTTAAGAATTAAAAATTGAAATTAAATATCATCTTAAACTCGTATATATTAAATCGCACAGATAAAAAAAAAATTATTAAAATAAAACTGTATTAAAAATAGAAAAGGTATTTTAAAAACAAAAACTTAAAAAGATTTAGAGATAAAAATATATATTTGATTTGGAAAACAGGTTAATTAATCAGAAATGGAAATGATTGTTAATTAGTTAAATGTAAACCAGCCTTGGGCATTTAAATGTAAAAACATCGGTCGGATAGGAAAACAATAGAAACAAATAGCCAATGAAAGAAATCCATCGGGTAAACGGACCTCAACGAAAAGGATCATCACATAGAAGCGATAATGCTAAGTCAATCCTTCGAATATGTATAAAAGGAAAATTTGGAAATTATTAATTAGTGAGTGATCATGATTATTACGATGTGACAGATAGGTGTTAGTGCGGAGGTGCGGGAGAAGAGATTGAAGGACGCACGTTCAATCCCTTCAGTTTTGCTAGTAAAGAAAGAGAAATGAACTATCGTTTTTCTACATTGAGGACCAGTTAAAACAAAAATCTCCGATGGATAAATAAATCGGCCTTCAGAATATTAACCTCTTTAGGACGGCGTGGGAATTTACGTTCATGGCAAGCAACGGATAAAGTTGGACGTTTTAAAAATCGTAAGAACTTTATATTCACTTGAAACAATAAGAACTCTAAATTTTAAAACTTTTTAGTAAATAATGCAATAGAATCCTATCTGACCAAACTAAATTCTTTATTAATAGTGTTATTTGATGTATTTTTTTTTTATCTGTGCGATTTAATATATACGAGTTTAAGATGATATTTAATTTCAATTTTTAATTCTTAAAGAAAATTTTTAAATGCGAACTTTTTAATTTACTTTCATGTTTAATAAATATAAAAAAAAAAACAATGTAACAAACGTCTGTGCTCGTTACCATATATAGAAGTAAACGGAACATTGGGTGCGAGTTAATTTATGATAATAGTAGGGAAAGTAGCTTATTGATTAAGGCTCGAATGGGATCTTTAGCAACAAGAGAATATACATGTAAATGGAAAAATATGGGTGATTTAGTCTGCAAATTGTGTAAGGAAGATATAGAAAATATTAGGCATCTGTTGATCGAATGTAAATGCTTGAAAGCAGAAAGGGTACAAATAATGAAGTTATGGGAATATAAATATGAACAAAGTGATTATACAGAAAGTGGGTTATTGGTTTTTATGCTGGGTTTGGGAAAAGATAAGGGGGATTTAGATATAAAGGCCATAGAGTTGACAAAGGTTATGTTGTGGAAATGGGATGGAGCAGATTATGGGAAAGCTTAGGATGGGAATTGGAAGAGGAAGGTGAAGTGGCTAACAGGTTTCTTTCGGCATAGTTGCTGAGAGATTCCTAACTCTCTTTAAGGAGAATCATCGTACATCACATCACAACATTGTAACGCACATTGCTATTAACAATTTAATTAAAAATAAATATTTTCAAATATGAATTGCATTAAAAGTGAACAAAAGCCAATTTTTATACAAAAATGTATATCATATCAATAATTCATTTAAAAATAAATTTCTTTAAAAAATATTCCCTCAATAATTACGATAATTCTGCAGTATGTTGGAAAACAGTTATTATCTTTTTACGAGTTTTTCTTAGACCATTGTTGGAATTGTTATCTAACAAAAGTGAAGTGCAGATCCAATATTTAATTGATCCTTAATATTACCCAAATATATAGGAAAATTGCAACTATGGCTCACTTTAGCTATAAAACAAGCCATTTCAATAATCCAAGAAAAACAGAATTAGTAAAAAAAACCTTATTTTTTTAAAAAAAGGTATGCACCAAAGTATCAATATTATCATTTATTGCCACTCTATTGAATATAATAATCATAAAACATCATTTAAAATATCTTCTAAATGATCACTCTATTGGGAAAGTGTCAAAAAAATTGTTATCTAGTGGAATGATTTTCGTTTTAGTTATCCAAATTAATTTATAAAACAAAATAGTTCAAGGCATGGCTTCCAAAAATGTATCTAGTAAACAATGTAAGTATTAAAATTTAAAATTTCTTCTCTTAAGTAAATGTAATGTAAATCCTTAATTCCTAGATATTGGACTGTTGAATGTGTATTTGATAATATATAGTATACATGATATGACTAAGTTATTAATAGTGAAATTATGACATTTATCAGTGAATGAGTATTAAAGAAGTTAACTTTATTAATAGTAAACATAAACAAGTTATGCATGAGGTTTCTGAATTAAACTAAAAATAACTTAGTTTTGAGACAAACTATTTTTAACATATTAATTAACATGCTGCTTAAAGTTTGCCTAATTAATGCTAATGAAATGTAGAGTTACATCAGCCTTGTTTTGATTAGTGTACTCAAGATAATGGAGATAAATCAATATATAAGGAATAAAGAAAACTATGAATTATCTTTTCATGATAGGATACCCAGTTACAAGATTGTCCAGACTTCTAAGGCAAAAGAGAGCATCAGAGGATACTGTTGGACATTGTATCCTAAATAGTTGGCCCCTGTAAATAATGAGCCATAAAGGGCCTCTATATGTCACCGACATTATGTTTTAAGCCCAATGAGCTACATAGTTTGTAAAGTTAATTAAAGTAGAAATAGAATTACTTGTTTAAAATTATTTATGTGTAAGTTGTCTTATGAGAGTTATTGAGCAATGTATGTTGTATGTAAAAATAGTTATATGATTATAAGATTTTAGATGTGTAACTTTTCATGCATGTGTACATTTAATTCCAAATATATGTATTAATTCCATTTTATATATATATATTATTTGCATTAAACAATTTAATAATTTTGCACTTTTTTCTTATTCATCAATGTGAGTAATGTCAAAAATGAAATCAGTGAAAATAGAACTAAAAATCTTTGTTGATCCATTTTCAAAACTGGTATGTGAATGAATTAATGATTAGTGGTAATAAATTGATATATTCAACTGATATAAAAGTTAAAATTTCATTCGTAATTTTTAAAATATCAAAATATTTCCAGCATACTTGTATAAAAAAGTGTAATCAGTTTTGCCAATGCAGTTCAAAATGTATAACTACTCTTATTGCATTGCCAAATGTATACCATATAATATTAAATCATCCATGCACTTTACTACTGTTACACAATGCTCTATTTACCACCCTCCATTATTGTTTTGATTGACCCAGCAATCTTCTTCAAGTTCTGAAGAAAATTTCTGGGGCAATCAAAACTGTAAAAGAGGATGGTAAACAAACAATTATTTAACAATAGTAAAGTCCATGAATGATTTAATATTATATTGCAGTTCAAAATGTAAAGCATTACAATTTTAGAGAGTGCAGTTTCCGATCTATAGCTAATAATTTGTATTTTATAAAATAAAATTGTAATCATGTATATTTTATTTTTAAAATATCAAACCAATATTATTTAAAATATATTTATAAAATTGGGGGAAAATAATAGGAAAAATTTTTCTTGAAGGAGTCTTGCAAATGGTCAGTAAAACAAGAGAATAATCAATGTCATTTAGGTGATAATATATTACTTTGAAAATGCCAATTTTACTGTAATAAATTAGCCTCAACAGATTTTTGTAAAAATTGAAGTTAATATTTTTATTACAGTTTCTTATGTCAAATGATCAAATAAATTTTAAGTAATGCTAAATTTACAATTCAGATCTGTAAAAAAGATAGTGGAAAACATATTATATACTAGTGCGATCTTTACACAATTTCTATGTGTGAAGTCTCATTATTAGCTGCCATTTAAATTAGATTAAATTATTTCTCTTAATATTGAATCATTGCTTCCTGTGTATATTTCTTATTCTACTTATGAAAGATTTATATTTGTTGGGATTCTCAGTCAAAGATACAACACGAACAAAATGTCAAAGAAATTGTCTGGAATTCAAATCAACAAGACTATTACAACAAAAAAAGATTGAACATAAATTGGCCGGATCACTAAAAAATAACAAAAAAGGAACAAAAGGTGGATCGTTTTGAAGTAGCATGTACTTCAGTGAGCATTTCTAATACTTCAACAGAATACAGTGAAGAACAGATATTATTACAAAAAGTATCAGACCTAATAACATTATCCAATGTTAATGAAAGTTGTGATTCAGTTAGTGAAAAATATGAAACTTTTGATCTTACATTAAATTTAATGTTAACCATCAGACAGTTAGCTAAAAGTTATAGTCATAAAAATTACAGATTGTTTAGTTAAAACTTCTATTAATCAAATAGCTAATAATGATTTTCTTAATGTCAAAATATGGTTGCAAGTTTTCAAAATCATTATTATTCTGGGTTGGATTTCAGAGGAAAGTTTCCCAAGTTGTAGACAGAGGAATGGCTTTCAGATATGAAGAGTAGCTGCAACCACTGATAATGGGATAGCATTTCAGGAAGTAGAGATAGGGACAGTGGCATATCTACTTCAATAAATATAGTGTGTGTGTAATGGTAAATGTGGTCTTCCATTAAATGAGTCAATATCCACTGGGTATTCAGTCAGCATCAGTAATGTTCCAAATCAGCACATCACTAGGAGAAAGCAGTAAACAGATAATCATTTCTCTGAGAAGCAGCTAGAGCATTAAGTTTGTAGTTTTGGACACAAAAGGCAACAGGAAATCATTTGCCTTACAATTTCTGTTTTTTTATTACGAACATAAAATTGATTCAGATTGGTAATAAGTCTAAGATAAAGAAGGCTTTAGGGTCTTGCTTGATAGGAAAAGACAGGACTACTCCAGCCATAAACCTAAAAAATACTTTTAAAAATAGGGTATTGAAAGAAAGAAACATTGAGAGCTAGTACTTGAAATGTAAGTTCATTGAGTAATGTTGGGAAATTGGAAAATTTGAAAGGGAAAATAAATAATATTTATGTTATGGGATTAAGTGAAATGAGGAGGGAGGATGCAGAGAAGTAAATAGTAGGAAAATCACAATGTATTATGCTGGTGGTAATAGAGCTAATATTAGAGTAAGTATTGCTGTTGGGAAGAAAATTTGAAATAGTATGGCAAAGATTATTTGTGTTGATAAATTTAAGATGATGAGGACATTTGCAAATCTTAAGGATTTGGTATTTATACAAGCTTACATGCCAACTACTAGTCATAATGATATAGAAATAGATAAACTATGAAAAGAATGAAATAATATAAAAGAATGAAAATGCTGTTGGGAAGAAAAATAAAAAAGAAAAAATTGTTGGGAATTGTGACATTGGAAATACAAACAGTTTAAAAATTATCCAAGAAAATTGTATATAAAGTTCCAGATAATAAAGATATCATATGGACTATATATTGATACAGGATAGATATAAGAATGTTATTACAGGTCCCCATGTTTTGCCTGTTGCTGTCATAAACTGATCATAGTATAGTTATGGTTAAATTAAAGTTAAATTTTAAAAGGATGGGAAGAGGAGAAAGATATGTAACATAGGGCTTGGATAAATCCACTTGGAAAAAAACTAGACAAAAGGTTTGATTTCATATGAAAAAATAATAAACAGAATTGACATAGATGAGAAATATATGAATGATTTTTATAAGCAGTGTAGGATGAGAGGAAATATTAAAAATGGCAAAAAATCCAATAGGAACTATTTGATTAAGGAAAGCTAAATGACCTTGAATAACAGAAAGTTTGTTGAAAAAAATGGAAACAGTGAAAATGGAAAAATGTCATTAGTGAGGAAAAGTAAAGACCATCTAGAAAAATTAATAAACTAAAGAGATAGACAGATTTAGCAAAAGAAAAGTGGTTGGAACAAGAATGTAGAGAAATAGAAGTGCTTCAATAGACAAAAAGATAATGATATGTGAATCAATTAGAAATGTCACTGGTGGGGGGGGGGTGAATGAAATAGTTTGTAAGACTGGAAAAAAATTAACTGATAGGGATGATATATTGAAAATATGGATATACTGTTTAGACAAGAAAGTAATGGAATTGATTATGAATTTGAAAGTGACACTGTTGAAATAGATTAACAAGATATGAATATATTGAAAGAGCAAGTAATTAAGAATCAAAAAAGATAATGTTTTACTACAATTTCTATAGAATTTTTGAAAGAAATGAGATAATACTGCTATAATAAAAATTTCTGGACTGCAAGTATTATTGAGAATTTTAATTCAAATTATGGGAAAGTGGAACATTATATTAGAAGAAAATAGTTTAGTTTTCAAAGAGAGAAAAGTAAAAGAGATGCTATTCATGTTGTTAGAATGATTACAGATATATATATATATATATATATACATATATGTTATAATGATTACAGATATATATATATATTGAAAAAGACAAAGGAAATTGTAAATGTTCTGTGGATTTGGAAAAAATGTTTGTTATAGTAATTTGGAATAAATTTATAACCATTGGAAAGATAACATTGATTTGGAGTATATATACTAAGAAAAAATAATTAGATTATAGAATAATGAGATTGAAGAAGTGAGTAAAGAAAGAATTAGAGAAGAATACTGCACATAAATTATGTTTTTTAATCTTTATTTAAAAGACATGCTAAACAAATATTTAAATTGGAGGAATTAATATTGGACATAGAATAATAAAATGTATAAGAATTGTAGATGGTATGACTTTTATAGCTGAAAAGGAGAAGAATTTCCAGAACATGCTGAATAAATTAGAGGAACAATGTGTAAAATATGCAAGAATATCAATGTTGATAAGCCATGTATTAATGGATAGGAAGTAAAAAAAAGAATACAAGTTTATATTCATGATAATATATTCAACAGGTGAATGACTTAAATATTTGGATAGTTGATTGAATGAGGATGGAAAAAATGAAGAGAAGAAAGTATTTTGGGACCTTTAAAAAGAATATTTAAAAAAAAGATTAATTAAGTGCTGTTTTTGGAATTATTATATGGTTGTAAAATGTGGACAATTAGTAAAAAAATTAAGAACATATTGAAGGTCTTTGAGATGTGTTATGATGAACAATAAAGAAAATTAATTGGATCAATAAAATGATAAAGAAGTTTTGGAGAAATAAATTTTAAAAAAATATTGATTGAGGAAATTATATAGAAAGAGGAACTAATTTGGACATGTAATAAAAAAAAAGAATAGTTTAATGAAGGCTGTTTTGTAGGAAATAAAAACAAGAAGAAAGGAAGGAGAAGATTGATCTTGCTAGATGATATATATAGGAAATGGGAAGAAATAAGTGGAATTGAAGATCTGGATAATGAACAACACAATGGTGTAATAGATGACTTACCTGTATGATTGCTCCCTGAACTTGTCTATAAGATATAGAGTATTATTGTTGATTATTATCATTATTTATCAGATAGACAATGTATAGTTTTTTCAAAATTATAAAATTCTGCTTTTTGTTGCTGTTATATTATTTGGAGATTGCACAATTTATTAATGAGTTTGATTATAATATCTGGCAACATTTGAGTCATATATTAAACAAACATGAAACATGTTTAGTGCATATCAAAAATGAATTGAAAATATTAAGTAAAACATGTACAATTGACTTGTCTCAACAAAGATTATATGAAATGGAGAAAAAATATTGACAATCTATTGTAGAGCAATTAGTTTATATAATTTAATTTTAATACAAACTTACTAAATTTGATGTGATAATGGCAGAACATTTGCATCATATCCAATCATCACAAAAAAAGTTGCTCAAAATGAAATGAAATTATTCATATTAATTCTGAAGCTATAAAACAAAAAATGTTAAAAATGATTAAAGAATGAAAATAATATTCATTAATTCTTGATACTACTCAAGATATAAGCCATAATGAGCAATTTGCTACTGTTACTTCACAATAAAGATACAAATATCACAGAAGGACAAGCATATGATAATGGTGTCAATATGCAGGGCAAACATAGATTTCTAAAGGTAATTCAATAATTTTTTTTCATTTCTGCTGTACATTCATTATATTTGACACTTAATGATGGAAGCAAAATTTCATTTGAAACTTAATTTTTTTGGAGTAATACAATAATTGTACAATAGTTTTTATTATCTATAAAACAGTGTACTATATATTGTAACGATATATAAATATGTCATTACATTAATTTAAAATAAAAACTTAAAAGTTCGCAAATAAAAATAAAAAACTAAGCTAAAATTAAAATGTTTGTTAAACGTATATTTGCACAGATGCTAAACTTTAAAAATATTTTTTTTTAATAAATAAAAAAAGGTATTTGAATGTATTTTTTTTATAAAAAAAGATTTAAATATAAAAATAGTTTAAAAAAGAAATAACGTAAGTAAAAATAAAAACAGGTATTAATTAATTCCTGTAATCTGTAAATGGAAATGATTGTTTATTAATTATCCAAAAGCTGTCTAATTAAAAAGTCAGAGAGTAAATTAGATAAGAGAATAAAGAGATTTTAGCTTGACCAATGGAAGCACCAAGCCTCAGCCCGGACCCGAACGAAAATTTGGATTAGTGACGTCTTTGTTCATTCAATCTGGAGATTTACTATAAAAAGAGAAATATTGAGTTCCAGCGTGGTGTGTTTGAGAGTTGTGGTAGGACGCACATACCACACTCTCTATTTAAAAAAGAAAAAGGAAAAGACTGTGATACCTTGAACCAGCTATTGCCATCTCCAGAACATTATCTTCCAATGGAGGCGTCATGGGAATTAAAAACAGGAACCTGGACTCTTCTACCATAAGCTATATGAAATGAACAATTATTAAAATCAATTAAGAACTTTCGTCAAGTTTTATAAATTGATAAACAAGCCAACTTAAATGTTAAAACGGACTCTTATCTGACTTTTGTAAGTTTTTAAATCAAATTAATAATGTTTAATTTTATATGTTTTCCGATTGATAAACATCATTTCCATTTTTTTTTTCTTATTGTAAAGATTATTTAAATGCATGAAATTTAAGTTGTTTATAGACGCTTGCATGGATTCGTTCACGGTTAATTATATTTTGGTTTTCATATTTGATCAAAATATATAGACATTCGATAAATAATGATACCGTACGGTATCTAAAATGTATTTATTCGGATGTCTTTTAAGTTATTGGTGACAACGCAAGTATCTTATGGTGAATACTATTGGGTTACTTATAAATTTCCCTCTGCGATTGTCGGTATCAATAATTTTGTATTTTGATCATTTATGTTTATTTTGAAATGTTTTTGACCGTGGAATCTATGTAATCGATCTATACCCAACATTTTTAAACAAATCTGTGCGAACGTATTTAAATGTTAAATTTAAGTCGGGCGTGAATGGCTATATAGTTTTGTAAAGTTATATTAAGGGAGGGTAATCTTAGGTTATTCATTTCGTAGTTGAATTGGTTCAATGGATTGGATATATTTGTGTAATTGTAGATGTAGTATGAGGTCCGCTATGGGCAGGATTATAGATCTATGCCACACACCCTCTGTTTGCCTATGGATGGATTTGTAAGATGGCAAAGGACCGCAGTCCATTCCTATGGAGTTTTATGTTTATTGTTCTACTCGCCAACAGATGTCACATTCCTGTTGGTGGAGAGACAATGTCTTCTCTAATCTACTTACTGATCAGATGTCCATTCCTGACAGTATAGTATTTTGTGTTGTCGTATCATGCTACATTGAATACATGAATGTATCAGATGGATTGGCGCCAGTTGATTGCGAAATTTGTTGCCTAAGGTTAAATCAGGGAAGAATATTTTCTTTTCAAATGCAGATCTATGTAGTCTATTCATACTTGACTATCTAAATAAAATATTAAACTCATTGAAACTTAGTTAAATGTAAAATTAAAAGATTAATAGAAAAATCTAAAATGTTGAATTTATTCCTCAAAATTTAAATGTTATTTTATATGTGCGTAAATAAATATTTTTATGTGTTAATTTCTGGCAGTGGCTTTTATTTATTGATATTTAAGATATAAATTAAGATATAGATTTTTATCTCTGCGTCTCCACTGAGCTAGTGACTTGGGCTAACGATCGGAATATTTAAATAAAGTGGAATCTTAACAGCACGTATCTGCCTACTCTATAAATTTTTCTAGGCTCAAATGCCTAGATGGCGCCCTGGTAGTTGCAGATATGGTTTTTGCGGTTAGATTCGATCTTCACTTTCATTTCGATCGTTATAATATATATATATATATTATAATGGTCAGGCAGATACTCTTTCCCTATCTGCCATACCAGGGCACTTCTAGGCTATAAGAACCTTGAAAATTTATATAGTAGGCAGATACATATGGGTAAGATTTTAACTTTTAGTGACCAAGGGCTCTAGCCACTAGTTCATGCAGTAGTTGAGTTTTATAATATAAATTTCAAACTTATTTTTGATTATATATTTCAAAGTATTATTAATCAAGAAATAATAAGTCACTACCAATACTAATAAGACAAACATTTATTACATACAAAACCTATATAAAACAGATTTGAGGATTAGATTATTTAACATTATTAGATAGATTTAAATCCTGATTTTAATATGCACAGATGGAAATTTTTATACCATTTAATATTTTATAATGTTAAGCACAGATAGACTACATAGAATATGCACTTAGAAACTTTCAAGTCATTTAACCTCAGGCTAAAAGTTCATAGCTAAAGCAACACTAGCTTCCTGATATACAGACATAACCAATGCAACATGAAGATGTTAGCACAAAACCATGCTGACAGGAATGTGCATCTGTAGCATGATATTATTAAAGAAGTGATTGTTATCCAGTACAGGAATGTGCATCTGTCTGGTAAAGGAATCGTATAAAAAAAATATTGATAAAACAAAATGCTCCATATGGAGGGAGAGCAGTCCTACCCGACTTATAGTCTCTATCCATAGAGTGTAAGAAATCAAATGATGTAGGGAATACTTCTATCACCAATAACAACGCAATGGCTTCCTTTTTTGGGCCATGCAGTCATTTGGGTATTACGCCCTCTATGCTAACATGTCACTAGAGAATGAGGATCTAATGTGCCTCTTCATATTACATTGATATAAAATGTCATACATCCCTCCACTAGCATCAATTCAACTACAATGCAAGTCGTCCAAAATTAACATCACATTAATCTAAACTTAATGAATCTATGCAGCCATCTAAACTTAACTTTAAATTTAATAATTTAGTTAACAAAAATTGAAATGATTGATAGCAAACATTATACATAAAAGAGAAATATTAATTTAGAGTTCTTTTGCTCATCAGATAAGAGCTTATTTAGAAGTTATGCTTAGGTTACGAATTGAAAGTTTGTTTAAGATATCTATTTAAAAGTTCATATTGCATATAAATGTTTATACTTCTCAGTAAGTCTTGAAGAATCCTTTGGATTGTGGCATGTTATAGAAATCCATCCTAGTTATCACGTTTTGTATATTGTTCTCATTGAAGACGAAACTGCTGTTTGCCATTCATTCAAGAGGCCATCTCAAATAAAGGAAACAAAATCTATTGAGAGACCCTTATATCTTGGAGTCCACAATACAGCTGTGAGATATTTTTAACTGGTCACTACAATTTAATCAATAATTCATCTTTTCTATTCAATTATTTTTCTTTTTATAGTATTACGCCTCCCTAATCACCAAATTTTCAGATTGATTGCACCTGACATTGCTCTGATTTTATTGGTCATGATGGTTTTTCTTTCTGGACTGTATGTTTGCTGGTAAGTGCATTGGCCAGTTTATTCCAACGCGTAAACTCCATAATCTTTTAATTTTTATCCCTTATCTCACTTTCAGTCATTTAAGTGCCCCAAGAACTCATTTGCTTTACATTTATTACATTTTAATAGAATAATTATTTCCATTCTATTAGGATTTAAACATAATTTTTGAATAGAAACTCATTAATATTATTATTTTTACTTTAATTTTATTAACATATTTTTAAGTAATTATTTAATAGTTTTCCATCTATGCAATTTTATAATTATTATTTGAATTGTAATCAATTTTATTTACAGCTATTTTCCTTTTTGATTTTCATCTTAAAATGATGTAATGGCATATGTATACCATTACCTTATATATATATATTGAAGCAGTCAACCTGATACTCAGATCGAGCTTCACAGCCCACTCAGAATCTCCCACTACAAAACCATATTCAAACTCCATCCTTATGCATATATACGTATTTATTAATACATATTTTTTCTTCTTGCTTAACTATTAAAATAACTGACATAGATATATATCTTAATGTAACTAACTTTAATGAATAAATATTTGATTTAGTTTAATTCGTATATGTGTGTAATGGATATGTACATATTATAGGTGAGGGAAGATTACTTTTAAAACATATATCAAATTAAAGTGTATTATATTGGTGTTTATTTTTAAAATTATATTTAATATATTATTTATTTTAATCATGGTGGTCAAAAAAAGCAGACGCAATCCTTGTGAGAATATTCTCGAATGTAATTAAGACAATTTACCGGAGACCCATTAGTCCGAATTAAAATGTTATAATTTTATAACAGTAATGTAAAAATCCATTAGTGGAAATTTTATCCACTTCAAATTTGTTTTAAAATCTTAGATCATATTTTAAAACAATTATTTGAGAAATTTTAACAGGATTGCATTGTCTTTAAAACTTACTTAAACAAAAGGTGCATCTGGTCAGCAAATTTCAGATCCACTAAGTGCATAAAGTGCCTCAGGTCTAGCAACCAAAGTGCTTTCCAAGATAAATGGAAAAATAGTATAAATAATGCTATATTTGAATCCCAAGAGGAGATTTGTAATTATAAAACAACAATGGCAAATCTAATCCATGCTTGTTGTGATAATCGTGAGTAATGGAAATGTTTACCCTTCTCTCCGATCAACATTCTCTCTCCCGCACTCATCGCCCAGGATCCCATCACTCTTGAACTGTAATGTACTTAAAGGCTGAGTAATGAAATGTTACCTGCCTAACCAACAAAATCTAACTAGATCTAGTTCACCAATTCCAATGGACACTGAATCACCAAGGATCGCTACTAACGTAAATTGCAATGGTAAAAAACTCTAGCTGCTGCCTAATGTTTAAATTTTAAATTCAGCTTTCCATAATTATTTCTAATAACCCTGTATATAATTTAAAATATCATTCTATTAGCTGGTCTTTCAACCAGAAATTTAATATTTTGTTAAACTAATTTGTAATTTACTTACCTGATATTAGCATGTACATAACTCTATATAACTTTCTTTAATTTCCTTTTATCATAGAGCCTCTATTAAATAAGTCTAATGTTTTTTTCACTTTCATGCGGCAATATATTTTATAACTTCTATTATTGTTTTATATATTTTTATATTTCAATATGCCAATAATCCCTCAAATTCGCCAGTATGTCGTTTTTATTTTAATTTTCCCCCTTTCTACTTTATGGGGTGACTAGATTAATTTTAATTAAACAAGTCTTGTTATTTTTATCTTGTTGAACACTTGCGAATTTGGGGAAAACAAATTAATTATCTCATAATGTTATTGTAGAAAAACAGTAGAAATCTGTTTTTTTAAGAAATGATTTTTTTAATTTTATTTGAATAATTAGCGCTAACCTTAAACTGAATTTTGTTATATGAAATTAAGTCTGTTATTTTGAAATTAATAACCACCACCTTATTCGTATATGTATTTCATTAGGTTTATTATAATATAAAGCACTTATAACCGAATTTTCATAGTCGTTAACGTTGTGGGGAGTATATAGATAAATTAAAGTAATTGGGGGAGGGGAGTCTCTATTCCAATGATTTGTGTCTTTTAGTAATAAGTTTAAATGATCTATTACTGTTTAGTGATTAAATCATACTATTACATTGGACATTCCCAATATATATATAGGTTATAATTCATTCATCCTTAGTGTTAAAATATTGTTTTTCGTTCCAAGCATTGTATGCAAACAGGCCTCCACGTTCAAATACACATATATGTGTCTTCATGCTTCGTTCCCCAGGATTTTCGGTAATCCAGATCCCGTATATTCATTCCAAGTCAAAGAACATGACTGCCACCCCCCCATGGGACTTCTTCATCATATGAGCTATTGACATAGGGTCGCTCCAGAAAGATCCGGCCTATTAATAGCCAATACCTTCGTTCTGTGAACCGAATCTGCCAAAGTAGCAGAAAGAATTCAGTCACCATTCTTCATCCTTAAATTTGGAAGCACATTTTTTGGATCCGAGATTGGATCACCTAATTCTGCCATCATGTATATACCGCTCTCTTAAAGTTCTCGCCATAACTCAAACCTATGAATGTCCATAAACCATAATATTATGATTCTACTAAACAGATCTATTTATTATATTTATTAATATTTTCATATGCGCATTCTTTTTGCGACACCATTATATATATGTTAAGAAGCTATCCCACACATGTATCTCACTCAGTATAAACTGAGAGTAATTTATTTATATCTGTACAGTATATTTTGTCAAAACTCAAGTGCTATATTTTGTTCTTTCTGGGGGTGGATTAGTATCTCGCAAAGATATTTTCTCGTAGCGCTAAATCAACTGTTTATCAATATAGTTATTAATTATTGGCATATGAGCTAGCTGCAATAAAATAGAATAATAATTAAAGTTGTCATTTTCTAAGTTATAAACAATTCCATGTGATTTACCTGTTACCGTGTAAATGTCAATCAAATTATATGTATGTCAAGAGGCCAGTGACGATTAATGAAATAATAAAACAAGTATTTATTCATACTCCTTTAAATTAATAAATCTTATATATTGTGCCCTTTTCTATAGGTCAATGATAGTTATAAATGGTCAATTACTAAAAAATTTTAAAATTAATATTATATAGTATGTAAAATTATAGATTATATTAAGCAGTAAAAGATTAATATGATATATTTAATAATAAATATTGTGATGGTGAGAATTGTATCTAATTCTATATTTTTCTAAATTGTTTTTCAAAATTTTATATAATTATTTTATATAATATAAGTAGCAAATTTATTAAGACAGATAAAAATAGACTAAACACCGGAAATGACTACGTGACTGTCTGGAATATTCTATGTATAAGCACCGGTTTAAATTAATACTAATAATTAAAATATTTAAATAGTATATTATAGAAGTGGATGGAATTGTCACACGTCATAATAAAAATAAGTAGTATACACCTTTATTAATTATTGTTTCAAAATTGTTTAAAAGGTAGTTAAATTGTAATAGATAATAATTGATTTAAAAATAATAATGAGTTAACATTTAAGTCTATTACGTCATGATTTTAAAACTTTAGAAATTGTTTATAAATCCAAGTAGGGATTGACCAATAAAAAATAGATCTTGGCAGACAACCAAAATCGTGTCAACTAATTGTATAAATGGGGGAGAACAAAAATGTGTTGACTCCAGAGCAGAGGTAAAATTTTAAGCTCTCTAAATTTTTTTTTCTTCAATTTATTAGTCAATTTTATTATAATTTTAATAATATCTTTGAAAGAAGCCAACTGACAATTTAAAAAATCATCCGAAGAGAATCTTAGAATAAAATGTTTTAAAAAAAAAGTTTTTCATAGTAATGTTTCACTAACTTTACAGTAACCTGCCAGTGGATTCTATCGAAATATTATCGGACTTTTCAATAGAAAATGGATAGATTCTTAAAACCAAGTTGTAAATTTTATAATGTTCCAAATATGTTAATATTATTCGTTGATATAGTTTATATAGCGTATCACTATGAAAGCTGTTTTCGTGCATATAAAATCAATGAAAGGACATTGTGCGCAAAGTTAATGAAGATAATGGAAAATAAAAATAAGTATTATTCATATAAGAATAAATGGACAAAAGGAATTTTAATATTGAAATAGTTTGAATTGCTTTCTTTAAGATGACTTGAGAAAATACTCTAGAAAATAGTTAAAGATCGAAAGTAATGTATATAAAATAATAATGAATGAAAGTGAAGTTTACCAAGGAAAACACTTGCCTAAAGAAAAAAAAAAATTTTTACAGAAGAGAAATATAAAATATTGGATCCATGGAAAACGCAATTGGTACCGTAATTATTAAATAATTGTAGTTTAACTAGAAATAAAGATGCATCAACGCGCCAAGGTAATATTCACCAGAACATTAAAAAGCTTCATGGGATAACTAAATAAAATGTTTTTTAATAATTTTGGATTAAACACTAAAACTAAAGATCGTCTAAACAGTTTATTAAATGAACTAATTTATTTAAAACTTTAATAAGCATAAAGGAGAACATTCGGACAAAAGAAGAAATAATAAATATTATGGGACTAACCAAGATATACCGTCAGAAAAATATGTGATTATGGTTTGAATTATTTTCTTTACTAATCTAAGTTAAACATTAAGTTTTAGATAGCGATAGGGAAAACAAAATACATTAATTCGTAATATAACATTATATGAAATAGTATGTTTTGATTTTGAATTTTAAAATAAAATTGTATGTATGTGGAAATTTGTATATTTGCGATGCTCGAAGAGAAAGAAACCTACTACGAACTCTGATAGGAAGATAAAGATTGTTTTTTGGTAACATTTATAATTATTAATTATATGTAATGTATGTTTTATTTATTTAGATCAGCTGAGAATTGAATGAATGTAGCGCAAAAGTTTTATTGTTGTTATTGTTGTAAAACGCATTTTTGAAAACAACACTCTAAAACACTTTGAGATGTGATTAGATTTTTAAAAAATATGCATACGATAATCATTTTATGTGTTATTAATATAGTTCAATATAACCGATGGTTATGTGATATTTTCTGTTAATTTTCCGATTGGGATATTTAAATGTTATTTTAACAAAACGTAGATGTTGAACCTACAGTGTAATAAAGCAAGACAAATTGTTTTTATGGAATAGGGAAATGTTTTTATATTAGCGAATTTTGTTTATTGTTTTTAAAAAAGTAGTTAGTATTTTATCGATGTTGGATACAGTAAAAATCTCGAGAGATAGTTTGGGTAGTGACTTGGTAGTACGTGGTGATTCGGAAACCAAGAGGATGTATTAAAAACTAGGATGCTACAGGGAGTGAAATAATAAGTAGTTTTAGATGTTAATCAGCGTAGTTAACAAAGCCCTACGACTGGTACACGTTGTCTTGGACAGTGGTATTTTATATATTTCTTGTGAGTCGTACTAGATGTTTGGTAAAGCTGAGTAAATAGCTGCCACATCATGCTTATCGCCAAGGTTATTAGACAATGAATGTCGGACCTATTCACACTGTTCCATACATTTTTGAAGTATATTGCGGATAAGTTATCTATCTATTTTCCCGATATCCTATACATCTTTCGCTATCTTTATCTGTATTTCTTGCAACTACATTGTTATGTGATAAGTCTATTAAAAGGGAAACAATAGATATTTTAGAATGTATGTCATGCTATTATTTGGAATAAGAATAGTTAAGCGTTAATGAAGAGTAGATTATGATTATTGAAAGAAAGATGCAGATATCCTAAGAAGGGAAGGAGTTAGAGAATTATTTTAATTCCTTTTAAGAAATGAACTATAATTTTATAAAAGTATATCCGAATAGAAATATAAAAAAAATATTAAATATAATTTCACGTTTTCTTATTGTTAATTATATTTTAAAAAATATAAGTATTGCATATTTGAAAAAATACAATAACATTCGATAATTATAGTATATGTGAAACTGTAACAGGTGATAATTAAACCCGTGTTATAGTATTATACATGAGTATGGCTTATGGAATAAACGTATTATAGTTTACGAGCATTGGAGAACAAACGTTAAAAGTAATAATAATATTTGAATAATATGCAGAGTGACTTATATAAAGTTACAAGAAAATGTAAATTTCTTTTAAAAACCATATTGATTGTCAAATTATGATGTTATAAATGATGTTTATCCACATAGATAATTTATAATACAGTAACTTTAATATTAAAGGGTAAAGAATGGTGTTACCCATAAAATAGTTAAAATAAGTGATATGATAAACCTAATGAGAAATAAATAAATAACTTTTAAAAGGCATAATAAGTTTAATTAACGATAAAAGAAATATAAATGTGTATAATTCAGCTATTGTAGTGTAAAGAAAAATGAGGATATCCCTTATAAATAGATGTAGATGGATTTGTTTGTTTTATTTATTTTTATTGATGTTAATAAAATTTTAAAATTTGTTTATTAAAACTTGTGTCTGAGTTTTTGTTTTCTCTACATCATTGCATGAATTCACAGGGTATGTTCACAACCATTAAACTAAGTATATGATTGTTTGCACAAAAGATAAATAGAGAAGTATGTTTAATCTTAAATATTTATTGATGTTCTTGTAATTAAATAATTATAAAATTGCATTGCGTTACTGGTCATCAATCCATTATCATACTATTTTGCTAAATTATATGCTATTAGTTGCCACTTGCTTTATTTATCAGATTATCTAAACACTGCCACTTATTAATTTATTTTATTACTTAAAGATAAAAAAGGGGATATTAGATTATTAACTAATTTATTACGGTTATAAATTTGCGATGAAAGAAAAGCTGTACTAGTTGGATTAAGCAATGAAGATTGTGATTATTATTGTTTTATTATTAATCTAATTGCAGAGTAGTAGATTATGACATAAAATCCCTTATCATATTTTGCTACCATATGTTTATTAACATATGAATAAATTTAAGAACCTGAGATTATTTCATTTGAGCTAAATGATTACTATTATTATTATTAGAGATAAAAGATTAATACTTTAATTGTTAAATGAGTCTTAGTGATTGGAAGTTGCGGAAGTCATAAGAATACTATGTAGTTATTATGTGTAATAGTAGTATAAGGGGGGGATAGTGTTCTTATGCCATTGAGGTGGTATCCTGTGGGATATTGTCTCAATGTAATCTACCTTGTCACCCATATTTCCACTTCTAGTCTCATGAATTCCTGAATATTTGAGTTAGTTTAAAACAGAACCTAAATTAATTTTAAGAAACTTGAGCTAGTAAAGCATTTAATTGAATATTTCATTAATTATTAGAGCTAGAACCCGGTTAGGTGATTTTCACTATATTATATTTATTTTGGGGGAAGTGGAGATGCGGGGAATCGGGGCGGTTAGATTATGGCCCTCAACGTGATTGGCCTGATGTGTAGTGGAGCTACACACGATGACAAGGGCAGAATATATATATCAAAAACTTGCAGATTCATTATTTCTTTTATTTAAAATATTAATATTTTACTTATTAAATTATGCTCACCCTGACTAGATGATCTCCCACTAATTCTCTATATATAATTAATATGAAAAGTGACGACCTTTAAATGGGTCAAACTTTTATTTTATGTTAAAATATTCCGATATATAATTTCAAATTAGAGTCTTTTTGTGTCTCCGCTTGCGATGCGGTGGAGAGAGATAAATTATATCGGTATCATCGGGATTGTTGCTTATAAGTTGGTAAATCTGGAAAATAGGCAAATAGAGCAGAGTTCATGAGTGTTCCTGACTTATGTATCTTGCACATGATTGGACTCTAGGTACTTTTGCCTAGATGCTAGATCTTGTTATATGAACAGACAAAACCAACCGGTACAATATATATTATAACCTTTATCTTTGGCAGAAGCTAAATGTTTAGTTAAATTTTTGTGCTAAGATATCTAAAAAAAGTTTTTTTATATAGTTTAATTTTGCTTTAAGTAAACTATTGTGAATATTTTATAATGCCATAATTGTTACATGTTAGAGATGCTGTATCAGTATTTATCAATTCTCTAATTGCAAAATAATCTTGACACAGATTAAATAATAATGAGTTTTAATTTAAATAAATGTTTACAGACGTTAAACATCTTTAAATTTTAAAAGCTAGTAATGTCAATGATGAAAAGCATAATGTAGAATTAAAAATGCTCATTTAATTTTATTTTAACTGTAAAACATTTAGAAAGATTATTTTAATTTTAAAATTAAAAAACCAAATTCAAACCCTATATTTTGGTTTGTTGGTTTGAACTACAATATTTAATTAACTTTGAATGTAAAACAGAACATTCTAGTTAAGTATTTTAATACATTTAGATATAAAAGAATTTAATAAAGTTATTAAATTAGGATTTTTAATAGTTGAGTAATTGCTGAATGAATGAATAAATACTATATTTATTTAATATTATTTAGTTTAAATAATTTTAAAGCAATTTAAAACCTATTCTGATATTTGTCTAGATTTAAAATTGTAATAAATAAATATTAAATATTGTATTAATATATAATTGGTTAAGGATATGATATAAATTTTATATAATATTTTATTTTTATCCTGGTTATTTTGTAATTTTTAATTAATTGTTTTTATTCAAGCAGGAACTATTTTTAATTAATTTAAACATATAGAGAAAAAAATTCATTTATTGCAAAGTTAAAATTTTAATTAAATAATTTTTGATTAATAACCTTCCTTGGTAATAGATAGGTCAAGGATTGAAATTAATCAGGAGTGGTTGTAAGTTCAAAGGTAAATAAACAGCATAGTAAAATGGTTATATGACCAAGGGTATAAATAAGGTGAGAATATCTGATATCAGTCTATACCAGTCTTCATTTTCTCAAAGTTCTCAATCAATTTAATTTTGTAACAATTGAATTTTAAACTACTAAATTTTTTAAAAAGTGTAATTTTCATTAAAACTTTTGTTTTTATTAAATTCAGTGTTAGGCTAAACTTATATCTTGCCACAATTGTCTGAACAGAAACACCAAGTGAACTGAAGTCTATAACTGCCAATGAAATGGTAATATAATTTGTTATTACAGTATTTAGAATATTATTTTTAAAAATTTTCTATGATGGAAAACTTTGAAAATTATTGTTATTGCTATTGCTATGACTGGAGAACAATTATTAATTTTAGAAATAAACTGAATATCTATATTATTATTAAAATTGTCAAAGAATATCTCATTCTATTATTGGAAAGAACATTACCAAAAACATTTATAATTTCTTAATATCTTCTCCATAATATTTGCAAGTCAATATTATTATGAATTAATTTACATTTGAATAAAAACTAATTAAAATAGGAACTATAAATTGACATGGTAAATATTTTTAGATATTCAATAATAATTATGCAAAAGAAAAAGGATTATTTATTAATATCATAATTTACTTGTGCTGTCTTTAAAAGATGCTATTTATTATTGTTTTTTTTTTTTAAAAAAAAAAAAACAGCACGAACTTGTTTTTTAGTATTATAATGATTTTTATTTGATTTTCTCTGAAAGAGGAAAGAAATAATTTCTCTTCAGGTAGGATGATAAAATTTAACTTATTACAAACTGTTTAATTAATAAAATATGTTAATTTTTTTTTCCGTATGTCATAGCATCGACCAGGACACAAACCCACAACTATCTGCAACCAACTACTTGCTTGCAAGGCGGTTGTGATGACCTCTCGGCTAACAATGCTTGACTAAAATATGTGAATTTAAAATGATTTATTGACTAAAATGACAATATCAATTTTACCTGCAATAATAACTTGATATTAAGGAATTTAAATATTTTTTCTACTTTTCATTATTTATACTGCCTGCACTAATGTTTAAAACTCATAAATGATTTCTTCTCTGTGTGCATTGTTATAGAAACAACAGGTCTCAAAGATAACAGTTAAGTTAATGTTCAACAATGTTAATGAAGAATAATAATTGAAGTGCTTTATTGTAGTATATGATGTTGTCAATACCAATTTAGAATACTCTGCTCAATGGATTAATTTAATTTAACAAACCTAAATTTAAACATTTGTGGAGTCAACATATTGGATGTGTTAGGCTGAATGTTAATAGAATCTCTTAAATTCCCTTTTGCTATGATAGGTTAACACACATAATAGCTGCCAGAGAGAGAAAATCCATTCAACATGAATATTGAAAGCAATTGTAGATTGGAATAAAACCAGCAATGATTTTTATAGAAATCTGTATCTACCAAAGACTCAAAATTTGCTGATAAACTTTTAAAATCATTGGATGATGTTTAAAAAAAAAAAAAGAGATCTTGGAGAAACAAAACATTACAAGATTTAATTATAAAATCTGATTTTTAAAAGATCTACTGTCATTGGATATCAAGTTAAGAATCTTATGTATCAAATTTCTAAATCTAAGATTGATATCATTGGAACAAAATTACCAGTTTCTCTTTCAAAATGTTTTTTGTAATATCAATATGATAAAACATACAAATGTTAGTGAACTTGTTATTGAATGTCTTAAATCAGAAAATACTCTAGAAACAAATAGCATGCTTGCAGAATTTCAAAAAATTTAGGACTTAAAAGTCAAAATATAATTAAATAAACTATTAAGCAATATTCAGTCAGAAACTATTCTAAATATTTGACCTAAGAACAAAACTACAGCAGTCTTAAAACCAAATAAGCCTAGCAAATAGCCAAAAAAATTATCCAATATCAAGTGTCCTGCAAGATTTTTGAAAGAATTTTTTTTTCCATAATAAAGTAGGCTGGGTTTAGGTCAGAAATTCCTAAGAACAAGTTTTATATCTAACAGCTCATATTGGGGAAAAAAACTTAACAACGAATTAAAAATTAATGCTATGGTTATTGATCTAACCTTAGTTTATAAATCTGTTAAAATAAAATGGTCTTTTAAAAAATTTTAGGTACAGGAAACTTAATTTACATGATAAAATACTCTCCAATAGAAATAGTCAAGTTACACTAAATAATTACAGAACGATTTAACACTGGGTTTGGTTGTCTCATTTTATTTATGTGTTCTTCCAAAAACAGAAAGCATGACATTTATTTATATTGATAATGCATTGTTTTCTCAATAGAAATTATTTTCTACAAGACAAAAGTCTTGATAAAGATATGAAAACAATGGAAATCATTTTGAAAAATTGAGGATTTTCTCTTAATCCAATGAAAATATAATCCTTAGTGTTTTCCTGAAGGTTTGTGATGATGATGTCCTAGTGAGATTTTTATATTGGACTATTTCCATTATCTAATATGTGTGTTGAATGTCTTTAGAAAAATTTAATTTTATTTAAATATTCCAAATACATTCAACTGTTAGTAATATCACAGCAAACAGGTTAATATATGCACTAACTGTTAGTAATGATGATTAGAAGAGAGAAAACATGTTTTCTAAGGTAGCAGACCATGTATATACCAATGAACATATGTTCGATTGGGAAATTGCAAAAATAATGGATAGAGAAGAAAAGATACAAAAGAAAATTTAAAGAAGCTGCTCACATGACAATGCCAAAAAATCCCATAAGCCAACCCAGTGTGACTAAACATAATGTATGGAAACCACTAATCAATTTTGCTCTTAGGAAAAATGGAGAAATCAGGAGAAACCTCATAGATAAGTATATGAAAATTCTACTGACTTGCTTTTGGCAGGATGACTCAGTTGATTATGTTACCTTAAAATTCAAAAATCTAAGGACCCAGATTCGAATCCCATGCTAATACTGTCACTGATCAGGTCATCAACACCTGAAGAAGAGGGGAGAATAATACCTCTCAAAACATGCATATACTACCCTGTTTGCTGTGACATTACTAACAGATCGTGTGTATACTAACCTGTTTGCTGTGATATTACTAACAGTTGGTGCATGTACTAACTTGTTTGCTGTGATATTATTAACAGTTGGTGCATATACTAACCTGTTTGCTGTGATATTACTAACAGTTGAATGTATTTGGAATATTTAAATAAAATTAAATTTTTCTAAAGACATTCAACACAAATATTAGATGATGGAAATAGTCCAATATAAAAATACAACAAAAATATAATCCTATTTCACGCTATTTACAAGTAATCTTTGATCATATCCTAATTTATTTTCCTCATTTATCTAAAGTAGATCAAAAATAATTTTTAATAATAATCTTGAATTGTTGACAGATCTACTTGGGATTGTGATGCAACTGTTTTACTGACAGCTTCTTTAGCATTGGCATATTGTATTGGTAATATTATGTCCATGATTTTAAAAAAAAAGTTCTCACACTAAACTTCTTGATTGTTGTCAATTAAATATTACCATGAGAAATATTCCTGTTCTTTTGTATATTGCTTCATTAGATATCAGAAGAGAAATTTGCTTTACAGAAAATGTATAAAAATGTTAAGCAGTTTGGCCTTGCCAATAATTCAAAATAGTTTCATCTTTAAAGACTTAAATCAAGATCCTCTTTTTTGATATTAAACCAAAAACTTCCTAATCAAATACCAATAGTATAAAAAATGGTATTCTTATGAGATTTCAAATAAATTTCTTTTTCCAAATCCAACAATAAAGCCAGATAGATTTAATCTTAGAAGCAATTGAACTCTCACCAACAGATTCAGGGTAATCCATTGTTGTTATGTTTATCTATTTCATAAATGGAATTTTTCAGCCAGTGATTTTTTTATTCTTTCCTTGTTTTAGAAATTAAGCACTTAAAAAAAAAAAAAAAAAAAAAGATAATTTTTTTTTTCAAAGACGAATGTAAATGCATCTGTTCTAAGTTACTATTAAGTTATAAGATCTGGAGTTGAAGCATCTCAGTTCTATTTATAGCATATCTTTGCTGACCTTAATGTTACCAAACTATTGTTCAATATAACTCAAAAATAACTATAGTTTTAAAAATTTTGTCTCCAATTAGTAAATAAAATGAAGACTTTAAGTATTGGATACAGTAAAAAAATTTCATTTCACAATTTCAGTATGCTTTTTTAAAAAAAAAAACTAAAAGAATTTACATGACATTTTCTATATCTTCTAATGAATATATATTTTTAACATATAACTTTAATAATATATTCCAATAAACAAAATACATTAACAAACATATATGAAATATTTGATTTTGTTATAAATAAGTTATAGCGAATGTAGTGGGGAAAAAAGGACAGTAATAATTAATAATAATGATTTTATTCGAGTGATTTATTTTAGGATTCACTTAATTATTTCCCAATATTTATTTACTTATTTATATATTTCCCTAAAACTGATCACAATCAATTTACAATATGAGGATAATATAAATATTAAATAATTATGTTGTTTTAATATTATGGTTGCCATAGTTACTAGTTAACATTTATAATTCAACACCTCCATTAACTACAAATTAAGTCAAATGAAATTAAATAACATCAATAAACTTCTTTACTCTTTTTTATACTATACCATACAGCTCTGATTTAGGCACTTACAATATATATATATATATATGATCACTAGATGGAACTTACCAATAGCTCTAAAGAAGCTTTCTTTTTATAAGTACCGATAAGAGAAAGAATTCAAAATCTATTGTTAACCCTACCTCCAGACCAATTGGTTTCGAGCTTATGATCTATAGAAACTAGATCTAAAACACACTCAAAAATCAGCACTTATAAAACACGTTTCTATCAATTTGAAAGTATGAAATTTTCGGACATGAAAATGTCTTCAAATCCAGCTTAGCAAACCAGATAGCTATATGGGTCTGAATTCAGCTGTTTTGCCATATAGTAATAGCCTCTGCAATAAAGCATCGCAAAAGCCATCAAAGGTACACTTATAATAATAAAAATTATAAATTTCGTAACTTGCTTTTAAGCTTCCATCTAGTGATCATTTAATTACAAGCTTAAAAGCAAGTTACGAAATTTATAACTTGTTTTATTAATTATTATAAGTGTACCTTTGATTGCTTTTGCGATGCTATATTGCAGAGGCTATTACTATATGGGGAAACTGAGCTGAATTCAGACCCATATAGCTATCTGGTTTGCTAAGCTGGATTTGAAGACATTTACATGTCTGAAAATTTCAGACTTTCAAATTGATAGAAATATGTTTTATAAGTGCTGACTTTTGAGTTAGTGTTTTAGATCTAGTTTCTATAGACCCACCCCTTCACTGAGGTGAGCCATAAGCTCCAAACCAATTGGTCTGGAGGTGGGGTTTTTTTAATTCTTTCTCTTATTGGCACTTATAAAAATAAAGCTTATTTAGAGCTATTGGTAAGCTCCCTCTAGTGATTATTTAATTGCAAGCTTAAAAGCAAGTTACAAAATTTATAACTTGTTTTATTAATTATTATATATATATATTTACACATTAAATCCCAAGCAATCATTACAAGTTGTAGAAGATTATTTACTTTACTAAATTAATTTTAATCTATGGATAATATCTGGATTAAATTTTTTTTTTTTAAATCTACAATTGTTTACATAAGATAGATATCTATTTCTTGTGCCATTCATGAGCATTCTTTTATTTTAATGAGTTATACAATTATTTATTCATACTGAAGTATTTTCATTCATTCAAATTTACTTATACATTGCTTTATTTCTATTAAATGTTCTGAAATTTAAAAAGTGCCTGATAATGAACCCATGTGAATTAAATAAGTTGTTGCATTAATTCGACTTGCATATCTATATAAACATACATTCACATATACTATACTTTATGATGTTAAGTAATTCACTGTAATAGTTCAATTGATATCTTGAAAGAATTTATACATCTAAATAAAAGTTTGCTTACCCCAAGAAAATATTGTTATAAAGTAATAACAAATTCAATAATAAAAAATTGTATTTCATCCAAAGTCAATTAAGCAAGAATAGCTTGAAATAATGTGAAGTTATCCAGTATATTATTAGTGACAAATAAGCTTTGTGACAATAAAGAAAAGCATGTTTAAACTTCTTTATAATAGTAATAATTACATATTTTCATCCTTTAAATACTTATGCATTAGAAATAATAATTAGTTCTATTAATAAAATTTGATTATCTGTTATTAAAAACGATTCTATCATTAAGCTATTTATTAAGACATTATAACCATAAAAATTAGTTAAGTAATACAAATTATATGCCTGCCAAAGATCTTGTAGCATAATTAAATTTGTCTATGTTTTCAATCAATTCAGAAATGAAAAAGTGTATGGTTATTGTAGTTATTTTAATATTGGAGAAGATCAAAAGCCTTTGAAATGATAAAGCATGTTATTCATTTGTTTTAATAATGAAACCACTTAAGTATTCTAATTGTGAGGGTTCAAAGAAAATTATTTTGACATTTCATCCTTCTAGTGGCAGAAAACCAAAACTTTAAAATTTTTATCTTTGACGAAAAATAAAAGTTACCTAAATTCAGTAACTAAAATAGTTTGAGATCAAATATAAATTAATATGTCTACAAACTAATTAGCTAGAATTTAGAAATTTAAGATGTTTTTGAATCTCAGATTATTTGGTTGGAGAGTATAAAAAATGCTGCTGTGTGTGTGTGTAAATCCAATTGTGTCACTAAATAAGAGTAATAGCAAAAAAGTAAACTGATAGCATTTAGATATAATATTAGGATCTAGAGGCTATTGTTATTTTTGGAGGAGAATACTTCCAATCTAATAAAGTACATAAAACATATAATATTTGATTAATACCATTAGAAGATTTAAATATTTTTGAATTATAAAAACAAATAATAATTGAATTTCAATAAAAAATAGTAATTCGGAATTATAATTTTAATAAATGTTTGTACATTTGTATTCTATGTTGTTTCATTGAATGAGAAGAATCTAATTTCTAAAATCTATTTTACCAGCAATTTTTCATTATCTAAAGCTCCAGTTCTATGAATACTCATAATACCTTTTCTTGGCAATATAGTACATGATAGCGCTAGCATTTTCACTATTCATTTACTGAATTTACTATTTTAGGAGCATATTTCAATCAATCACATTTATCAAAACAAATTTTAAATTGTCATATGAATTGTATAAGGATCTCAATAGTATCATGATCAGTAAAATGGCTAGCTTAATGCTTATCTATGGAACATCTGTCAATGCCTTTATAATCACACAAACCTCAACTGAACACTTTAATACTATGACAAACTTGCATGTCTTTCTCTTCATATTTAGTTTGATTAAGCTTCAGAAAATGTTTTTCAAGAGTATATTTTTTACAATTTATCAAAGTACTTTGGGAAACTTTTGTTGACATATGGGCTGCTGGGAAGTTTCTTTTCTCTATGTACTTTTTCATGTCTTCTTAAACTATTTTTTACAGCAGTCCTGTAATTACACAATTGGCAAAGTACTTTGGGAAACTTTTGTTGACATATGGGCTGCTGGGAAGTTTCTTTTCTCTATGTACTTTTTCATGTCTTCTTAAACTATTTTTTACAGCAGTCCTGTAATTACACAATTGGCAGTGAAAAGGTTTTTCTCCAGTATGGGTTCTTAAATGCACTCTTAAATGATTTATTACACCAGTCTTATAATTGCAATAACTGCAACAAAAAGGCTTTTCTCCTGTATGTGTTATTTCATGAAATTTTAAACTGTGTTTTCTAGCAGATTTGAATTGGCACAATTAGCAGTGGAAATATTTTTCTCTTGTATGTGTTTTTTCATGGATATTTAGATTTCTTTTTACAGCAGTTTCATAACAACACAATTTGCAATGGAACGTTTTTTCTCCTGTGTGTATTCTTTCATTTTATTAGTTGTTTTATAATTACAAGTTACAGTTGAAAGGCTTTTCACTTGTATGTGCTCTTTCATGGATTTTCAAATTTCGTTTTACAGCAGTCTTGTATTCACATAAGCAGCATTGATATGTTTTTAATCCTGTATGTGCTGCTTCATGTATTTTTAAACACTTTTTAGTAGTTGTCTTATAATTGCATAAGTTGCAGTTGAAAGGCGTTTCCCCTGCATGTATTCTTTCATGGATTTTCAAGTTTCTTTTTACAGCAGTCTTGTACTCACATAAGCTTCAATGGAAAAGTTTTTCTCCTGTATGTGTTCTTTCATGGATTGTTAAGCTTCTTTTTGCTGTAGTCTCATAATCACAGAAGCTGCAATGGAAAGTTTTTTTCCCTATGTGGGTTATTTCATGTTTTATTATATTTTAGTAGCAGCAGTGTAATTACAAAAATTGCATTGGAACATTTTTTCTTCAGTTTCTGTTATTATGTGCATTTCTAACTTGTTTTACTGCAATCTTATAATCACAGGAGCTGCAAAAGATTTTCTCCCATAAGCATTTTAAAATTATTTCTTATGCAATATAGTAATTATAAAAATTGCAATAAATTGTTTTATATAATTTTAATTCATGTGCTACTTTGGCATTGGACTTCAGATATATTTTACTTTCTTATCACTTATTCATTTTCAAATATTTTAAATTACATTAAAATAATCTATACTCAAAAAATATTTTGCTTCTATAATTATTTGCAAAATAAAAAAGCACTTTGTAGCAATTTTATCACATAAAAATGGCCAGAAAATTTTATAATATAGATTTGAAAATACATTATAAGAATCAAATCAATAATTAAGAAGAGTTAAATTAGCTTGAAATAGATTATTAAATAGGCAATTATCAACTGAACAAACACGTGATGCATGCATATGATACAATTATGAAAAATATATGTTGATTAAAAATGATGAGGTAAAAATGAAAGAGTTAAAATCATAAACATATCTGGCTTGAGATTTTTAAATAAAAGGATAATGATAATCAGATTTTATTTTAAAAAAAATCATGTTGTAACTTGATTTCTGAACAGTGGATTTTACTATAAAGTCAACAAATTATTTATTTACTTTTCATTAATAATGATGATTGAAGCTTAAAATTCACATACAAAAAAAAAGTTAAACATCTCAATAAATATAATTTTTTGAAAATAATAATAGAAGTCCATTATGTAGGTAGTGATCTCTTATGGTTAATTTGTTATTTTATTTAAATGCTTCTACATAACTATAAAACTAATTTTATATTGTAACAAATATACAAGTACATACAGTTGTAAATATAATCTTATTTTGTAAACAATGAAATTATCAACAGTATTCATAATTATCAATATTTTCCACAACAAATACAGTCTTTCTCTATCATTTTTATAAAGTCTTACATAATAATTAATATTTCAATATTATTTTTTAGTGGCTCCTTTGTTAATGATTAACTAATATTCAATTCTGTGAATGATTGATTGATATCAATTCAAACTGATTATTTTATTATTAAAATTTATTAATTTTATCAATGGAATCAAACTGTTATCAGAAATCATTAATTATAGAGTTGTAAGAAAATATTTTTATATAAAATTATACAGATATAAAAGCAATTCATTTCATCCTATTTATATATCATTTTTGAGATTAAAAATCATAAAATTACCAAGTTCAGAAATACATTTCTGAAAATAAAATAAATTGCTTATTAATTATATTGTAGTGAATTAGTTTTTATATATATCTTGATATAATAATGACCCACAATATACTTCAGAATATTGTGAAAGAACAACAAATCACTGCTGTGATTGGTAGTATTAATTTCAAGAATTTAATTTAGATATTCTGCCCAAACAAGATTTCATTATATACCATTACATAAGATGATACTGTGTGATTTGGAAGGTGGCAAACTAGAGCATAATATCTTCAGAATGCACCAAATCCTGTTATTTCAGTGCTTAAACTTCTACTAATCTATCAAAGTTATAAACTTATTTGATTATTTTACTTGGGATGATTGAGAACATTTGCAGCATAATTTCCTGACGCTGGTAAAACTTGCCACAATAGCTTACAATGATTCACTGAATATACATCTTTATGAAAGACTTATTTATAACACAACTAGAGGTCACAATGATCATAGATAACTTGAGATATTTCACAATTGGTTATTTTCAGTCAACCTAAATAAAAATAATGACAATTAAAGTAACAATTTTAATTTTCATAAATGATAAGATGTAATATATTTTGATTATATGTGTATTAGTTTTAAATTATAATAAAAATAAAAAGTAAACAATAATACAGAACTTATACAGAAGCATTTTTGAATAATCAAAAGTATTTCTGTAAAAGTTTTATATTATTGTTTATTTTTTACCATTGTAATTTAAAAATATTGCATTTAGTATATTTTTTGTGGGTAATTTATTATATATATATATTTAATGGGTAAAAATGTTTTCATTAAAGTAATTTGCAAGCAATTACCTTCAAATATTTCAACTTATCTGGAAAACTTCAGAAATAATCTGAAGATTTAGTTAACAAATAAATAATCTAGAATAAAGAAAAGCATGATAGGAAAAAACAAGATAAAAATACCAATGTGTGCAGGATAATTGATAAAGCCAAAGAGAATACTTGAAGTCGATATGTGGATTATAATAACAATAAATTCTTGAATTTTTGAGAAGGGCAAAAATTAAATAAATCAGTTAAGTAATATAATTAATACATACAATAAAATCTTGATATTAACCATGAGAGTGGATTGAAAATATGGACATCAATGTTTGTATATTCATTAAAAATGACGTGTAGAAATGAATGGATAATATATACAATTGATCATTAGAAAACTAGTGGCAATATTTAGATTTTTTTATAATAAGTCATTAAATTAAAATTAATAGACAATTTTGTCAGATATTGCTAATGTGAAAAATCTTTATTGATAAAAAATAAGCAGTTTCAATCACAGAAGTCTCAACTTGCTATTACTGTTAACTTATATAATATACACAAAAAATATTTAGAAAATGTCGATTAAGATCTTTAGACTATAATAACATGTAGAGAAAACAAGATAAATGAACTTAGTGAAATTATATTGAAAAAACAAGAAGCTCTAAAAAAATATTTTACAAATCCTTAGTTACTATGGTGGCCAGAAAATACCATAAATAGCAGCAAGTCATGTAAAAATATTTCATTTAAATTAGGCATAGCATATTATTTATAGAATTGTAACTAATATGAACAATAGAGCTAAACATATAAGCACATAAACAAATTCTTTCAATGTCCAATTTTATGTTTTATGCACATGGAAAATTTATATATATGAACACTTTTATGGATTTAGAAGTGGTATATAAAAAATAATGCAGGTGTTAAAAGGCATCATCATTTTGCAAGATATTTTGAATTGCTTGGAATGTGAAAAACATATTTAGACAGATACATTGCATTAAATGGACTGTGCTTTGAAAGAGATTCATTTTGTAACATCTAAAAATAAATAAATTTTATATTACAAAATTTTTGAGTCTCCCCTCGCATATAATAAGCCTATGAAAATGAAATCAAAATTTACTGAATTTTAAATTGAGTAAATTACAATAAGTAAGTTTCAAATTTCTACACAAAATGTAATTCTTAATGACAAGTATCTAAATTTATAATAGTAATCAAAAAATTAATTCAACATTATTGGATACTGAGCTACTTTACTACACCTGTATTAACTTCAGTTTATTCTTTGTGATAGAATTTATTAGACTATTCGATAAGGGAATAAAGACTACATTTGTGTGATGCACAAATATTTAATGAACCAGAATCAATAGTGTTCAAATAATAAAAAAAAAGAATTTTTAATGTAAAAATAATGTACTTTATTTTGATAACCATGATTATGACATTAAAGTGTCAAAAGTGTATTTCGTTTGTGTTTTTATATTATATAAGTTAAAAGTAATTCTAATCTTTTTAAACTTTTCTTGGAAAAATGTAATTGAGAAAATAAATACATAGAACATGTATACTAAGAACAACTTGTTTAATACTTTTAAATATATCAACATAGTATGTTGAGCATGCTTTCAACTAACTAGTAATCATAAAAGTATATTATGAAAATTGTAATCAAAGAGGGTCTTTTATTTAGATAAAAGATAAGAATAAAATAAAAGTAATTTTGTAATCCAATTTAATTATAATCGATTATCAGATAAAATGCTTATAAGATTTTAATATTAATTACATAAAAAATGTCAATATTATATCCAGCATACATTTTACTGTAAAAGCAAGAACTTCTTGGTTTTTAGTATTATCATAATCTCAGCTCCCTTAATGTAATCTATTATTAATATTTTCTTTTATTTGAAATGTAGCGCTGCTTTTTTTTATAAAGATATTATTTGGACATCTATATTCCATGTTTTTATTAAATAATAAGGAACTAACTTCTGGAATCTAACTTTACCAACAATTATTTCTTAAGTAAAACTTAAGTGCTACAAATATTCATTATTCCACTCCTCTTTTTGAGAAGTCCAGTCAATGGCAGCATATTAATCCTTTTGTAAAAGCCAACTTCAGTAACATTGCTGTTAAATCTGTTTCAATCAATGAACTTTATCAAAAACAATTTTTTAATTATCATGTTAGTTGTATGAGAATCTCAATAGTATCATGGTCAGTGAAATGAGTGGCTTCATGCTCATCTATCATACATTTCTGAAAATCTACATAATCACACAAACAACACTTGAATGCTTCAGAATTATGATAAACTTGCATGTTCTCTTCACATTTAGTTTGATTAAGCTTCAAAAAATAGTTATCAAGCATATGTTTTTTATGATTTATCAAAGTATATTGAGAAATTAGTTTGTCAACACATAAACTGCTGGAGAGTTTTTTTTCTGTATGTATTTTCTCATGTCTTGTCAAACTATTTTTGACAGCAGTCTTGTAATCACAGAATGAGCAGTGGAAAGGTTTTTCACCTGTATGGGTTCTTATATGCACTCTTAAATGATTTATTACACCGGTCTTATAATCACAAAAACTGCAATGGAAAGGCTTTTCTCCTGTATGGGTTATTTCATGAATTTTTAAACTGTGTTTTCTAGCAGATTTGAATTCACACAATTGGCAGTGGAAAGATTTTTCTTTTGTATGTGTTCTTTCATGCATTTTTAAGGTTTGTTTTAGAGCAGACTTGTAGCCACACAATTTGCATAGAAATGGCTTTTCTCCTGTATGTGTTCTTTCATGATATTTTAAATTACGTTTAACAGCAGTCTTATAATCACATAAATTACAGTGAAAAGGTTTATCACCTGCATGTGCGATTTCGTGCACTTTTAAGCTGTGTTTTCTAGCAGACTTAAAATCACATAATAGACAATGGAAAGATTTTTCTCCAGTATGGGTTTTCTCATGCATTTTTAATGTTTGTTTTACAGCAGACTTATAATCACACAATTTACAATGGAAGGGTTTTGCCCCTGTATGTATACTTTCATGAATATTTAGACTTCTTTTTGCAGCTGTTTCATAACCACACAATTTGCAGCGAAACGGCTTTTCTCCTGTATGTGTTCTTTCATGTTCTTTTAACCTACTTCTACTAGCTGTTTTATAATTACAAAAGTCACAGGTGAAAGGTTTTTCTCCCGTATGTGATCTTTCGTGTATTTTCAGGTTGCGTTTGACAGCAGTCTTATACTCACATAAGCTGCAATGGAATGGCTTTATTCCTGTATGTGCTGTCACATGTTCTTTTAAACAATTTTTAGTAGTTGTCTTATAATCGCATAAATTGCAGTGGAAAGGTTTTTCTCCTGTATGTGTTCTTTCGTGCATTTTTAATGTTCGTTTTGCAGAAGACTTGTAATCACACAATTTGCACTGGAAAGGTTTCTCTCCTGTATGTTTTCTTTCATGGAATATTAAGTTATGTTTCACTGCAGTTTCATAATCACATGATTTGCAATGAAAAGGTTTTTCTCCTGTGTGTGTTCTTTCATGTTCTAGTAATCGGCTTTTACTGGTGGTATTATAGTTACAAAAGTTGCAATGGAAAAGTTTTTCTCCTGTATGTGTTCTTTCGTGGATTTTTAAGTTTCGTTTAGCAAAAGTTTCATAATCACACAATCTACAATAGAAAGGCTTTTTCCCTGTATGTATTGCTTCATGTTTTATTAAATTTATTTTACCAGCAACAATGTAATTACAAAAGATGCATTTGAATGTTTTTTCGTCAGTCTTTGTTTTTACATGCATTTTGAAATTATTTTATAGCAGGCTTGGAATCAGACAATTGTAATAGATATTTGCCTGTATTTAATATTTTCATGCATTTTAAATATATTTCTTATGTAGTTTTGTAATCACAGAAATTGCAATGACAATGTTTTACATAATTTTAATTAATTTTGGCTATTTTGATATTATATAATTGATCTTCAAATTCTTTTTTGTAATCACTTTTTTATTCTTTTTCATATACTTTAAATTACTTTAAAAGAAGCAATACTCCCACCACATTTTTTGCTTTCATAGAGATTTAACACTTTTTTTCAACAAAGCCTTTTCTATAGAGTGTTTGAACATATAAAATGACCACCCGAAAATTTTAAAAATATAAATTTGGAAACAATACATTATAAAAATCAAATTAATAATATAACTTAAAATAGATTATTAAGCAAGACAAATATCAAACAGAGTTATAAAAAATAAATGTTGAAGAAAAATGCCATGGTTAAGGAAGAAATTATTATGATTCTTTTAAAATGTAGAATGAAAGAAATAAAAGCTTAAACATATCTGTCTTGAGATCTGTGTAAACAGACTACTAAACTATGAATGTCACTTTAAATTTCAATATGGTCAGTTAATAAATTAAACAATACGATTTAACTATCACTTTTATAAAACATTTTACTTCAATGTAACTGACCAATATCAATTTCAATTGGTAAAGAACTATTCTTTATTATTGTTAAAATGTACTAATTCTATCAAGTCAATCAGTTTTAAATTCAATGATTTCTCAATATCTTATCTATTTACTTATAATTTTTTTTTTTTTAGAGTGGATCTAAAATCATTAATATAAATAGCCAAATAGTTGTTTTTCATTTTTGTATAAAATTATTTTGTATATATAAAATCAGTTCATTTATTATATTTATAATTTGCTTATCACAGTGAAAATCATAAAATTATCAAATTTAGAAAATTATTTTTGGAAATAAAGTGTATGTTTCATTAGTCATTTTTTAAGCAACAATTAGACTATTTTATTTGACATAATATTAAGCCATAATCCTCTACTTCAGAATACTTTTTAAAAAGAATTAAAAAGTCCACAATGGTATAATTAATTATGCTTATTAATACAACTGATAGTAGTAATTCCATAGATTATTTAATCAAAACACGATGCAGTTATACACCATTACTTGAAATAGTCCATGAGGTTTGGTGCACTGGAAACTTGATCCTGATTGCACCCACTTTCATTTCCCAGCATTCAGACTTCTAATGATCTTCTGAATAATAAAGCCATTTGATTATATTACTTGAGATTGTCAAGAAAATCATTAACATGTAGAAAAATTGTCTAAGGCTGGTCAAACTTTTCACAAGAGATGATTCATTCCATATACATACATCTTTATAAATCTTATTTGTGCTCAGCTTTCAGAATGAAGAGGTCACAATGATCATATTTATCTTGAAATGTTTGAAAATTGATGATTTTCCATTTTCAATAATTGCCAACCTAAATATAAAAAACAATATAAACAAAATTATGACTTATATATGATGCCGTTGTAATATTTTGTTATATATATATATAAATGGAGAGAAAATGTTTTAATTAAAGTAATTAGCCAGTACTAAGCTTTAAATATTTTAATTTATTCTGAAAAGTTCACAAAACCTTAATTTTCAAATAGATAATTTAAAATTAAAAAAATGTACCAATTTATACAGAATAATCAAAAAATATATTTAAAAACTTTATATGTTTATGGTAACAATAATTCTTCACTTGTGACAAATGTAAAATTCTAAAATAATCTTTGTATGTAAAAAAGATAAGTTATAAATAGAGCAAAACATGAACAGCCCATTAATCTTTTATACAATATAATTAACATATAAAATATAAACTTGATAAAAACAAGATAGAAAATGAGTGGAAGCAAAACATAAACATTAATGTTAGTGTTTTCATTAAAAATGAAGAAATGACAGTACCTAATAAATGTTCATAAATGAGTGAATTGATAAGCTATACAATTGAGCATCAGTGAAACTTGTGACAATAATGTCTTTTATAATAATTTTTTTAAATAATTTTGCTTTAAAGTGTAAAAAGAGTGGAATGCGGTTATTATATGTTATTAATGTCTTTTATAATTAGCAACTGCAATAAAATTAATAGATAATTTTGTTTAGTTATCATATTGTTGATATGAAAATATTTACTGACAAATATAAGTTTAATTTCTTCAGTTGATTCATTCGCAGATCTCTGTTTCATTATTAAAGAGAAAGTTAACAAACAAGGAAGATAAAAATAAAATGTATTAAGATCCTATACCAATATATGAATAAAACAAGATAAATGAACTTGATAAAGCATAACAAAAAAGGTCATTGAGAAATATGAACTTTCCCAAAAAATATGAAAAAAAAAATCAATCCACGTTTTTACTTTTTCAATGCTTATTTTAGTAAATTAATCCAACAGTTTTGATTGCCCAGCAATCTTCCTCAGAGTTATAAAACATATATAAATACATAAATATCCAAATACATAATCATATAAACATACAACATTATATCTACTTCTAAATAACTTTTTTTCTCACTCATTTTTTTTCCATATATCTTATGTTAATAATCATAAAAGTCACAAACCACAGAAAATCATAAAAAAGTATTTCGATTGAATTGAATGTAGTTTGTCATTTATAGAGCTTTAATTACTCAGATCATACATTTAAACATGTAAGTCCATAAACAAATTCTTTAAAACTTGATTTTATGTTGGCAATTACATGTAATATGCATTATTGTTTACACATACAAATGTACACTCCATAACTGTAACAGAACTTGTACATATAAAAACAGTAGATATTGTCATTAATGCTTTATATTAAATGATCCAATTTAATATGGAATATCCTATATTATTTATAATTACATGACAATTCTATACTTAGGTGTAGAAAAAATAAAATTGGTTGCAAAAAAATGCAATATTTTTTATGTAATTATGTTCCAAAAAATAATGTTATGGGTTTTATTTTATCTCACTCCTAAAGTAATTTAGTTTTAAAATGCAAGCTACATTATATGTAAAATGCATGACTAAAAAATTGAAATAGAAAGTATTATAAAAAGTTGTGTTATTCTTCCAAACTATAACATCATGGTGTCTGCCAAATTTTAACATTTCATCATTTAGAATACTTGTTTTAATTCATGGTTAAAATGAAGTTTGTCTTTTTTTTTTGTATTCAATAATAATTTTAATAATCACTTTAGATTTCATTACTTAAATGTTTTGTAATGCAAGTTATGCTAGACACTTCTGCAAAGTCGTATTTATCACTTAAGCATAACTCACATAGATTGCATAATATTTCTTTTCAAATTATTATTTAAACCTTATACTGAATGTACTAATTTTGGTATTCCAAATAACAATTTTCCTAAAAATCATGTTTTCATAGATACATCCAAATCAAAATAGCATAAAATACTTCAACATAAAGAATAATTGTCCATGTTTCAATGCCATTACAAAGAGAGATCTGTCATTATGTTGCATAATTAAATATTCAAATATAGAAGTATTAAAATTATTTTTGTATACTTCGAATAAATTGCAATTAAATATAATCAAAATCAATTGAAAAAATGATTTTTATTATACATTAGAATTTTTTTTTCTTTATTAGATAAATTGTATGAATCAAAGACAAAATGATATACCTCAACATTTTCAATTTGAATGTTAGAGTTCATCACAAATTTCAGATTAAAAAGCAATGTATTTTTCATAAAGATATAACTAATCACATAATGGGAGTTGTAAAGTATGATGCAGCCAAAGTTAAATCAATATCAAAGTCTAGATGGAAGTCCTAGGAGCAGGAAAATAAACTATTATGGATAATATCAAATCTAGTCTTTTCCATTACTAAGTGAAAGTGGAAATATAAAATAAATATAAAACTACGAGGGCAACAACAAGGTAACTTCGTCAGCTCTATAAAGATTGATGACTTAAATAAAAAGTGGTAACAAAATCAATAAGACTATAATACAATTATTTAAGATATTTTCATAATAATTTTAAAAACAGTAATTCTAAGTTAATATAAATAAAAGATCTCACAAATTCCAGTGTCTGTCTGTCTGTCTGTCTTGAATATGCAGGATTAAAAGCACAATTTCTGTATTATAATGGCATTTTGTGAATGATAAAATTCTATAAAAGGCAGCTCTGCAGAAGCATATTCAGAAATGATTTTCATACTTTACAAAATATATAATTATAAAACAAAAGTTTATTGCTTGAACTTTTATATTTATTAACTTAATATTTTTATCATAACGCATGTAACAAATGTAAACAGAACATAAAAGGAAAAAAAAATATCGAGTTTCTTAACTACACGGCAAAATATAAATTATGTAGATCTAGAGCATAGGTTCCCAAACTTTTTCAGGCCACCACCCTCTTTGCAAGACATAAATTTTGTAATGCCTCCCCCCTAAGTATAACAGTTTTCTGCATTCAATCTGTTTGATATTTGTGACGTAAATAGGATGATGGCTACTCTGTAATTCATACAATACACAGAAGATATAACATGTCAATCAATATCATGCATCGGAATAAGGCATCAACATAAACTTAATATCAATAACAAGAAGAAAAAAAATTTAAGTTTAAATGAGTAAAATCAAACCAAAATCGATTATATTTCCTGATTTCTCCCTATCCAAACTCTAATACCCTGCTAATTGGTACCACGAAATTTTAGGTGATATATCTTTGAAAGGCTGAACCTAAACCTCACCTTTATGTGCCACTTTTGAGAAGAAAAAAACCCTTTCAAAAAGGAAATATCACTGCCAACAAAACAAAAAAAAAACAAAGCATGTCAATAAATTTTCAATAATCACATAGAGAGATTACAAAAATAATAATAATTTCATGCAAAGTAAGTTTCTCTTTTCTCAAATAGAACAGTGTGTTAAAAGCAAACAACAAACAAATATATATATATATGCCTCTGCATACACACAAGCATTCCAGAAATTAATTTGGTAGAACTGTTTTAAAGTAGGAAAATCAAATAATTTATAAAGAAACAAAAAAAAAAAATTACAAATAATAAAAAAAATACAATAAAATTTAAAAGACATAATGATAATAAAAAAAATTATATCTGGCTTCATTCTGGTTTCTTTCCATTAACCATCTCCAGACTTAGCAATTTAAGGCACAATAAACCTTGATAACAAGGCGGTGAGGGCTTCTCTTTTTCACAGCAAAACGTAGGCATTAAGGTGTTCATCATCATCAGCTAGCATCTTTGGCTACATGACAACAGTCAAGAAGTCTGCCTGATGCACTAACATTGGGAGTTTACTTCATTAGCATTTTAACGATAGCAGCCAACCAAGAGTCGATCATGCAATTTTGGACAGACTAATTTGAAGCTACGCTCAGCTCGCCTTCTTTCATAAAGTTCTCCACTGCTTTACAACTAGAATATTTCTCTTAGTTCAGCAAACCCTTAACCACCCAACAGACAAAACATAGCAAGGAAAACAATAAACTCAGAAGAGACCTTCCCCCCATCACCTGCTGAAAACTTTTTATAGCATACCTATAACAATACAAATTGATTACCCTTCTTTCACGATTACAGCTGTTATCTCAAATTTCTTGGATAATTGATCGTAATACAATTGATATAGCTTTTTACACCTTTTTATCTTTCACTTCTTTCATTTTCCACTCAAACTTTTTTAATTCCTCAGAGAGTTCCATTTTACATATAGTTTCTAATTTTAATACAAGATTTGAAATGCCAGCACTCTTATACCTGGAGCCCAACTGTAAATATAGGGGATTTGAAATCAGACTTTCAAGCCACTTCAACCATCCACACTATCTCATACTACTACTATACATGACCACACACATGCAGAAAAGATAAATAATCACCAATATACATATTTCGTGCTGAACACTCATCAGTTGGTCCAGATTATCATCTCCATACATATATACAACCAGTACTCAGTTTATATCAAGATAACAAATCCTTATTCTTCAATGGACAGGCTTCAATCTACTCCAGCCTCCAACTCTTCAGCCATCCATACCATTGAAAATCTGATGATAGAATTCCCAAATCCCATGCTGATGCCAATATTGTTATTATCATGCCCATGTTGACCTAGTCACTCTGACCCCTCATATATAGGGCCGTATCCATTTAAATACATAGAAGAGGGATGGGCAGAATGCAGACTTAATATATAAGATTTGAAATGCCAGGCACTCTTATACCTGGAGTCCAATTGTAAATATAGGGGATTTGAACTCAGACTTTCAAGCCACTTTCCACACTATCTCATACTACTGATATACATGACTACACACATGCAGAAAAAATAAATAATTACCAATATATGTATTTCGTATTGAACCGACAGTCATCAATTAGTCCAGATTATCATCTCCCATACATATAATTTAATTTTAATACAATGGAAATAGCCTTTTTCCATCTTTACAAAAGATTCAAAACAGATCTGAGATATGATAAATTTTTAGATTCTCTCAGCTGATATTGACCTTAAATTATTTTTTTAACAAAAAATATAATGCACAGGATGACCACTTCCTTTAACTTGTTAATAGAGTGGGGGGGGAAACCACCAAAACTGTGTAAAATATTTACAAAATTACTCTATCCCCCTTTTTTATATATTCTTGCATATAAACAATTTATAAAATAACCATAAAATCGGCAAAATAATGTAAAATTAGCGGTTTGAGAGAGTTAAAGCCGATGATCGGTGAATCTGGAGAAAAGGCTAGATCACTTAAATGCCCCCCCCCCCACAATGCTTCTGAACTCACTATCACCCCATAGAAGTCTTCACCACCCACTGGGGAGCAGTACCACAAGGCAAGGATGCCCTATGTCATCTATTTTGTTTTTGTTTGTATTTGATTGGAGAGAGCAATAGAAAGACTAGGAAGAGGGATAGAGATACTATTAATAGATGGCAAGAGAGTATATACTTTGCCAGGACTTTTTTTTGCAGATGATTTCTTTTTGTGTGCAGAAAGAAAAGATATGGAAGTTATGCTGAGGACATGCGCAAGGATGGGTAAAGGGATGGGGATTAAATTTAATGGGAAAAAAAATTGAATATAATGATGGTTAATACTGGGGAAAGAGAAGACGAAGAATTTTTATTGGGGGATATAAAGTTTAAGTGTGGTGGATAGATATAGTTATTTGGGAATCATCTTAAGTAATCAGAAAAATTGCTTGGATGACTGGGAGAAAAAACTGATAAATGAAGCAAAGAAAAGAAAGGGATTGATAAAAAAAATTAACAGTATTTTCATATAATAAATATGATGTAGCTAGAATTGTATGGAAGGGAGTTGCAGTATCAGAGTTAACAAATGGCAATGATGCGTGTGTTAGTAAAGGGATATTAGATTGCTTAGAAAAAGTACAAAGGGAAGTAGGAAGACATGCATTAGATGCAGATATGTGGACAGCAAAGGAGGCAATTCAAGGAGAAATGGGATGGTCGGGTTTTTATATGACATGCAAAAAGCAAATGAAAATGTTCGGTAGATTGCAGTTTATGGATAATAAAAGAATAGCCAAAATAGTATTTAATTGGGTTATGAGTAAAGGGCAGGCAACAAGATGGGTGAGAAAGGTAATGCGGTACACAGAAGATTTGGATAAAGAATTTATATCGGTATTTGTACAAATATGGGATGATTGTGTTAGGATTGTTGAGTGTTATAGTGATAAGGAATGGGTTAGAAGAATAGATGCATTAATAAAGAATAGAGATATGGAGAACTAATATGAAGAGTAAAGAGTTTAAATATATATATATAGAAGTAAACGGAACATTGCGTGCGAATTAATTTATAATAGTAAGGAAATATACAAAATTAACAAAGCGCATGACACACTTGAATGTGAAGCTATCAAGATACACAGAAATTATTACATGCTAAGCGCTTTCGAGGCCTTTTGCCTCATATTCATAGCGGTACTGTGAGCTGCAGAATATGAGGCAAAAGGCTTCGAAAGCGCTTAGCGTGTAATAATTTCTGTGTATCTTGATAGCTTCACATTCAAGTGTGTCATACGCTTTGTTCATTTTGTATATTAAATTATCGAATGAGAAGTTTTAAAATCTTTAATATTTTACAAATAGTAAGGAAAGTAGTTTGTTGTTTAAGGCTCGAACGGGATCTTTAGCAACAAGGGAATACACACGTAAATGGAAAAATATGAATGATATAGTCTGCAAGTTGTGTAAGGAAGTGATTGTTCAGAATGTGGGTTATTGGTTTTTATGCTGGGTTTGGGAAAAAATAAGGGGGATTTAGATATGAAGGTCATGGAGTTGACAAAGATTATGTTGTGGTAATGGGATGGAGCAGATTATGGGGAAACTTAGAGTGGGGAATGGAAAGGGAAGGTAAAGTGGCTTAACAGGTTTCTCTGGGCATAGTTGCTGAGAGATTCTTGACTCCGTATAAGGAGAAGTCACAGTGCAACACATCGCACTGGTCTAGAGCAATAAGTTCAAAAAGTTATAATCACATTTATAGCAAAGTACAAAAAAATGTATTTTGTTAAGTGCTCTTCAAAAGGCAGGCAGAATAATTAAGCAATAGAGTACTTAGCTATTATTGGAAAACATTTGTTAATATTTAGCATCCGCTTAACACTAATTAATTCTAGCATTTGCTCAATGAATCATTAAGATGGGTAGCCCATTGAACATTATTTGTAATTAAAAAATTGAAATAAAAGACTGCATTATGAATAAATAAGACGTTTTATATAAGTCAAGCCGGGTTTCAATAAAACAATTACTTTCATACCAATATAAGCTGTAATAATAGAAAAACTGATATTTTGATTTTTAACTTACCAACATCTAAAAGGACTTCTATTATATTTTAATATATTATTTGACCAATTCTTGTTTAGGAAAATAAACTACTACTATAAAATACGCAGCCGCAAAAGTCAAAGTAGCGACCTCTATTGCCTTAATGTCGAAATCAATTTTGTTTCAGATTACCACATTAATAATCGATATAAATTTTTAGTTTGAATATTTTTATTATTTTGTTGAAAAGAAAATTTATTTCACTGGGATATAAACACAAATCATAGCAGAAACATTAACAACATTTTTTTTTAATACTTATTAATTAACATTTTTGTTTTTAATCATCTTGTCATAATATACGTACATAAAAACGAGTCGATTTTTTTTTTTGCTTATCAAATGTAATATTTGGCTAGTTTCTATCGCTTAACTTTAATAAAAAGTCCATTGTTTAGAGATAGTTATAATTTAATTACTCATTGCTAATCTTTGCAGAAAAAAATAGAACTTAGTAAGGATTTGTCAAAAGAAAATTGACCAATTGCGTAATATACCGAGGATCACACAATAATGCACGTAGCATGTTTCCTTTTATTTTTGGGTGACCATTTAATATATACGCTTTTATCATCATAGCTTCGGTGTAGGAAAAAGCTGACATTTAATTATTATACTTAAGACTTGTGATTCTTTGATATATAACACATGTCATATATATATATAACTACAACAAAATATTCGGATAAAGAAACATTTATTTAGAATGCCAATTACCTTCCATAAAATCATTTCCATTTTCTCTCCAGTCAAGCTCAGAGAAAATGCGTGGATTAAAAATAAATAAAGTACTGTACATTAAAAGTAGAAAGAGAACTCAAATTTTAATGAAATCATAAGTTTGCTATTTACGTAATAAATATGAAATTACATTAAAAATGAATTATGGAATTCATAAAATATTGATATAAGCACATGCCTATCTTTCAATATTACAATCAGAAATTAAATAAGATATCTTGAAACATTAAATATCCAGTGGCATATTTTATTTGCTAAGGAAACTTCATTGTCAATAGTTAATTATGTAAAGATCCAGATGAATATAAATATATTACACAATTTTATGCTCTATCAGATAAGTTTGGACTGAAAGACGGACAAAATTTTAGTGATAATTAATAATAGTGTGTACATTTATCTATCATAAAAGTAACTGATCTAATAGTTATGCATTTCCTTAATTTTTATACTGCTATTTTTCATTCCCATTTATTTTAATATGTAATAATTTTTCTGACATATAAAGAAAACAATCTATATTACATTCTCTAAATATGTTCCTGAATAATGAATTAAAAAAGGACAGAATACTATGATGATGAAAATCAAATAATTGAATTTTTAAATAAAATAAGTAGTATTTCAAAATTAAAGACTTTTATGGAAATTCACTCAGATTTTTTAAAATGATTATTTTCATAAAAGAGAATGTATTATATTAAAAATCTGAATGTTTTCTTTATTTAGCAGAAAGTAAGAAACAGTATTTAAATCATTCCTATAATTTTAAATAGTATTAAGTTGGGGGCATTAAATATACTTCTAAAAGCACTAATTATTGTCTTAATTCTGTGATGAATAAATATTTGAATTATTAACATTTTTCTTTACTTTGATCCTCCATAACTTTGACTGATTTTTTATAATTAACTTATAATGTATCAATAAGTAAAATGCCTACATTTCTCTTTACTTGTGTAGTCCATCTTAAAAATATGGCAGTCATTCAAATTTTACCTATTATATTATCGGAACAATAACTTATATGATCTTTTTTATGTATGTGTATAAAAGTAAGATCACTAATTATAATAAACCATAAAAGTAATATTTATTGGTCTTTTGTGATATAATTACAAAGCAAATATATTGATAAAAATTCTTTATATTATTAATCTTGGGGATTGCTTTGCAGATGTATTCAACATTTCTTTTATTGAATAATAAGATACTAATTTCTGGAATCTTTTATTTAGTTGATATTATTTCTTTTCTAAAGAACCAATTTTAAAAAATGCCATCACATTATTCCTTTATTGTTCAGTCTAGTAAATAGTACTACTAATAATGCTTTTTTCATTAATCATTAATTAATATCTAGCAATAACATTATGTCAATCCTTCTATTAAGACTAATTTTAGTAATTCCCCTGTTAAATGCTTTAAATTTTAATTCATCCATATTTACCAAAAATACATTTTATATTTTAACATGAATTGCATGAGATTCTTAATAGTATAATCAGTGAAATCACTAGCTTTATATTTATCGACAATAAATTCTATAATTAAATCACTTCAAACAATTAAAAGTCTCATTTTTCTCTTTTCTTTACAAAAACTTGATTTCTTATATATATATATTGTGTCCTTTTCTATAGGTCAGAATCAGCTCATCACTGCAAATTATTAAAAAAATTTAAATTTAGAATATGTTCTTGATGTGATAGTTATATTGTAGTAATAATATCTTAAAAGTACAATTTGAATCTAAATGAAATTACGTAATCCATAAAATTATGATAAATCACTTAAGAACAGTTAAATAAAGCTAAAAATATTATTACATATGGTTGGAAAAGCTGGCCATAATAAATAACGCAGCTAAAAATGTTTAAAAGTTAAATTTTAATAGTTTAAACTTATAGTTAAATAAATGCTATATTTAAAATTATAAATTATATTTAATAATTATAATTAATATAATAAATTTTAAAAGTAAGCTTTATGGTAGTGAAAGTTGTATTTAATTCTATATTTCCAAATTATTCTTCCAAATTTTGTATTATTGTATTATTTATTTAATATAATAAGTGTTGCAATTTATCATTTATTTTCAGACAGTAAATTGGATACAATCTGTCTAGGTTGTAAAGTCATGTGACTTGTATAATATATGGTTATACACACACGCTTGCTAGTATTTGGATTAATAACGTTAAAAATATTTTTAAAATTGCATTATAGAATTGAATATAATTATTTGCCTATCATAAGAGAAAATATTTAAGTTAGCTATCGTTAAATGTTTTAAAAAATATAAAACGAATACAGTTAATAAAAGTTAAATATTTTGTTTTAAAATAAAATAGATAAATTAAATATTAAGAGTGGGATAATTTTTTTATTAAATATTGTTTTTAAAGTCATTTTAAATATTTAGTTAATTTTAGTAAAGAGTAGTTGTAACTTACGCCACATGTGGCCACTTGGTGACACTGCAGCACCATCAACAACCGGTAAGAAGCCTGCAAGTGATAAATTTCTATTCAAAAAATGACTGAAATCGTCGATGGAAAAAAAAAAATCAAAAATCGCTGAAATCGTCCATGGAAAAAAAAAAATTAAAAATCGCTGAAATCATCAGTGGAAATAAAAAAAAAAATAAAATCATAAAAAAAATGCCTGAGGCAATCAAAACAAATACAGCGAAAGTACTAATTATATAAAAAAAAAATTAAAAAATCACTGAAATCATGGATGGAAAAAAAACCCACTAAAATCATTTACAACTACCTAGTAAAGTATAATAATTGATTTATGATTAATATTTTAAATAATATTTTAAAATTATAATGCGACATATTTTATTTTTAAAATTTAATTGTGTAAGACTGTAACATTATGCAAATTCGGTATCAAACGAAAAGTAAGAATCCACCAATAGGATGAGGTATTTTATAGGATATAAATACCATTGCATTGGAGTGTCAAGGGTGATTAAAAATGTGTTGGTGATTCAATGTGTCAGTGATCAGTATCAGTAGCTATCGAGGTGATAGTAATTTTAAATTTTCATTATTTAGTCAATTTTTTAGTGCTCTCATACATTTATTTTGCAAAACTAATAGGACATTTATTTATAGTATTTGCAAAGAGAGTGTAAAATAAATATATTTTAATAACTTCATTTTAAATATGCCTTGTTAATTTTAAAGTTCTTTTACCAGGAGTATTCATCAGAAACTTAATATAACTTCGCAATAAAAATATGGAAATGTCGATAAGTAAAATGTATTTAATGGAAATTTTAAAAATAAGCATAATAATTGTGAATATAATATCAGTAATATTAACCAAGAGAACTATTCCAGTAGGTAAATTATTATTATGGACATTGTACAGGAAGCTTAATAGAAAAGCTATTTGCCGATTAAAAGTGGAGTATGCATTATTTTTATATAACAGCAAGACAGTCTTGTCCAAGATTAATGAGTAATATGACAAGTATATTATATAATAATGTATGGAAACAATGCTATAGAAATAAATGTTATATCCTTTTTGAAGAAAAACATTATAAGCATTTCAAGAAATTATCTTAAGTAACGAATAATGGAAAATATTTACAAAAGTGTATGTTATAAAACCTGAGGTATATAGGGTTATACGCATTTATAAAATTGTTTAAAAAAAACTGAATTTTAAGACAATAATGAAACCACTGAAAGTAGATAATAAATAGCAATAAATTTTCCTGAAGAAGAAACCTACAAAGAAAATGAATACATGAGTAAATAAAAGTATGGAATTATGGAAATATTTTATATTGCGCAAAAGTTTATCCGGATAATTCGAGCTAAGCCAATGGGACAAGATGCATCATTACGCCAATAAAGAATACTCTAGAATAGAAGCTTCACGGAATTATTTTTTTTTATATTATGATTTTAATAATCATCATTCTGGACAATAGAAACCATAAACTATTACTCTTTAAACTTTTCCAGGATGGGTTGATGATTATTTTATTAAAGCAAGAAATGCATTATTATTATAATAACATAAAATTATAGATTAATTTTATTCTTTTAAAATGCATATGTAAATATTTATTGTATTCATAAGTAGTAGATTATAAAAAATACATACAAATATTTAATGTCTTTTGCATGACTGTTATGCTTATTTGTTATATGTAATGATTACAAAATATATATTTTTATATTATTATTGTGAGATTTTAAGTATGAAATGCAGGGTGGTATAAGTGTAAATAAAGAGTGTAACATTAGTTTTGATGATGTCAATTGTAAAAGGTTATAAATAATACTGAATGATTCAAAGTCACTTTGACATTCTTATTTTCATAGAAGCAAACCTCTGTTTTTATACATATATATTTTTATTTATTCTAAAAGTATTTGTTTAATAACTACAAAAATGATGGAGCAGAAAAGATTATATTTGCCCAGGAAACTGGATAGAATTTTCAAAAACTTATTAAAAGAGAAATTAATTTATATCATTCAAAATTTGACTTGGTATTTTTTACAAAAAATGATTATTGTGTGGAGCCAAATGTTTTAATAATGAAACAGAGAAGTTAAAAATATACTTCTGTATATAGGAATGGTTCCATCTGCAGATATAATTTTATAATATTGATGGATTTCATTGACATAGGATTTAAGCAAGTTTATTTTTACATCATATTGTCATAAATGGAGTTCAGTGTTTGTTTATTTATAATGCCATTACAATATTAAATATTTGTTCAATGAAGGATAAAAATTTAATACTTCAAGAATACTGGAATTTAATAAATGTGTATTGTTTTGGATAACTTTATGATACTTTGATTTTGTTTGAATTAGTAAATATCATTAAATTACATTCATGGAATAAACATTTAATTATTGTGTTACCTTGAATTGCCATACAGAACAGTGACTAGGTCATCTGTTAATATGTTTTATTTGTATAATATTTATAAATATAATTGATTACTATATGTTAAGTTAGTTGATTGTTTGTTTTATATATGTGAAATAAAAGAAAGTTAAATTTAATTTAAATTTATATCTCAAATTTTAATAGTTAAAACTTTGATTTTGAAATATACATTTATTCACTGAGAGCAAACTACCTTTTGATATACATGTCATAAGTATTGAAAATCTGAATGAATTATATTGTAACAATTATTCATTGATATTTATTTGGAAAATAAGATGAACAAATTTATGATTATGAAATTTTATTTTAATCAATTATTTTATTATGATTATAGAAGTCCCTTTAACTTTCTTGTATTTTAAATACTGTATGCCTGCAGTAACATTGTTTCATGTAAAATATTGTATATTAAACATTATATAGGTGATTTTTTATGTATAATTATCTATTTTATTAATATTAATTTATGTAGAAAATATCTTTCCTGATCTTTAATTGTAGTGTATGTTACAAATGTTTATTGTCTATTTGTCATTTATTTCTTTTTATATATTTATAGTTAATAAATTTTAAATTTATTTAAACAAATAAACTTGCTTTAATTGTCATTCAATTAATTATGCAAACCTATTGGTTAATGAAATTTTGATATATAGTGGTCATGTATTGATTAACATCATATAGTTTATAATAATCAATCATAAAATAGTCTGGGAAGTAAATGATTGGATTGGTAAGTATATGTATTATTACATTTTTTATAATAAATTCAATATATTATCATCTGAATTAGATATAAATTTTTATACAATAATAAATTAATTATCTTGGTATTGTTAGATGTTTAATAGTTAATTAGAAAATCACCATAATAATTTTAACAGTTATAAGCAATAGTTATTTTGGGATAGAAATTTATATATGCAGATATATATATATATATATATATATATATATATATATATATATATATATATATATATATATATATAATTAGTTTCAACAGTAACCACCTAAACATTCACAGTAAATATAGCAACAATATTTTAACTGTGTCAAGAACCTTACACCTTTTAATAGCAAGAATGGAAATCTTATATATATATATATATATATAAAGAGCCTGCTACTAGCTCTAAACAAGCTTAATTTTTTTTATGATAAATGCTACAAGAGAAAATACATGAAGCCTTTATCTATGATGGTCCCCATCCCCAGACCGGTTTCGAGCTATGGCTCTCATCAGTGAGGAGCTAGGACATAAGATTCAAAATATTTACTCAAGCCAAGCATTTATCTAGCTCCTCACTGATGAGAGCCATAGCTCAAAACCAGTCTGGGGATGGGGACAATCATAGATAAAGGCTTCATGTATTTTCTCTTGTAGCATTTATCATAATAAAAAAAATTAAGCTTGTTTAGAGCTAGTAGCAGGCTCTTTATATATTACATATTGGTAATACAAGCTATATAGGTCATGTGATATATGACTGATTTTTACTATATATATATATATATATATATATATATATATATATAAGTCAATTCATTAATTTATAAAGTAGAAATATATTAATTATTTAAGGTAAACACAATTGATTATAATTGGATTGGAGCCTGCATATTCTTTTAAACTATTGTTTATTGGATGTATATTATGGTAACTTAGTATTTATTTAGAAAAATGGAAATCTTATGATATACAAAATTGGTAAATGCATACATTGAAATTTGTTTTTGAATTACATTAAATAGAATGATTTACTTTGTTTAGATTTAAAGTGTATCAGTGTAAATTTTTTATTTAAATTAATTAACAAGTTATTAATGTTACCATTCATTTATAATAGAATAGTAATAATACTATGCATATTAAGATAATTGTAATTTAAAGTTTAATAACTTGGCTTTAGTGATTTGAAAGATAATTCGTTGTGATTTGCTAATTGTATTTATATAAGTATCAAATAAAAATCTTTCGTTTATTTTATGTCATTATGATTGGATGTTGGAAATTGAAGGTTATTTGAAAGGTTGACTTTCATATTATATTATTATAAATTGGCATAAATAGTGAAGTATTTTAAATAAATTGATCTTGTGTGCTCTACTTTATTATAGTTTTGTATGGTAGACACTTTATCCCATTTCAATTTGCTGTCATAAATTTATAAAGTTTTAAAAGAGAAAATTTTTCTATATTTTATTAAGGATACATTAGCATACAAGATCTATAAAATAACAAAGCCTTTTACTGCCATTAAGTATTTTATTCCATTACATTTGGTTTATCCAACAAAGGCATATTATTATTTATGAGTCAGTATTGCACTCTTAATATTAGCTTTATTTTCATTTTTAATAGCATTATTTTTATTTTATTCAATTATAATTGGTAATCAATTATTAAATTATACTTTACTTGTTGCAATTGGTGTCTTAACTTTTCAGATTATACTAAAGTCTTCATTTCCTATTCTTATCATTTTCATTTTGTTACAAATGGCCCTTAAATTTTTAGGGCTTACTAAGGTCATTTTACCAATCCATTTATGACTCATTTTGTTACAAATGACACTCAACATTCAGACTAGATTTATATTATTATAAATGGTGTCTCAATTAGTGAGGCATAATGCTTTTTCTATTCTCACCTCTTATTTTCATTTTTATTCTGTTACAAATGCCATCTAAATCAGTAAGACATTAAATAAGAGCTTATCACAGTTCTGTTGTTACAAATGAGCTATATTTTTATACTATTGCAAATCACACAGTTACAGGCTTGATTAAAGGCTAAAACAATTAAGGTTAAAGTCTCGCACATATTTGTAGGAGAATCCAGGGTAATTTTGAAGGGTATAGGAAAGAAATAAGTGTTTTATTGTAATAATTGGATTTTGGATAAAACAAAATGTAAAAAGGGAAAGTTTTTTGAGGAGAAAGGAGGCAAGTAAGTGTGGTGTATATTTTATGTTTTAATTTAATTTGTTTTTAATGTATTTTATTTATTTTAATTTTTATGGGGTTTATATATTTTTTTGTGTTTTTTTATATATATTTTTTTTAATTTTTTTTATATTTTTTTGGTTTTATTATGTGGAGATTGTTATAATGTAATATGTTTTTTTTAGATCCGTGTAAATGACTATAATAAAATAATAAAATATTATAATATAATATTTTATCTTCATATAATAACATAATAAATATATGGTAGCATTTGGTAATCTGAAAAATATATGTGTGGCAACAGATAGCATTATAATTCAATGTACCATTATAATAATTAATTTATGACCATAAGATAATGTAAAATGTGATTATTTAAATAAATAAATACCAAGAAAATATTCAAATTCTTAAAAATAATTCTTTATTTATTTCTGTGCAAAAATATTACATTTGATTCAGTTATTCTGTATATCTCATGCATTGTAATGGGAAAAAGAAACAGTCTGAACACACAAATTTTGAAACAAATTTAACAAAGTTTTATTATAACACTAAAACAAAATAACAATTTATTTACAATACTTACATTTTGACATCCTAAATTTGCACCATTATACATTTTTTTTATTAGAACCTAGTTAAGTCTTCACTCTGACTTAAAGTAATGATAATAAAACAATACAATTTTATTTATCTCTTTGTGATCAATCTTATGATAGAATTATATTTATTTATACCTATTTAAAACATATTGTATCTTTAACTATTTTTAACTATACTTCATTTTATTAACACCTCTATTGAAAACATATTACGGAAAACACAAAAGTATTAATATCGAGCATGGATATTTTTCACTAGACAATTTCATTTTGCAATGTTAAAAGATATCATAAAATATCTACTGATAATTTATTACTAGATTGTGTGGATATTGTTGTTCACTACACTATGATTATTAAATATAATATATCCCATTTAATATTCCTCTTATACTATATAGTTGTAATTACTGATATATTCCCTATTATTTAATAAATACAAAATTGTACCTATACTTATTGTTTATATCGTTTTACTTTATAACATTATATCTTAAAAATATGCAATACTCATTGAAAAAAAATGAAATAAAATATTTAAAAGTTATTTAATATTTCAAAAGAAACTTTGCTTTACATATTTTATTTCTAAAATTTATTTTATTTCCAAAATAAAATCTAAAACATATTTTATGATTCTTTTGGATCCGTTGGATTTTCAATTCCAATTTATACAAATTCTACTTCTGCTTACAAGTAAATGAACTTATCTTATTCAGAAAATAGCATATCTTAAACTCTAAATTATCTATTATTTCTTTTAAAATATACCATACTGTGCGATGTAGTTACTTTGGAAATCTAGATAGCGAATAGATGTGTAGGCGTAGGGAAGAAAAACTAGAGTATAACTCATAGCACATATCGGAGAAAAATATCATGGCACAGTGTATCTATAATATATAGAGGCATGACATATACTGTCTAATGTCCTCCAATAATATCAATGATGTCTAATAACCTCAAATATAATAATAATGTCCAGGCTATTCATTCAGCACTCATTCGAACATTTTAAAATGCATAATATCAAGAAAGACACTGCCCATGGAAAATATATACAAGACACAGGGCTACATTATCTGTACTTGCATAAACTACTAAGATAATAATATAGGTTACTTTCTTATTTCCTCCATAGATCCTACATATAAGCATCCAATGGTTTTTTTACAATACTCTCAATGTCACTATCGATTAAAACTTCACAATAGATTTAACAACCTACATCGCAAAATTACTAGCATTACTCTAAATAACAAACAAAATTCACATATGACTTTAACAATCTAAAACTACTACCTGAAAAGATTTATTCACTTTTATAATTCAACAATAAAAATACAAATGATTTTGTTTTGAGATATTAAAATCAATATTTAAAATATTTTTAAAAATAGGGTTCATCCATTAAAGAATCATATAAAAATTAATAGTATCAATAAATTATATTACATTGGTAATATAAAAAAAAGTATGCATATCTTTCTAAAATCATGGTTTATATCTTTAGAATAATAACAAAGTTTTATGTGTAATTAACACACACACACACATGTTCATATGTTCATATAACAAATCGATTTAAAAAATATTCCAAGCAATTTTAGAAAATAACAAAATATACATCATATAAAATTAATATATTTTATAAAATTTACTTAATGACATTACTCTTGTCAGTCACTATAACAGATATTTTCTGGTGCAATATTTTATATAAGAACATTTTAACTAATAATAAAAGTCATTCAGCATCACTATCATACCTTAAAAATGTTTATGAAAAACTTTACAAAATATTAAAATATTTAAAATATTAATCATGTTAGATTAAATAAACATATTTAAGTGTAATTTTTCCTACCCTAACACTAATAAAACTTAATACTACAATTAGTATGTGAAATGATAATAAAAACTATAGTTACTGAAACTTCCATTCTTTCTTCTCTCCATAAAGTTCAAATTAAAAAGTTTTTTCTTTCTAATATTTTCATAGAAGTTCTCCCCCAGCACTTGTTGCTTAGCGATGCTATTGTCCAAAAGCTTTAAAACAAAAACTTTCCTCTCCATGGTGCATAAACTCATAAATAATAATAATAAAAATGGAAATGAAATCGACTTTTGAATCCAAAGTTATTTTGAAGAATAATCATTAATCCTGTTATAAAAGTCTATAAAACAGTCTATTGTCAGCAGCTTTCCAGGATAATAATTATTAAAGTTATCACTTGAAAGGATTTTATAAATAGTTATCTCTGGAGTTTTTCCCATTCACTTGGATCCTATAGGCTTTAGATGCATCAGTTGTCGGTGATATAAATCCATGCGTATTTTTACAGAAAATACATATTTTATATTCCATTCAAAAATATTTTATAGTAATTCAGAGAAAGTCATTTATAAGTTATATTTATTAGTCAGGATAATATTTTTGAATGATCCATTTCTTTTTCTGATGAATATTTTTTTAAAAAAAAACAGTTTCATATTATACTAATAATTTACGGTATTTTAAAATTACAACTTGTCATAAAAATTTATATCGGTAATAATGTCAGTTTTTCTTTTTAATCATTTTCCAAGAGAAATTTGTAATAAACTTCTTTTTTAAGTCAATATTTTTTAAAAATATTCACTGCAACTTTTTTTCTAAAAAATACACATAGTTACTAATGTAAGCATAAATGGTATCTTTTTATTCTAGGTTCAATATTAAATTCATTTTCAACTTTTTCAAAAATATTAAAATTTAAGTTTTTTCCATATAACTTTTTGTTCTCCAAATAAAGTTATTTATCTTTAAAATATAATGCATAAAAATGATAGTTTTTTGAAAAATATTTCTGCTCAATACTCTTGAAAATATCCCAAGTATTAAAAATAAATGAGGTAATCATCTGAAATTCGGGCATGGCCATTTGATGGCATTGATGCTATAAAAAATCAATCAAATGTAATGTTACTGGGCCGCAACTTTTTTTTATATAACATTTTTTTTTTGATTAAACAAATTTTTATTTCATTTATAACATGATTTCTTTTTTATTAAACAATTTTTTATATTTATTTTCATTGTTTTTTTAACCTGACATTTTTCTTTATTCAACAAATTTTGGTAATTTAACTTTGTGATTATTTTTCTGATTTTAAAACTTTTGACTGTTTCACGACGAAAAAACTTGTTTTAACCCTGCCAAAAAACTATAATACAATTATTTAAGACTTTTTTCACCTTTGTTCTACCTTTTTTTTTTTTTTTTGGTAGACTAAATTGTTTTTCTTCTTATTAAATCAAAAGTAACTTTTGTGTTTTTTTGGGTGGTAAAAAATTGTTTTCAAACCCACCTTTAGATTAATAATTGTAACAAAAAGTCAATATTTTTTTTTCCCAGCAACTTTTTCTCACTTTTTACTTTTATTTATATTTCATTTGAATTACCTTTTTTTTTGTTTTCTACAATAAACTGCTTTTTGGGGCGTTTATACTTTGTTATTATTAACAAAAAGTAAACAAAAATAGTAATTTGTTTTAACCCAGCTAAAAAAAGATAATCCAAATACTTGTCAATTTCTAATGAAATAAAAAAAAATAAACAAACTTTGGACTTTTTGAACTTATTTTTATTTATTATGTTATTGCTGTAATTAAAAGAGTCTGGTATTTGGGAGGACATTATGTGCCTGAAAAAAGAACACAGTCTCACTTTCTGTTCTTGGCAATTCTGAAAAGTTTAAAAATTGCACGTTCTCAGACATTGTATTGGTCTCGTATATTTTCCGTGCTGAAATGTGACTTAGCACATGAACTTTGTCAAAGCATGTTCAAACATGCCCTTTGCCAATTTTTTTACATATTAACATCTTTTACGGAAGGGTGGGAACCATATAACAATTATTAGCAATTAACAACGTTATTTAAATATAAATGACATTACTTTATTATGGAGATTTGAAAAGTGGTACTGACTTGCAATTAAAACACCCCCAAGCAATACGGTAATCAGCTATGAATAGAACAAGTATGCATAAATAGTTTTGAAACACAAAACAGGCCATAATATTTTTGTATAATGTCATGTAAAGTGGCCTGCAAGGGTTAATGCAATATAAATGTATTATCCATAAGGCCACCACAAAAATGCATTTTTATGTGTTTTGACACATAAACAATGCCTTCAAGTGGCCATGCCTGGATTTCAGATGATTACCATAAATAATTATATAAATTTTTTTGTAGAACATTTAAAATTATATTTTCCTTTATTAGCTGTATTTTCGGCATTAATTCTTTTGAATACATTATACTTGGTATTAAATCCATATTTTACCATGAAATTGGCTTAAGCTTAAATAAAAATAATTGGTAGATAATTTTTTAATTTAGGGCTGCATGATTACTTTAACTTAGTAAATTGATAATCTTTCAAAAACTTTTCTTAAAAAATAATATTACTAAGAAGTAGACTAAATAATATTCCGATGTTAATATATGATAACAATATTGATAATAAGTTAACAAGTTATTAAGTTTTAAGAGAGTTATTAAGCAAGCAAAAAAATGAGAGCATTTACTGTTATACCAGATTGAACTTTCATCTGATTGGTTATTTTAATCTTCAACTTATGATCTAATTTACATATTTGTCAATTTTGTGTAATTAAAATTTAGAAATAAAGTGCATGACTCATATTAAATGTCAAATATTATTACAAATCTTAATTCTCAATTAATGTTATACTTTTATTTAAAGAAATTGAACATTTTAAAATAACACTTAAAAATAATACTTTATTAATTTATCCAATATTTAATTTTAATGTAACTATTTTTAAAATTTAACTTTACTAACTACACTTATTTTAAAGCTATCTATTTAAATAATTCTCCTAACATTTACTTTCATGATATACAAATGTTTCAATTTTTTAAAACAATTCTAAAGCATATTTGCTGATCACCTGACTTTTATGTATCAATTTTTTATAATTACTATCTGAAAACAGAAATATTTAAACATTTTATTACAAAATATATTAAAAAATAATAAAATATGATACAATTTGGAATAATAAATTTTGAAATTATTTAAGCAATGACAAATTAAATACATTTGTCTACAATACTTTTAATAAATAATTTATAACACGAATATTAAATCTAATTCTTTTTATTCAAAATACATTAGTTTATTTCATTTTAAACCATTATTTTAAAACTAACTTTTAGCACTTTGTTTAATAGGATTTTTAGTATATTATTTTATTATGGCCAGTTTTCCCAAACATACAAAAATCATAATATTTAACTTTTTTTATAATTTTAGCATATTAACATAGTTTTTTACATTTTTATAAATCTCAACTTTATTTTAACAAAGTTTTAAAACTCTTATCAACATTATATAGCATTTATACTATTTAAAATTTACCCTTAATTTAAAATTTTCCAAAAATTAACTTAGTAAAGCAATTTGGACCTAGTAGAAAGGATACAATATATATATACATGAAAAAAATGATCAAATTTCAAATCAAAACTTGTTCATAATGTTGTCTTTGCAATGTAATATATTAAAAATAATAATTCAATATAAAAAATTATTTAATAAAACAACTTTTATAATAATATATTTAATTTCACCAACCCGGATTTCACCCCCACAGTGGAGCCTTATCAAGATGTAAATACACTTAAAGTTACATTACAATTCTTCCTTTTCTACAGCAACTCCAACTACAGGCTTCATTTTACATTACAATATGAAAAATAAAACATAAAACAAATCTATTTTCTATTCATCACATGTATAAATAATTATACATAATATTTACACACAAACATGATCTAAATCATAATCATACATTTATATTATACAATCACTTGTTTATATCTTAATATCATTCATAAATTTCCCAATCTTTCTCTCTCTCTACATACCTATATAACTATATTTAATATTTTAAACCCAACATAATTAAATATATACACATAATTTACTTATAATTATACCCAACTTAAATTAAATCTTCTAGCTAACAGCATCCATTTTTCAGCCAACTTTACAGGACCTTTAACCATATTCATACATTTTTCAAAATTCTCCTGAATATACAAAGTTTCATAACATATCATTTCACTATACTTCTTTACATATGTTATCACCTGAATGTTTTTTTCACCAACTCATTCTATGCCCAGTATTCAAAAAATGTACATAAATCCCTGATCTCATATCCTTCCTCGTAATTGCCCTATCATGTTCTTTACCCCTTTCTAATGCAGTCTTCTGTCTGACCAATATATATATCATGCTAATAATTTCACAAATAATCTTATACACCAAGCCTGCCCTACCATTCTCATTATTATTTTCAATATTACATATCCATTTCCCTAATGATCTATTCTTTTTCCATTCTATTTTAATATTACCCAGTAATTATTTCCTTACCAACTCTTTATATACTCTATCAAAATATGGAACAGAAATCCATTTATTATTTATAATTAATTTTTTATTATTATAATATCTACTATCTTCACCTTTATTTTTTTTAAAAATTACCTATATCTTTCTTTTTATATCCCATACTAATATAATCATTTTCAACCTCCAACTTTTGTATTAATGCTACATCCTTATCTAAAGTTAACCTATCATTTTTCTCTTTAAACCCTTTCATTGCTGCTATTTTTGAGATCATGGTTGATATGAATTTGGATCTATTATACCTCTTTTATCTTTCTCCTTAATATAATGTCTTATAACAATCTCACCTGTCACACCCTTCCTTGTAAAAATATCTAAATATTTTAACCCTTCCTGTCCATTTTCCATTGTAAATGTAATACCATATCCATTATCATTCATTTCATTAAATGCATTATTGATACTTCTACTATTCCCCATTATATGTATATCATTAATATATTTGTGATACTGTATAATTTCTTTCATCCTTATATATTTATCAATTACACTTCCTTCAATATAATCAATCATAACAGCTGATAAAACACTACTAATGAACAACCCATAACCCATCCTTTAGTTATCTTCCAAAACTCCTTTTTATATTTAAAGTACAATGTTTCATTTATCAACAATAAAGTCTCATTAATAATACACATCCATTCCTTTGACATACTACCATAATCCTTTATTCTTTCCATAACTACTTTTATACTTTCCTTTCTAGGTGTCCTTTGATACATCTTTTCAATATCAAATGATACAATACTTCCATTCCTATTTAATTTCACATTCTTTAGTTTATAATTTCCTCCCAGATTTTAATGCAATATTTCCCAAAATCCATACCATTTATAATGTTTTTACATACTATAGCACACAAGCCTTTAAGAACATAATTCTTAAAATCCAATATTGCTCTTACTGGCATACCATCTTTTTGTGTCTTAACTTTTCCAAACATAATAGAATGTTCAATTACCTGTTTGATGCGCTATTACTAACAGTTGAATGTATTTGGAATATTTAAATAAAGTTAAATTTTTCTAAAGGCATTTCAGTACTCAGATGATGGAAATAGTCCAATATAAAAATTCAACTGCAACACCATCATCACCAACCTTCAGGAAAACACAAAATGAAATTTATATTTATTTTTATGAAATTGATCTATCTTTTTTATTATTGTGTTGTTATAGTTATATCATTCATGAATTTCTAATCACTATTTTATATTTGGCATTTCATAAGATATATTTTGTAATGGTAACCAATGCTGGAAGCTGACTCTTCAAATGTTCCACATATTTGGGTAGCAAAACTGTTCCATATGTATAAAGGTAAGTGAGGTTGGGTTTTCTTATTTAATATTTCCTACAAACTGAATAAACCAAAATATAACTATAAATAATATATCAATAATAATAAATCTTTCACTTGTGGCTAGCTAAATTTATGAGAGATAAAATGAATTTATATCTAAGAATCTTCTATTAGATATGTGTGTATTTCAAAGAAATTTACATCGAAATCAAAGGGGCATTTTATTGATCTCGAAATATATATAAAATAAAATATAATCCTAAAGCTTTTTCTAATGTATATATCATCATTTTCCCTTTTATATTGCAACATTATAATATCTAATGGTAAATTAATATCGCTAGGCAAAAGAAAGTATTAGTATATATATATATTTTATATCACAGGGTAAATATCGACCTTATAAAGAAATTACAAGAACACCAAATTTAATAAAAAAAAATACATACATTTTATTGACATTTAAGTGAATCATATTATCATTAATAACAAACATATTTATGAAGTTACTACAACTTTTCGAAATATTAAAGAAAATTTTTTAAAAATCCAAAGTGATATTCAGTGCAGCTTTTTATAAGCTGAAAAAAAAATCTTAATTAGGTTATATAAAAGAGTATTACAATTATTTACCAATAAAATAGATACCTAATTTGGAATATAGTTTTATATGTATTTCTCAGGTAAAGGTTTTTTTCTTTTCTAATAACACATCGAACTTATCTACCTATACAAAACAATATATAGGGAGCTTCTTGAACAAGTTAACTTAGAATAGTGAAATTAATAAAGTGGCAAAAGGAATAAATATATTGGTGCATGTATTCATGTACATTCTCATTAAACATATAATAAGAGGAATTTTATCATCTCTTATGTAAAAAATGAAATAGCTTCACAAAGAGAGGAATTTGCATCTCTCAGATAAAACAAGTTTGTAATAAGAGGAATTCGCCATCTCTTATACAAATAAAATTATATATTCTACCATATTTGTAATACAAACGGCATTGGCAATTTAAAATTATTAAATTTCTTAAAAGAGAGAATAGTATTTTTATAAATACAATTTGATATATTTTAGACAATCTAAGTTATAATTTCTAGTTAAAAGAAAAAAAAGACAGTGAGAATAACTATATTTTACTTTTGATTCTTACTAAGATAAGAATATAAATTCTTATCATAAGACAATTCCCATCAATTAAAGTTAAAAACACAGCATTCTTTCACTGTAATTAAAGATGGCCACTGAAGAGGGGGAAAAGATGACTTTGGAAACAAAAATACAATAAATTGGTCAAAGTTTAAAAGGTGTAAACAGGATGTGTGTGGTAGACTAAAACTTAGGGAGGGGTTATAAAAAGAAAAGACCTCAGTGAACAAGTGTCTTCTTTTGCTTCATCTTGTATCTAGAATTCTGCATGACCTTTAATAACAATTTTATTTATACTGATTCTGTTTTTTGTTTGAGGATACTAGTAAAATGCACCAAGGTATTCTCACCACAGATGAAGCCGATATACCATGTGTGAGTAGAGAAGGGTTTGTTTGCTGATGCTTTCTTCCTTACTGAAGTTGTAATAATGCTGTGAGTGAATCCCATTGTCTATCTGACTCTTGGAACCCTGGACTTCCTATTAGATGTAATAAGATGATACAATGGATCCCACTAAGGACAAAAACCATTCATGGTAATTCTCAAAGTGTTATAATTGAACAATTGAAACTTACTGGTGAGAAACATTCTTTCATGTACTAGAACTATAAATACTAGTGAATGCTGTATAGAATCATATGACTGAAAATCAGGATTCTCAGAACATCTTTTAAGAATCACTTAATTTTACTATTATATTTTATTCTCTTCTTAGTATTAAGAATATTTAGTATATTTATGAATTGATAAATCATATGAATATAATTTACTTTGTTGTCTAAATATATTTTAGTATTAGCATATTATAAGTTAAATTTTATTATTTTGCCAAATAAATTGGCAATGCAGCAAATTTTCATTTAATATTGACTAATAAAGATAGGTGAGGAGACCAGTGGATTCGCATATAGAATTCTGGTGCCTGATAAACAAATTAAAAACTGGTTCTTTCTCCAACTATTAATAAAGGTTAGTTACATTAGGCTGGGTTGTCTGATCAGGAAAAATAATTAGACTCATGAAAATTTCCTCACATATTCTAATAAATGAATTGTCAGAGCAGATTTGATTTGATCACTGAATACATGGAATTTAAAGCATATAAACCCAGCAATACTGATAAACAGTACAATATATTACCATGTATGACAATGCCAAGCATACAAAGGCCACTATTGAAATTATTCCTGGAACGTACTTGTATTTTTAATGACTTACTAAACATCAACATGATTCATTTTGAAAATGGTGATCATGTGATGATTCATTTTATTCTGAAACAACATATTTATAACATTTAAAAATTTATAATGATAATAATGTTTTAATAATCATTAATAAGTACAACCATTCACAACAAAAATATTATCTGGGATGTTTGCAAATGTGTATTATATATAAAGCAAAAAAAATGTTTAAATATTATCTTTGCTATTTTAAAAGAACGTTTCTTTAGAAGATCTAAAAAAATGCATAGCAACAATTCATAATAAAATTATTAGTAATGGAAATGATGTCTTTATTTCTTTTTTTTCTAAAATTCTGAATTCAAAGTTCGTTTTCAATCTGATCTTCAATAGGTTTTTGGTTGATACTTGTTGGCAAAATAAAAAAGTGGAGATTAGCAAAAAAAAGCTCTTCCTTGTTTTAGAAGTTCTAGATAAAAATTTATTTTCACTGAAACTTGTTTAGACAATTACAGGTGGACATAAAATATTAAGAATTCTTGGTAGTGTTGATAAACTATTAATTAGTTCATGCAGTAAAATTCTTCCTCCAGATATCTTTAAAATGTAACTTCTTCAATACTTAGATTTAAAAAAGAAAATTTCATTTTTAGTTAGGCTTTTATTTTATTTCAGGCTTTAACTTTATTTTAACCTTATGCCAAGGAGACTTGGCAATAATGTATGCAATTGGAACAAAAGCTTCACAAGCTCCATTGAACTATCTTTATCTAGCCAACAACCATGATTAATAACTTGACTATTATTGCCATTTTTTAAACTACATTAAAAGAAAATGATCTAGTTGGATCAAAAGTTTCTTATCAAATAACTAATTTTCTTTTAAATTTTTATTAAGGATAAACAACCGCTCTTCAGTGCAAAATTACTAATGTCCAAAATTATTATCTAGAAACCATGCAAAACTAAAATTGCCATTGTCTACCTTGTATACCCGTGCACACACCTTGGACATTTGTTTTAGATTGCTTTGCATTCAACTATTTCTAAAATTAATTTTAATAATCACAAAAATAATAAAATGCAACTTACATAATTAATTTTTTTTTAATTTAAATTTTACATCTACCTTGTTCTTTTAAATACATATCAACTCACAAATATTCTTTGACAAATATTAAAACTAAAATAATTGTCTATATTGTTTCAATCATTCTTTTTTAAAAATTTAATATAATCTTTCACTTAAAGATGAATAAAAGATTTTGATCTTAACAACTTTCAAAAATAAACAGTTTAAAATGAAAACAACTCTAGGAGTGAAACAAATAGACACATCAGATTCCTAATGGAAAAAAAATTCTTTTAAAGATAGCATATATTTCTTTTTTTAATTTACAATGAGGGCTAACTACTACATTAAAGATATATTTATAACAATATATATGTTTTAAAGAGATTTGGTAAGAAAAAATATCCAGGTAAGAAGTTTTTAAAGTATAAATTATTGAGAGTTCTCAGAATTTTATTGCAATATGATAAAATTTTTATGCACAGGGTACAAACAGCTTTTCTACATTTGATATGTGTGTGAATAGTATGTTTGGGAATCAGTGTGCGAGTTGAAATAGCTATTAAAATTGGGTGCTGATTTAGTTTGTACTCATGGCCATTTTGAAATCTAAAGAAATTATAAGCTTGGTTTGATGAGACTTCTGCATTTTTTGGACACTATTTTGTGTCGGCCAAACCATCCTTACCCCTCCCCATATACCAGCATTTTGCACCATTATATTTTAAATATTTTATAAAGGTAATTTTTTTAAAAAATCTTTAATAAAATAAAGCATATTATTTTTACTACCTTGTAATTTCTAAAATATGAATTTAAAGTACTTTTATTCAATATTTATGTTATTTCTCAGTTGGATGTGTCAGCGGTGGTTTTCACATTTCAAAATAGCCATGAGTGCAAACTAAATCAGCACTAAAATTCTTAATTTTGATATTGCTTTGCAATTATAGTGTATTAGTTTGCGTATATTTTTAGACCAAGTGTAAGTGTTATTGTACATATGAATATGTGTTATTTGTTCATTATTAACAAATTTATGCCTTGTTTATTTATTAATTGATATGCTGCTTGGACATAAGTATCAATTTCTGAATTTTATATGGATAAATTTCATTGCTATTATATTTGTTAAACCCCCTACATGAGAGCGTATAGCTTATTTGCTTTGGCACTTCCAGGTCGAGTTACTGGGTGCCCATTTATTTATTTCTCATCATCCATTGGCCTGCAGCTCTAGATTAGTAGTAGGTATTTTATTATGTGAAAACATTTAACGCATGTCCATCTATGCAATTGCTTTTGCTAGTTCTACTACAATTTGATTTTAGAAATTTTAGTTTATTGTCAGTATTGAGTACTTTTAATACTTTGTCCCTCATATGCATCAATAAATTTACTTATATAATTATTTTCACATAATATCTAGCTATCTTTGTAATGTCATTAAAATTATGTGTCCACACTGATTTTTAAAACATCACTGGTATTGTAGTTGTTAATATCATTTTAATGGCCTGTGTATAACCATATATATGTGATATTTCATGAACGTAATTGTTAGATGGATAGTATCAATTAAAAATCTGAGAACTTTTTAAATAATGTAAATGTCATAATTATAATTATAGAGATTACTCAGAAGGGAATATATTTTATTTTAAATTAGACAAATGTGTTATGATAATGTTTTATTAAAGTTATATGCTTCTTGTAAATATCTTTTATTGTATTAAATATTATCTTGTAAATAAATATTTTATTATTCATTAAATACGTTTATGTTTTTGTTGCTATTATTACATCGATTTATTCAGAAAATCTAATTTAATAAAGTTTTATCAAACGTTATGATATATGAGAATACATTTTCAAAAGTCACATTAAATTTGCTTATTCAATTTATTTATCATTTGTTTAATGCCTGCATTATTTTAAAATAAATTTTATGTTGAAATATTCTTATTACAAGTGTGCTTAATGATCTGAGCTCTGGACGCTAATCCAAGTCAACGGCTTTAGGTCGCTCGAAATCGGTCACTTTTTTAGCTACGGTGATGATTTTACGCTTGTTTGAAAGTTTTTGTGATGTGATGTATTGTGGCTTCTCCTTAAACGAAGTCAAGAATATCTCAGCAATTATGCCCAGATAAAAAAATAATGTCCCGTAAGATGCTGCCCTCTCTTGAATTATTTTACAAGTAAAAAATCAGTAATAGTGACGTTTTACGTCTAACAAAAGGAGGAGGCCGTCCGTTCTAAACGCTGATTGGCTGATGATTATTTGGTCAAAAAAAAAAAAAAAACGCCGTTAAATAATTTTGACAGCTGAAAATAAAAATATATGTTTTAGAGTGTTTTTTTTAAATTAGTTTTCGTACATATTATAAATTATTTTCATAAAATATGTTGAAAATATAGTTATTTTACAAAAGTAGTAAGATTTTATTAAAAAATTGTATACTTTTACACGAACGTAAATTTAAAAAAACCAGTGAATAGCAACGATTTTGATATCTATTAAAAGTTTAGATTGCCCCAAGCTGTTTATTTGATTTTCTAACAAAAATTAATGTTTTAGAATACTTTTCTGGCATTTATTTACATATTATAATGTATTTTGGTAAAATATGCTGAAAATATAATTATTTTTAGAAATATGGCAAGATTTTACTTAAAAATTCTTAACTTTTATAATAACGTAAATTGAGGGAAATTAATGACTTTACATCAACTTGTAATTTGCTAAGATTTTTATTTAAAAAAAAAATTTACTTTTAGAAAAACTATTGTTTATTTACATAACCTGACAAATTATTAATATACTTTTTACAAATGAAACTAAATTGAATATAATATTAAAAGACGAATATATTTTTACTGTAGATTCTGTACTTGACCAATCAAAAGTTTAGAGTTTTACCTCACTCGGCCAACTGGAGTTTTCATGTAGTGAGTAGCATAAAAGTACCCTTTCTACCTGCTACATTATTTTATTTTTCATTACTTGGTACAAGTTCATACATGGAGATATTATGATGTGTCTATAGATTATATGAAAAAAAATATTCATATGAGAAGAAATTAAAAATATTTGATGAATGTTTTATTTGCTAGCTATATGTTTATCTGATGTGATCAGATATTTAAGTATTTCATATTTACATTTTTTTTTTTCATTTTAGAACATAAGATATATGATTACAGAATAATTAAGAAGAAAATAAAATATTTAATGTATAAGAACTTAAATAGTTATTGCATTTAATAATATTCAAGTGTTTAATACAATAATTATTTTATTGTATCAAATATATAAATAAACTCTGAGATATAGATAAAGTAAGAACTGATTATATATATATAATTTTAAGAAGAACCTGAGACTTCAATAAGAACTTTAGATAAGATTTTAATAAGAACCTGAGATTTTAGCATTTGTATTTATATGATATTTTGTCTACAAGAGGATTCATATTTTGTGATATATAAAAATCCATAGTCATTATGGTGCCAGTGTGACTTATTCTCTCCTCTTGTAAGGTTACAATATATATTTGCACACCTATTATTTAAAAATTACACACATTTTATCTTCTCCTCTCACTTTAGAAAATTTGACTTTTTTTTTTTACAAAAAGAAATCTTGCGGTCTTTTAGGTTTTTACTGCATTCAAGCATACTGCTGCTCAATTTTTTTTCTTCTTCCAATAAAGACTATTTCAAAGAGGATACATCTACTTCTAGAAAAATCTCTAATTCATTCATGAAACATTTTCCTCAGAGAAGTAATTCACATTACTTAAAGTTATATCCATATTTTCTTCTTTAATTGAAGTAGTATCATTTAATCTTAAATTAACACTAACACTAAGTTTTAACAATTCTGAATAGTGAACTCTATAAAACACCATATACTCCTTTAATTTACCAAATACTGCTTCTTTATTAGTCTTGATCTTAGTGTGCCAACTTCTTCTTTGAAGTATTAAATTTCCTTCCACTTATTTGCATTATTTAATTATATATATTATAATACACCATATACTTCTTAAATTACATTCTACAATGCAATTTACCAAATGCTGCTAATAAAGAAGCAGCATTTGGTAAACTACATTGTAGAGTGTAATTTAATGAGTATATGGTGTATTATAGTATATATAATTAAGCAATGCAAATAAGAAATGGAAGGAAATTTAATACTTCAAAAAATAGTGAACTCTCAAATGATTCATGTGTCTCATCATTCTACCATTTGTACTTTGCACTTTCTCTTAATTATTGTGAAATAATGGATTTTATTTATGGTAATCATTTTTTGTTTAATATGTTGCTTATCTAGACAGCATCCCCAACTTTATAACTTTCATCATCCAAGTTAATTTGTTTTGATCACTAGTATTAGGCATTGCTACACACAGACGGGTTTGACATTTTGGTGTCATAACATCTCAGTTTATGTCTTTTTAGTCAACATATACAGATTAAAATATTGATCCAATATAGCTTTATTTAATATCAATATACAAAGTTTTCTTTAGCATCTGTTTCAAATGTCATATTAGTTTCTGGACGAAATGGTGTTGTCAATATATGGTGAATTCCCTTAGTTGTTAAAACACCTCTAAACAAAATAGAAGTGAAAGCAATTCCACTATCTGAAACAATTTCAGGTTAACCATGATATGCAAAAATTTCATTTAAAACCTTCACTGTAATTTTCATGCTTTTCTCTTGACCTTTTTATATTCTATCCATTTTGAAAAAGCAACTATCAGAATCAGGAATATCTTTCCATTAAATAGACTACCATAATGCACATAGAGTCTTTCCCCAAGATATTTTGACTTTAATCCAAGATACTAGCATTTTGTCAATCATCATAGGAGTAGATTGGCAGTAATTACAATACTTAACTATCTATACAATTTGGTTATTCATGTTTTGCAGTTGCCATTTCTTTTAGTCACCCAGTATCCTCCCTGAAATTTGCAATACCATTATAAATAAACTGTATATTTTCTTTTTATTCAAAGTCCAAGTGACAGAAATCAATTTCTTCTTAGAATTGGAGTGTGGTCTTCTTCACAATAAACAAGGCAGTAATTTAATTTTAGACTTGTAGAACCATTACTTTACCTCAAAGATCATTGTCATTCATATATATGGCTATAACCTCTGCTTTTCATAAAGTGACATTCTTTCTCATCATCTTTATTAAATTTGTTCACTCTTTTATGAAATTAAGGACAACCCCATGCTGCTATCAATTTCCATATTGGTTTCTTTTCCAAGAATTTTTATATTTAAACAAATATTGTTATTATCAACATTTATTGTTTTTAATTGAATTTTACTCTTAATTCCTCTTCCCTGTGATTTAAAATCCATGCATAACTCCCTTTGTTTAATTTTTGTGCAACAAATACATAAATGACAAGTTTTCCTATATATAAACATCACCTGATCATTTCTTATCCTTGTTTATAACTGTTATTAAAACAGGCAAAAACTTACTATACATATTGTTCTCAGATCCAAGGCTCCGCACTGATAAAGACCACAAGCCAGAAACTAGTCTGGAAATATTGGATGAGTAGGTACTAAATGGGATTTTATGCACAAACCTTCTGGCATCCATTGATTAGCTTGCAGTGTGGCAATATGTATAGCGAGTTTTTGCCTATTTTTCTACATATGTGGCATTTAGCACTTTTGAATTTATAGCCCTTCTTTAAATGGCCCATTTCACCACAAAATATCATACAAAGACTTTGTAAACCTTTGACAGTTCATGGTCTGAACATCAGCTAATATTTTATGAGTTGCTACATCTCTATTATTTTGAAATTTCTATAGCATTTTCTATGAGTAATTCTTTTGCTATACATTTATTCATTCTCTGTTTATATGTCAAGGCTACTTCACTGAGAAGATTTAAACATAACTTATTGCCAGACATCTCCTATAACTACTGACCAAGTAGCATGTCATCCAAATCAAGACTAAATTCACAGTGTCTTGTGAATTTTTGCAGTGCTATATCATGAAGTTGATACTTCTCATTCAGTGCTTGTTTCTTATTTCTAAAACATAGATGTGACACCCATTTAGACATCACCAGTTTGAAGTATGTATTCAACTTTTGTTTGTTCCAAGTATGCTACTTCTGAGGAACTTCAAGATATGCTAATTCTTCTGCAGCACTTCAGTTTTCAAAATCATTTGCAGAACATCTTTGCTACCTACTCACATTAGCATGTATCAATACTACTTGTCTGAGGCAAACTTCTATTAATTAGAAATACCTTTTAATTGCTTTAAAAACTGTTTCCTATAAATTTCAGGTCACTTATCAACTATAGTTATCTACTATGTATTCTAGAGGTATATGCATAATGATTGCACAAAATAAATAAAACAACTTAATAAAATGTGTTTATTATACTCGTAACAAAAGAGCACATATTATTATTTAAAAGGGTTCAAAATACGAAACAAAATATTAAAAATAGTGATAATTTATCAGCTTCTGTTTTTTATGACCATAATAAATCATGTATATATGGTTTTGACTTTGATTATAACAACGTAAAAATATTGGAAACTGAAAGAAATAATAATAAAAGAAATATTAAAGAGGCAATGTTAATATATAAATACAAGCAAAATTTAATTAATCGGCAAGCAGCAAACCTTAAGATCACAGAATTATGGGAAGGTTGACATTTTAAATGTGATAGTTGACAAAGCTACAAGGTAGTGAAAGCGCTTCTAAGTTATACTTATACATATAATTTTTATAGACTTTTAATTACTGTATTTTCAAATATTTATTTATAAAGTTACGTATATTATTTTGAAGAAATACAGACATCGATTTGAAATATTATATATATATAATGATTACAAATCAGTTCACTCTTAGATAATCCCAATATTGATAACAATCTCAAACTGTTGAAAAGACAATCTCCTTTTAACAATAAAAACAGAATATCCCCTTTATTTATGATCCCATATATTTATATAAACACTAAAGATTGCAATAAATATTTGAGGAGACAGTATCTAATGTAAAACATTTTTGGAATGAACAATATATCTATATCTGCATTACTTAAAAATAATTATATAATTACATCTAATTAAACAAGCTTTTTGAACATCACACTTTACTATATCTGCTGCAGCTTTTTGGTCTGTGTTCTACATATATAATTAATTTGCATAAAAGTATTTTAAGCTCAGTCTCTGATAATTTCGTGTAAATTTTTCTAGAGTGATTATTAAAAGAAATATGTAAGTGTTATGCAGTAATTATTTTTTGTAATAAAACTTTATTTAAAACAGGCAAAACTCTCCAAACAGTAGTGCCACTCACTGCAATCCAGAGTAATCAATGGATGCAAGAAGGTTTGTGCATAAAATCTCTATCTAGTACCTACTCATCCAATATCACCAGACTAGTGTCTAGCTTGTGAATTTCATCAGTGAGAAGCCTTGGATCTGGGAGTACTGCACCTAGATCTTGGAATCTAATGCAACCCTCCAGCAGCCACCTTTTACCCCTTTAGTTAACTATAAAACTATGAGTCTAAAAATTGAAAACAATATTTTCAATCCAAGTTAATTAGCTTATATAGTCATATAGATCTGAACTCAGTTCAGTACCCATACATTTTGGTATCTTTGGTCTTTAATAACCATAGCCATCGCTATCTTCTTAGGCAGGATTGGTATTAAACCTCTAAATATCACATGATGGCCATTTCTTAGCTCAAGCTGTTAAAACAAGCAAAACTCTTCATACAGTAGTGCAACTCTGTGCAAGCCAGAGTAATCAATGGATGCAAGAAGGTTTGAGTTTTCAATTTTAGACTCGTAGTTTTGTAGTTAACTAAAAAGGTAAAAGGCGACTGCTGAAAGGTTGCATTAGATTCCAAGATCTAGGTTCAGTGCTCTCAGATCCAAGGCTCGTCAATGATGAAAGCCACAAGTAGAAACTAGTCTGGTGATATTGGATGAGTAGGCACTATGTAGGGATTTTATGTACAAGCCTTCTTGCATCTTTTGATTACTCTGGCTTGCACTGAGTGGCATTACTATATGAAGAGTTTTGCCTGTTTTAACAACTTGAACAAGCATAGGAAATGGTGAACATGTGATGTTTAGTGGTGTAAATCTTTATTTACATAAAAAGTTATAAATTTCATAACTTGCCTTTAAGCTTGCATTTTATGATCACTAGATGGAGTTTACCAATCAGCTCCAAACAAGCTTTGTTTACATAAATGCTGAAAGAGATAGAATTCAAAATCTCTATCATTGTCACCCACCTCCAGAACAGCTGGTTTTGAGCTTATTGGCTCACTGATGTGAGCCAATAAGCTCAAAACCAGCTGTTCTGGGGGTGGGTGACACAATAGAGATTTTGAATTCTACTCCCAGTCCTTCCCTGATGTGAGCCAATAAGCTCGAAACCAGATGTTCTGGAGGTGGGTGACAACAATAGATTTTGAATTCTACTCCCAGCCCTTCACTGATGTAAGCCAATAAGCTTGAAACCAGCTGTCATGGAGGTGGGTGACAATGATAGAGATTTGAATTCTATCTCTTTCGGCATTTATATAAACAAAGCTTGTTTGGAGCTGATTGGTAAACTCCATCTAGTGATCATATATAGATATATTTCAAGTGAAATAGATTTTCTATTGAAAGCATTATAAAACTTTCATTTAAAAATGCTCAGTGACATTTTAAATATATTTCAAGATCATAAAGGCAATTAATGTTTTTCAAACTGCTCAGTGTGATACTATGGTATTTCACTATTATACAATTACACCATTGTATTGGACATGAATAATGAAAGACTTCTTAAAAGAGTGATTTATAATGAACTTGAGCTTGGTTTTATAGGAGAGGTAGACCCCATCTTGATTATAAGGATTATCTGAAAGATATTTTAAAGTGCATTGTTTATATTAGGAAGATATGGCAAATAATAATACATTGGAAAACTATAATTAGACATGGTGTTGAAGTATTTTGTAAATGTTTTCTGCTGAAAAAATTAAAAGACAGCATCACAAAAATTCAAACACAAAAATAAAATAGAATGCTTTATATGTGGATACATTGTGTTTTACAAATTGATTTACATAATTATAAAATATTTCTAGAGCAGGTTTTTATTGTTTCCCCCTTTAGAATTTGAATAGCTATACCGTTTATGTGAGACTACTATATTTGTTTGCAAAAGTACAATATCAACTCAATATGTGAAAATGTCATCCTACTTTTATATCCAAACTCCAGAAATTCTAATCTACAGTCAGATGTTGTAGATAAAATACAAAAAATGGAGATAATTTTAAGGTATCAAATTTACTCAGCTTTGAACTTTTTTCTTTTCTATAGCATATTTATTAATTTTGGAAAGTTTTTTTTTCATATAGTTTTATCAAACAATAATTGGGCAATATCTAAAATGCCAAATTCATGGATGATTGAAAACTTGGGCTCAGGAAATTTTGTAAAATTGCCTGTAAGGACCTGTGTTCCAATAACTTTCAGGGTAAAAACTTATCTATATGGACGTGATGAAGACTCAGACCTAGAAATAGCTGCTGCTCTCACAGATACAGATATCTTGATCAATCTTGCCCTTTGTTTTAAGAGTCGTAACTTCTGCATCTTAGAAATCAGTGGGACCATAATCTATAGATAACCAGCTGTAAGAAAGCCTGTCTTTGCTTGAATAAGAATAGTACTCCATTTTAAGACATAGATTTTCTTCCGTTATTATTTTTCTGTAAAATCTGAAAAAAAAAAACTTTACAATTTTTATCATAGAAAAACTATATATGCATTTTCACAATCTAATACTAACTAACAAAAAAGACTTAAAACTTGCATGCATGTTCTTATTAATGTTGTGTTAACTTCAATTGAAATCTGTGATTGATCAAAATGCTGGAATAAAAGTTCTCACACAATCATAGCAACTAAAGGGAGTTAAAGATTTGTTTAGTTTTTTTTTCCTCATATGTCATAGTATCAGCCGGAAAGTGAACCGCTAACCCGGGACAACTGCTTGTAAAGCAGCTGTCGCTGACGTCTCGACCACCAATGCTTGACAAACATTTGTTTAGTTGAAAATAAAAGGTAAGTAGAATCTTGACTTTTCCCTTTCCTTCTTAATTTTTTCCCCAGTATTAAGGATGTCTTTTTAAAATTTATTTCCAAATAACTAATAATACGTATTGTATTGACAGCATGGTAAAATCGTTCCAGGATTTTGACATTTTAAATTAAAATGGTTTTTATTTTTTAAATGTTTGTAGATATTATCAGGAAAATCTTTTTAAGTTTTATTTAAAATTTGTATAAGTAGTTATATTTCTTTTTGTTTAATGAATTACTTTGTAACATAATCTATAATTTTAAATAATAGTTAATCAACTCTTTACACATGTACTGTACTGCTATAGTAAATTTTTGTTTAAAAAGAAAAAACCAAAGAAATATTTTTACGCTAAAATTTAAACTTTGTTTTACTAATGAAAGATATGTTTTTTTTTTTAAAAAAATTAAATGTAGTCTTTGGCTTTTAGATAATTTTTGACTTTTTACTATGAGTTCCAATTGTCACCACCTATATGTATTGCATAGTTTACTGTTTAAGGCTTGAACAGGATCTTTAGTAACAAGGGAATATACACATAAATGGAAAAATATGGGTGATTTTATTTAGTCTGCAAGTTATGTAAGGAAGGCATAGATAATATTAGGCATCTATTAGTTGAATGTAAATGCCTGAAAGCACAAAGAGTACAAATAATGAAGTTGCGGAAGAATAAATATAAACTAAGTAATTATACAGAAAATGGATTATTGTTTTTTATGCTGGGTTTGGGAAAAGATAAAGAGAATTTAGGTATAAAGGCCATGAAATTGACAAAGATTATGCTGTGGAAATGGGATGGAGCAGGGTAAAGAAGAATATGGGACAAATGTAAGGTGGGGAACGAAAAGGGAAGAAAAAGTGGCTAACAGGCTTCTCTGAACATAATGGCTGACAGATTCCTAATTCCATATCAGGAGAAGTCACAGTGCATTGCATCACAGTATGTAATATTTTAAAATTATTCTTGGCAATTTTTTATGTGACATGCCCATTTTTTAAATATATTTAATTACAATTAATTTATTATGGATATTTATTATCCATGAAACTGCATGAGATTTCGTGATGTTTAACAAGTGTTCAGTTTTATGATCATGCTAAAATATGCAGAATGAAGATATGATACATGTGGGATTACTATATGTAATTAATAAATGTAAAAAAAAAAACAAAGCTTATTATAATTTTGTTTAGTAATTGCTCAAGTATTTTTTAAAAAAAATAAAAACATCTATTTATATTTATCAATGAACTGATTTAAACTTAAAAATATAATTCTGCAGAAAAGTTTTTACAATGTTGTCTAGTTACAGTATAATAAGTTGTGCTGGCAATTTTTATATTATTTATTTTTGTATATATATATACTCAGGAAAAAATATATTTGGAATATAGTAATTGCAAAAAGATAACAGATAAAATGTAATTTTGACATGACTGACACTGGAAATAAGTATTAAAAATAAAATAGCTTTTTATTTGCATTAATTAGAATTAATATTTTTTTAAAGCTATAAAGTTTTCATACCTTGATTTGAGAAACTGATGTGTAGACATTATGATATTATTTCATTGTCATATTCTTAATTTTTTCTTAGAATTTGACATTCTTCATTACACTTTGAAGACTATTTTCCTTAAATTCGATATTCAAGAATCTAAAGGTGCGAGTTCAACTTCTAAGCAAATATTGTCACTGTGCATATAGACCAGCAACACCTGAAGAAGAGTGGAGAATAATACTACTCGAAACACTGTGTAATTGCTAACCTGTATAGTCTATTTGTGTGTTATTACTAACAAGTTGTTTGTATTTGGAAAGTTTAAATAAAGTTAAATATTTGCTGGTATTGTTTTATATTGTACTTTTTCTGTTTTTTATCCTACATTTTTATAATTGATATTTATTTTAGCTGTAGTAAGCTTTACTTCATGTTGTGTGGGATATTTCAAACAATTTTTCAGTGAGAAAAGTCTTCTAAATATTGATTCTAGAGTTGGAATTTATTTTATAATCTCCTGCTTCTAGTTTGTGGAATTAATTATTAGTTCAATAGTTTGGCTTCTATGTAATGAATATTTATTTATAAGTTACATAGGTTTTTTTGATTTTAACTATTAATCCAGTAATACATGACCATTAAAATATGTCTTTTATGTTTAATCCCATTGGATTGATTAAATTAACTATTACATCACAAGACCAATTGGCATATCAGAACAAATTGTAAAATTTCTTACTTTCAGTAATCTGAAAGTAGAAGGCAAATATGATCTATGACTCTTCAGGATCTTGAAGTAAAGTTTAATTTAGGTTACATAAATCATTTATTAATATATTGAGATCATAATTAATTCAACTAATTCTGAGAAATTTACGTAATTATTTTTTCAATTCAATATATAGCTTTAGACTTTAGAAAAAATACATAATTAGTTTCCAATGAATACTTTATTCCTATCTTATTGTTTTATGTTGATTAGATTAAGTAATATAAAATATTTTTAGTTACTAGAAAAATAATTATGAACAATATTATTGATGTATTTATATAATTTGTATACTTCCAGCCGTTTTTTTTACCCTACTCTAGAGCCATTTAATGTAAAATAAGAATGAGAAATCACTGGATTCCAGGTGGCATATTGCTATAATATCCACATCACATCGGTTTTTGGCTTCATCAGTGAAAATTGAGATTATTGATTTGAAACCTAAATATTCATTAATGAAGGCAAAAATTAGAAAATGATCTGAAGATGTAGATATTATAGCTTGATTATCTAATATCAATTAATTATGCTTACAGTTTATGGACTAAAATAAAAGGAAAAGAAATTATCTGGGGAAAATAGCTACATTGTTTAATATCTAATATAAATGTATGTGCATATGTATATATATATTTACAAAATTGATTAAATAAGTAAATAAAAATACTTTTTTTAAAATTCCACCATTAATTCCATTATATAAATACTACCATCCATATATTCTATATCCTTTTCTGTGTTGATTGAACCAAATTATACACCATTTTCTTAACACATATTGTGTAATGTACCTATCAATTTATAAACATTCATATATAATCTCTATATATCATTCAATAATTCTACTAATGCTTTGACTATGTTCATTTAATTTCATAAATTAACTTAATATAATTGTAAAAGTAATAATTGTAAATAATCACTGAATCTTTTCTACTAAATAAGATTTATGTCATATTTATTTGGATGATAAAATGTATAAATTGTAAAAATGATATAATTTTAAGGTTGTTTGGTTCACAAAGTACTTCAATTCCAGAAAGGAGAGAACAAAAATGAAAATATGAGTGATTGCACAAACTAGTCCATGAATCACAATTATTATCCAAGATATGTCAGATCCTGTTTCATTAGATCTGTAGATTTGACATTTTATACTAACTTGTTTTCCTGAAAGATTATAAGTATCCATTGATTTCTGTTCTCAATCTTATTCTAATGAAAGCAATCAGAGTTTCATCATTTTAGAATGATTTTAAGATAATTAACATAATGTAAATGAATATATCTGTTCTGAGAAAACTGCTTAAATTCACCATAAAATAATTTTAAGATGGATGTTACTCTTTATTTATGTATGTATTCAACTGAAAATGTGCATATACTGTAGTTGATTTGATATTTTCAAGCCTATCAAGTTAGGAACATACTGATTAATTATATGATATTGTCATCATAGGCTGCAGAAAGGAGTTTTCTATTAACTGAAAGGAGACCCTTTGATTCCTCTTGGAGGCCTTAAAGGAACCGAGCAGGGCAAATTCCTAATGTTCACTCCATATGTTCTTGTCGTTGCAGCTGTTATTACTATGTGATTATTCATATAGTATACGAACATGGATGGGCTGCTCACCAACACGCATTAGCCAGCATGGTGAGTTTATTGGCTTTTTACCTCTGAGTTTAAGATCAAGAAACAACCATGGTCTTTCTTCTCAGTGCCTGATAAGGCAAAATGAATGTTTGTGTAAATGATAAATATTTTTCCAATACATATATACAATTATGACAGACAAAAATAAAGCATGGCCCTTATTCCCAGGAGGCTGTAAAGTCACCAACCAAGGCAGCGGTTGGTGCCTGAAGGCAGAGGGTGCTAAGAATCCCCTGATTGTGGACCCAGGCTGCCATTTGATGACAACTTTTTATTTAGGTACTTGGAAATACAAGTGGAGTAGGATTCATTATAAATAAAAAGTGGAAGAACAATATTGTGGAGATTGATGGTGTATTGGACAGAGTGGCAAGATTAGTTATACAACTTAATAGCAGATACCAAATGCAGATAATTCAGGTTTATGCCCCAACAAGTTCTCATAGTGATGAAGTAGTAGAAGATTTTTATATGGATGTACAAAAGGCTTTTGATCAGAGTAAACAACATTTTAAAATTGTTATGGGAGACTTTAATGCTAGAATTGGTAGACAAATGAAAGATGAAATTGCTGTAGGTAATTTTGGTTATGGTAATAGAAATGAGAGAGGACATAGACTTGTGGAGTTTGCAGAAAAAGAAAAACTTTATATTATGAATTCATTTTTTGAGAAAAATGTTAAAAGGAAATGGACATGGAAGCATCCAAATGAAGGTACAACAGAATTGGATTATATTTTGACTAACAGAAAATACATATTTCAAGATTGTAATGGTCTTAATAAATTTAACACAGGAAGTGATCATCGATTAGTAAGGTGTTAATGTAAAACTAGAGAGACAAAAATTATTAAGAAAAACAATATTTACAGTTGTTATTCCTAATCTTCAGAAACATTCTAATAAATTTAAATTAGAACTTACAAATAGGTTTCAAGTGTTAGGAGATTTTGAACATGATTCAGATTTGAATGAAATTAATATGAAAATAACTGATACACTTTTAAAAACTGCAACAAACATAGCTGGTAGCAAAAAGCAGCAATTGACTAATAAAATTTTTACTGAGACTAGAGAATTTATGAAGAAAAGAAGGAATATGAAGATATACAAAAATGATGTATTAAAAAGAATTGAATATCTCGAATTTTGTAAAATGGTACAGAAAAGAGTTGAAAATGATATAAGAAAGTATAACTGTGAAATAGCAAGGAAAGCTGTAGAAGAAAATAAAAGTCTCAAAAATGTTAAAAAACATTTTGGTATTGGTAGGAAATTTATATCTGCAATAAGAAAAAAGATGGAATTATTACTAAAAAGAGAGATGACATCATGAAATTGGTAGAAGATTTTTATCAAGAATTATATAGTAATAAAGAACAAGTACCTCCTATATCTATTACATCTTCCAAATTGCCCAGAATTTTAAATGAAGAAGTGAGACATGCAATTAAGTGTATGAAGAAAGGAAAGGCTCCAGGAAATGATGGAATTATAATTGATATATTAAAAGAAGCAGGTGAAGAAATAGAAACAATTTTAGCAAAGTTATATACCAAATGTCTAAATGATAAAGATGTACCGGAAGATTGGAAGAATGCAGTAATAATATTAATATTTAAAAAAGGTGATAAAGAAGATATTAGAAATTAGGACCTATCAGCCTTTATCAGTTTTATATAAAAATTTTTACCAAGATAATTACAACTCGTCTACAGAGAACTTTGGATTTCCACCAACCAAGAGAACAAGCTGGATTTAAAAGTGGTTTTAGTACAATAGATCATATCCAGGTATTGAGAGAAGTCATAGAAAGGACAAATGAATATGAGTTGTCATTATGTTTTGGATTTTTAGATTATGAAAAGGCATTCGATTCTATACACATTTCTTCAGTGATTAAAGCATTGGATCATCAAGGTATAGATCCAGGATATTGTCATATTTTAAAGAATATTTATAAAAATGCAACAGCAACAATTAGATTACATAATGATAATGGAAAAATCAACATTGAGAAAGGTGTAAGACAAGGTGACTCCATATCTCCAAAACTCTTTACAGCAGTGCTGCAAGAAGTATTTTGTGGATTAAAATGGGAAACTAAAGGAGTAAAAGTAAATGGAGAGTATTTAAGTCATTTAGATTTTGCAGATGATGTAGTTGTTTTTGCAAATAATGCTTCAGAGCTGCAGGAAATGTTGCAGGAGTTAGCAGATGAAATTAGAAAAGTAGGACTAAAGATAAATGTTAAAAAGACTAAAGTAATGTTTAATCGATTTGCTCAAAATATGAAAATAAAGATTGATTATGAAGAATTAGAAGAAGTTAACAGTTACAAATACCTTGGTCAGATTATTAATACAGATGGAAACATAATGGAGGAAATTAATCATAGAATTAAACTTGGTTGGAGTGCTTTTGGTAGAAATAACTTGATATTAAAAGGAAATATGCCTATGTGTTTGAAAAGGATGGTTTTTAACAAATGTGTTTTACCAGTTCTTACTTATGGATCTGAGACTTGGACACTTAATAGAAGAGCAATACAGAGACTTCAGACCACTCAAAGGAGTATGGAGAGATGTATGTTGGGAGTAACAAGAAGAGATCGAAAACGCAATGTATGGGTAAGACAACAAACAGGTGTTACTGACCTTATTGAAAAAATTAAAAGATTGAAATGGAGTTGGGCTGGACATATTGCTAGAAGAGATGATAATAGATGGACAATTGAAATTTTAAACTGGATTCCAAGAGATTGTAAAAGACCCAGAAAGAGACCACATGTGAGATGGATGGATGAAATAAGAAAATGTGCAGGGGTGTTGTGGAGAAGAGAAGCTAAAGATCGGAGAAGATGGATTAAACATGGAGAGACCTTCATCCTGCAGTGGATTGATAATGGTTGATGATGATGATTGTCATCATATTTTTAAATTATTGAAAAGTAGAGTTAAATATTATCAGTGCTGTTTATGACACATTGATAAGGAGTTATATGTCATTTCCATATTACAAATTTGGCAGAGTTTAAATAATTTTATCACTATGAGAAGTATATTCAATTTGTTATAGTGTAGCTAGCAGTACTATGTTACAATCTGTGATCAACATCCAAGTTGAGTATGTTGATAGATATACCATTTTGGAATTAATACTTTTTAGCCCACAAATAAATCTAAAAATTCATTCATTTATTTTAAAAAAAAAATACAATAAAATTATTTTTTTTCTATTCAATTATAATTTAATTATCTTACAGTAATAATGTTAGCATTATTTAATGTCTGAATATTTAATTACATAATATAAAGCCAGTTTTTTTCATGATAAACTGTTGTAAACATAAACATTTATTATGATGAAATGAAAATTGTAATTTTTAAATATCTTTGAGTCAATTTCAATCAATTATATCACAAGGAAATAGTTTTTAACAAAAAAGATGTTTAAAATTTCAAAATAGTGGATATGTTATATTTTAAACAATAATCGAATAATAAATATCTTGTGAGTTTTATCTACTGTATGATCAATTCTTTTAAACATCTGTTGCTTAAGATATAAACATCATTTCCCAGAAAGATTAACCTTAAATTAAACAGTTTTTCTGATTGATAAAGATATGTGTCATTGACAGACAATAGTCTTGTATTTTATATATAATGTACAGTAAACATTAAAAGCATAAAGCTAAACTAGTCAATAAATAATCAAAATTACCCCAAATTCACAATTCAACCAGACTAGCCAAGAAAATAAACTCTAAAACACTACTAATGGTTTCACTATTAATTTTGATGAAGCTAAGGTTGTTTTCTTTGAGAGAAATGAAATTAAAAGAATTAAAGAATCTTTATTATTAAAAACTTATGATTCTGAAGCAATTAACTTATTTAAAAGTTCTTTTAATATTAAGGGTGTATGGGAAGTGGTTGGAATTGTGGGTAATATTTAGCTTAAATATGTTGTTATTTTGTAGTTCTTTACACTTGAGAAATCTGCTTGTAGCAGTAAAACCATTGGTATTGTTTTTAGAGTTTATTTTCTTGGCTAATCTGGTTGAGTTGTGAATTTGGAGTAATTTTAATAATATACAGTATATACCATCTTATTTTAATTTATCAAAATAAATTTTAAACATATAATGTTCTTTTTTCAACCAGATACAATTTTTGGAAGACAGTTAAATAACAAACAATGCAATGTTTTTGCACTCTTTTTTGTATATAAATAATTCTCATGTAAATTACAAATGTAAAGAATATTTCATATTAAATATAATAATCTAAAATAAAGAATGAGTTGCAAAATCTAATATGTATTTATTTATAGACACCTTTTTCATGGGTATTAAGGGCAAATTTATATGTACAGAGCAGTCTTACATAATGAATACAATTTTTATTTACATAAATGTGAAATAAAATTAGTACTTAAAAAAATATCAATGGACTCACATATAGTATTATAGCTTCTTATTACTTAAGATTTCATAAATATTATAATATCTAATTTGATTAAATGAATTATATTTGCATTATTTTGAGTTAATCATAATAACAATATTAGCACTGTTTTTTTCATTCCTATTTTTTCACTATACATTCTTTATATACTGTTATAGTTTTAAGTTCTTAATATATATTTTTGTCTTTTTTAAATTTTCCATTAATGACAAGTCAGAAATTTCTGTGATTAAGCAACAGAATAGATTTGATTTTTGTTCTTGATAAATATTGTTTAGACTACTAATAATTTATTGATTAATTGCAACCAGTGTATTGTTCTACTGTTTTTATTAATGACAAAAGTAGGTTTTATTATTATTGCTACTTTGTAGGTAATTAATTCTATACTATTCTTTCATTTCTCAGTATCTCTTAGATACTGCCCTGTCTTCATTTTTAGGTTTCTATAATACAAACATTGATATTTGTGTTTTAAATTCAACTCCCATTTTTTAATTGCATTTTTAATATATGTTTATAGTATGTGTTAATTACAATCAGTATTTCCTAAAAAAACAACTAGTTATTTCTTTTATTTTCCTTTTTTTTTTTTGTGACTTACATTTGCAAAGTTCATTCATTTTAATAAGCCAATCTGTAATTTTATGTTTGACACTATTGAACTCATTATCATATATATATAGATGTTTTTCAAGTTATCTAAACCAGTGGTCTTCAACCTTTTCACACCTGCGGACCGGCAAAAATAAGAATAAGATTTCGTGGACCAGCAGAAGTTTACAGATAAATTTTCTTAAAGATGTAACCTGCTTAGCCATAGATAAGCATAATTGTTATAACTGACCAAAACAGCATACTAGTTATTATGTATTGTAATGGTGTTGCTTACCTTCACATGTTGAACACTCTTTCTCGAGTTGCGTAGTCATACTGCTACAGAAAACAAGTACAATAAAAATCGTTCTCATTAATGTGCTTGCATTTTACGTTTATTATTTCATTGTTAAAACATGCAAAAATAAAATGTTATTCACCTGAATGTTGAAAAAGTCAAAAGTTTTGATCTTATTTTATTTATTTTTTGGGAGGGGGGGGGATTGAGAAATACGTTGTCATCACTGAGACAAAAGATAGACACCAGTTATTTTTTGTTTGTTTTTATTTTTTAAAAAAGGTAACAGAAATTGGTTTTAAAAATAAAAGTTTTAGTATTTTAGCGATATACAAATAAAACCCCCAAAAATATCGCCTTATAGGCCAAAAAAAAGTCGATGTATTTTTAAACAAAAAAGAAAACAAAACTTGAAAAAGTCAAAAGTTTTGATCTTACTTTATTTTGGGGTGGTGCGGGTGTATTGAGAAATACTTTGTAAAAGTTAGAAACAGAACTTATTTTTTGGTTTTTATTTTTAAAAAAAAGGTAATAAAAATTGATTTCAAAAATAAAGTTAAATCCCCCCAAAAAAATCGCTGTATAGCCAAAAAAAAAACCATTAAAAATGAAATATTAAAAGAGAGAGTAGAAAAAATTTAAGAGATCAAAAAAAGTCACGTTACGTTTTATTGTTTTAACAATGCTGACAAACGGCTGTGATTGGCTATCAAAAGACAACCGGAGTTTGTATAATAAAAAACTTTTTTCTACAACCCCCCCCCCCCCCAAGAACGTCTGTGATAAATAGAAAAACAAATTAATTTATATATGATTGATTAGATTTTGTTTTTGTTCTGTTTCTTTTTTTTTAATTGGGTAAAAATGCGATGAAAAAATAAATAAAAATTGTTTATATTAATTGAAAGTTTAAAATCTTAATATTTTATTATTATAAACTTTCTTCCCAGTCTAGCGAGCGGACCTGCAGAAAAGTTCTGCGGCCCGGTGGCTGAAGACCACTGAACTAAACTAACATAAATAATTTTAAAATTTTTTGTTTGCCGAATATTGTAAAGAAAACATTTTTTTTCTCATTATATAGTGAGCTTAAAAAAAACTCTTAAATAATCCTGCAATAATAATAAGCAACCGGATGTTACCTAGACAAAATTATAACTATCAAAATCTTAGCTAATAAGTGGATAATAATTATCTTAATATAAACAGAATATTTATGCATATTAATAAATATTATATCAGGCTTATAATAATAAAATACGAGCGTGTAATGCAAAGGAGAGTAAACAAATTTAATAATATTTGTGCCGCTAGTGGAATCTCTCTAAGTTTTCAAATATGAATAAATCAGAATTAAAGTTATCTCTGAATTTTAAATCTTTGAATATAATAAATAAGACTTTTAAGTTTTATTATTTAATTATAAACTTTATAATTGATACGGATGGATAACATAGGGTATTTTATACTGCCCAAGCCATATAATACAATAACTTAACCTTAATATTTAAATTATACACGCTAAGAATTTCTAAAGTCAAGATACCTTTAAATAAATGTAATATAATATCATGTGACCATAAATTACCAATTAGATGATAAGTGCAAAAATATGAAAGACAAAAGTCAAAATAATTTCATAAATATAAAATCAATTTATTTGCGAAAAATAAATTTATAACAATGATGAATTAAGTTATCATTAATTCTACATCTAAATGATTTTGAATATCTTTAAATATATGTGCTTTTTTTGCCAATTTAAAGTATGCTAAAATAATGCATATATGTATCTATCTATATGTGTTGTTGGACAAAAAATTTATTGAAGAAGAATATTATGAAAGTAGTAAACAAACTTTAATATCGATTAATTATTAAATACTCAAACATCAAATAATCACCATTTCTTATGCTTATATAAACTGTTTTCACAGAGGCAAAACTCTCCATGCAGTAGACCCTCAGAAACCTAAAGTAATCAATGGATGCAAGGTTTGTGCAGAGTAATCAATGGATGCAAGAAGGTTTGTGCATAAAATCTGTCTAGTTCCTACTCATCCAATATCCTCAGGCTAGTGTCTAGCTTTTGGCTTTCATCAGTGAGGAACCTTGGATCTGAGAACTCTGGACCTAGATTTTAGGATCTAATGCAACCATCCAGCAGCCACCTTTTACTTTTTTTTAAGATAAGTATTAAGTTTTAAATCCAAAATGAAAACACAATAATGTATTCAAGCTAAGCTCATTAGCTTGTATAGTCATATAGATCTGAATTCAGTTTACCATTTATATTTGTTGGTGTGTTTGGTTCTTTAATAATAGCAGTCACCATAATCCTATTGGCAGGATTGGTATTAAACCATCAACATTACATAATCACCATTCTTATGTTTACACAAGGTGTTTTCACAGAAGCAAACTCTCTATATAGTAGCTCCACTCATTGTAAGACAGAATAATGAATGGATGCAGGAAGGTTTGTACATAAAATCCCTATCTAGTGCCCACTCATCCAATATCTCCAGACTAGTGCCTAGCTTTTGGCTTTCATCAGTGAAGAACCTTGGATCTGAGAACCCTGCATAGATCTTGGGATCTAATGCAACCACCCAGAAGTCAGCTTTTACTTTTTTAAAGTTTTAAGTCCAAAATGAAAACACAATAATGTTTTCAAGTTAAGTTCATTGGCTTGTATAGTTGTATAGATCTGAACTCATTTCAGAATCCATACTTTTTGGAGGGTTGCCATAGACTAAGATATAGGTGCAGTGCTCTCAGAACCAAGGCTCCTCACTGATAAAACCCAAAATCTAGAAACTAGTCTGGATATATTGGGTGAATAGGCACTAGTTAGGGATTTTATGCACAAATCTTCATGCATCCATTGATTATTCTGGCTTGCACTAAGTGGTGCTACCATATGGAGAGTTTGCCTCTGTAATTATTAAACAACTAATGTTAAAACTGTTTTATATGATTTTTTATTTATTATTATACAGCCAGACTCTCAACATATGTATCTCATTTATATAAACTTTATTTATTTCTTTACAAAGATAAACTATTTATCTATATACTTGAACCATATAAATATAAGCAGCATTATAAATTATTTACCTTCAACAGGTTAGAACTACAAATCATCAGGAGACTTTCTTCAACTGTATGATTATACAATACTACAATAAATATTTCTGACTATGGAGATTAATTACTTAACATGGGTACATGTGGTGTTACAAAAGTTGCCTACCCAGACTAAAATTATAAGTAAAAATATAACATAAATTGTTAAGAGCTTCTCTCTATTAAACAACAATATCATATTGCTTGTAAAGCTCATCATCACAAAAATAATGTAAGTCTACAAAATATTCTTCATAAAAATCTCTAATGTACATACAGTTACAAAACCTAAGGATAACTCACATTTAAAAATAGTTTCAAATAACAAAGTAGTAGTGGTAAATATACTCTTTTACAATGTACTATTTAGATATCTCATAACAATTAAAATAATAAAGAGACTGAAATTTTAAGTTCAATAAAACAAAAATAAATAAATATAAAACTGATAACTTTAACTATTAATTATGATAATCAAACTATATAATTTAAATAATATCACTATTTAATACTGCTTTCCTATTATGAGATCTTTTATTTTATTGAGAAAACAATAAAAATAAATAATTACATATAAAAAAATATTCCACTGACCAAAGTTCTTTAAATTTCTTGAAGACACATTCAAGATATTTTTATTCAAGTAGAGATTTTTAAAATTATGTAAAAAATTATTTAAACCTTTTAGTGAATCTATGGTGGGAAATCCTGAAGAATGATGTAAAAACTTTATCCTTTCAACTCAGAAAAATGATGACCAATTTTTTTATCCTTTTAAATAAATTGATTTGTATAGTAATTGAAATATTAAGACCAAACATGTTTTTTTTTTTCATTTCTAAATATGTTTTAGCAGTTTTTTTTTTTTTTGAGGACAATTGTACAAATATTGACATTTACTTTGGAAAATATGAAAGTTCCATTAATTCAAAGAACGTTTTCTTAACAATATATCCAGTATGCAGGTATTTATATAATTATTTGCTAAATATTTGCTTTTATAACAGTAAAATATAAATAATTGAAGTATTGGTAATATTTTGTAATTTAACAAATTTTGAATTCAAGACAAATGTTTTAATTTTATTTATCTATGCATTTTTTAACTTAGTATATTTCCTAAATTTTGTTAGTCATTTTGGTCAATTTTTGGGGCAAATGATTTGTAAAATGTTTACTTCTTTATCTTCACAATAACTGACCAATATAGCTAAATTTAAATATTGGTTAGTATGCTTTACAAATAAATGAATAGCAATAAAAGTAAGAGATTCCTCCCATGCATGACTATTTATTGGTTTCTACTATGTGATCAAATTTATCATCATCTTTACTCAAATTTCTTAACTCATATTTTACATGAAACTTTCTACAGTTTCCATGGACACAAACATATTGATAGATAATAATAAAGTGTTCAAAGAAAATACAGTACCATTATTACATCCAACAGCCCACTTTTTGCCATGCTTAAACCCTACAATCACCTTAAAATGTCTATATGGTTATGATCACGTATGTATATATATATATGTGTTTACATCAGTAATCTGTTATATATAGATAACAGTGACAGTTTAACAAAGTTTCTGTAAATTTATAATTTAATTTGTAACAGTTTATTAAAATTATGCATATATAGGTGAATTGTACATATGACCATGATATATATATATAGCAGACATTTTGTTTTTGTCAAATTTTAGATTTTAAAATCAGCACTTATATATAAAATCACCTTTTAAAAATATAATGCCATTCAAATCTGTTTTGGGGGATAGCTTGATGACTAAATCTAAAAAATTATTAAAACAATAAATGTTTGTCTAAAATAGATTTTATCTTGTAAACAAAAAGTAACCAATTGTGTCAATTGCTAAAATCTTGTGGGAAAGTAAGTGACCAAAACTTAGAAAACATCCTGTTCAAGGAATAATACAAAAGATGAGTTATTTTGGTACTTAAAATATAACATTTAAAGGTGCTAATTGCTTATTTCACTGGAAGAGAAACTTCAGAAGATTACCATTGCTTATGCTTGCTCATAACTGTTATTAAAACAAGCAAAACTCTCCATACAGTACTATAATATCATGAATAAATATAGATTTTACTTAATTACAAAAAGATTCTTTAAGTCAAGCTAGATTTAATTAAACATTTATTCTAATATTCAATCCTAAATAAGTGAAATTAATATCCTACTTTAATTCTAGAAGGTACTTCCATGTAGTCCCTCTATTCAGTAAATCTCGAAGTCAATTTTTTCCATTTTAACAACATTCATAATCTATTTAAATTTTTATCCTGTTTAGGTTCTCATTATTTTGTTGGTAAAAAATAAGCCTATAAACATGAAAAAAGAAAAAAAAGAAATTTTAATATTGTTCAGAAAATTTTAAAAAGTCCTAATCGATTATCATTCTTATGTAATGTAGCATGTAAGCAATGTAAATAGTGTTATTTAGAAATAGTTATCGGTAATACTAGTTGCAGAAATCAAACTAAAAAAAACAAATTATTTGTAAGGCTACTTGTGAGTTTTCAAGTAAACTGAGAAAAATTCTAAAAAACTTTATTAAGAAGCTTTATTTCAAGTTTTTATTTTTCCTTATATTATAATGTGGAAAGCAATGAGACATTCTTAATATTGTCATATTTTGTTTCAGAGGGCCTATAATCCACCGAAAATGAGTTAGTTGTTAAATTAAAACAAAATTAAAAAATCATTTGTTAAATTTTAAAAAATGAATAAATTCCGATAAATTTCATTAAGAAACTTTATTTCATTTTTTTTTTTTTTTTACTTATAATGTGGGAAGTGACAAGACATGCTTAACATTGTGGTATTTTGGTTCAATTCAGCTTGTTTTGTTTTGTTAGCAGCTTTTCATAAATTGTCATAATGATAAACATTTGGGACCTTCCTGTCACAGAACATGATGCAGTCAATTATTTCCAAAGATATGGGATTCTGCCCTCCCAAAAAATGTACATCATCCAGATCTGAATTTGCATTTTTTTTAGAACTTAAACTAACAAAAAAATGAGGCCCCTTCCCCACATTTTTTAATTGTATAAAAAACCCAGATATACCTATTTATATAAATTATTAATACATAGCAAAGTCTTTATTAAATTATTTAACTTCTGTACAATATAAATTTAAAAAAAAACATAAATATATTTAACATAAACATGGCATTCATTGAAATGAAGCACATCTAAAAACACACGCTACACAATTTTTTTTTCATTTTTCTGTTAATAAAAAATAAAAAAGAAACTGTAAATATTGTAATTAATTTTTGCACAATGATTTCTTTTTTTATAATAACAATAATAAAAAATAAAATGTAAATATTAAATACATTTCCTAGTAGATATTTTTTGTAAACATTTTTTGGGGCCTCCAAAACTATAGATTTATCAAAAATCTAGGATTGCCATCTTGGTTTACTTGAAAACTCACAGCTACCTTTGTAAATACCTGTCAAAAAAAAAAAAAAGTCAATCTAAAAAAGAACTAGTTAGTAAAATATATGTGCACCATATAATACCAAATTGTCTATGCACTTTACTATTGTTACACAATGCTTTATTTCTCACCCTTTTTTATAGTTTTGATTACCCCAGCAATCTTCTTCAGAACTTTATATGTCCTAGCCTCAATTGCTGTAAACTATAAAAAAGGATGGTAAATAAAGCATTGTGTATAGTACATGGGCAATTTAGTATTATAAGGTGTACATTTGACAATGCAATAAGAAAGAGTAGTTAAAATATGTGTATATATATTTGTAAAATGTTTCATTGAGTTATTTTATTTATGTGTATTCAACTAGTTACATTTAATACTTATGAGCCAGCCATTCTTATCTGTCAAATACATAGTAATTTCTCAAACTACCAGCGTTTCTTTGAAGAAAAACATGAATGTCAGGGAAACTTTCTGTTATTACTAAAAGTCTATGAGATCAAATTCTTTATTCTCTAAGCCATGCCTTTTTTATCTGGTATATTTTTTCATAGTTTTTGCATTCTTAAATTTACATGGTTCTCAGTATACATTCATTGTAGTGATAGCATTTTTTTTTGTCAAGCTCCCTGAATATTATATAATAATTATTACATATACTGCCATTCAGTTTCATACTGATGGTATAAATTCCTGTACTACCACATGGTAATTGCACAGCTTACATAACTATTGTCTCCATTACCATTTTTTTCTAAGAACTGATTCAAATGATATTTCTTTATTCATTAAAACTGTAAATTAGATTATGGTATGTTCTACTTCTTAGGTGTCAGATGCCATGGTATTTAACACTTTTATTTGGAATAGTATTCAAAGAATAATTGAAAAATATTTTTATGCTACAATTCTCCAATCTTTTTTAATATATTAATTTTTTCTATAAGATCTCAATGCTGAGAAGGCAATGAAGAGTTATTTGCTTCTGCATATATTTAATTAAAAATCAATTGGGTAACTTTACTCATTCTCTATTATGTTAAAAATAGCATGACTCATCCAATTTATTAATTAACCATACCTGGTGAATCTTTAATTTAATTAATTAAAGTGATAGAAATAATAAAATGAACTATAATACAGCAAAAGATAGTGGCAATAATAAAGATGAAAATTTCAAGCTTTTTAAATATAGGTACATGAAATGCACAAAATTTTATTGATATAAACTTATCAAGATCAGCAATTAATGTTGATAGTTTCTTTTAATGAAACTTATATTCTACAAGGAAATTTAATTACACAGATGTGGTTACAAATTTTTTGGAAGGCAGGATTCTAAATACAAGAAGACACTATGATGTTGTTTTTCTGTGAAGTAATTTTGTATCTTCTATTTTTATAACTACTAGATGTATCAGTAAACCTAATGATGTTATATAGTTTTTGCAATAACGTCTGCTTATTTAAAAATTATTTATGCTCTGACATTAAATTCAGTGAGTTCAGATAAAGAAAGCTTCTCTTTCTTGCTGGATAATGTTGTTCTCTATTTATACTACAAAAATATCAAATTTTTATTTGAAGAAGATATTAATATATATATTAGTAGACCAAAGGTTACCGGAATTAATAGTAATAGCTCTGTAAACTGATATGATCGGATTTTATTGAATTTTTGTATAATACATTGGTTAATTACTATGAACGTTTTATTAAGTCAAGAAGAATTGCTATAATGAAATTTTGATATATCAATATTTAATACAATAATTATATTATTGTTAAGATAACAAACCAAATGTTAAAAAAGGAAAATGAAAGTGCAGACTATTAGACTGATCATAGATTAGTATATCCCGAGGTTAAAATTAGTGATATTAAAAATAGACCTATTTCAAATATATTGAAATGAAATTTGCTATTCTTTATTTAAAAATGTCTAGTATTATATACTAACTTTCAACAGCTATTAAACATTAAAATTGTTAATTTTGATTTTCAAAACTGTCAGAGAAGAATTGTTTATTGCGGATAGATGTAAATCTATTTTAAAGTTCATTAAAGATTTTTGATTAGTTTTCTGATAACGATCTTATTATTTTTTTGAAAAAAACACAAAATTTTCTACTTGGCAAAATCATAAACTGAGCACGTAGTTTCATAAACAATATAAAATTGAAGTTCAGCAATTTCTAAAAGCCTTAAATATGATTGGCTGCAAAAATGATAGTCATTTACTTTTAGAAATCACTTTAAAATTTTTTTTTCATCTTTTTAAATATTACTTAAACTAGTTTGATTACAACATTTAAATATTTGCTCACAAAAAGCAATATAATTAATTCAATTATGCATTCTCTTATGCAGTATTAACTTACATTTTTAAATATCCAAAACACAAAAATATTAATGCATGAAATATATGTAGACCTTTAAAAGTACATTACCTATAAACTTAATCAAGATGGCGGCTCATGAATGTTACGTTACATTTGATGAAAGCTATTTATTAGAGGATTGTTAGTATTAAAAAGCAAAATTTTACTTCATTACGAGCAATAACAGCATTGGAGCTTACTATTTAACCTAAACTGCTATACTGAATATAATAGCGATAGCAAAATAGAGCACATAATAAGAATAATACGAAAATCATATTCACTAACACGCTACTTACGTGTCATGAATTATGGAAATGGAAGATGGCAGAGAGAATACTGTGGATGGAGATGATCATAACTACTGCCAACGACAGGTAGTTTCACAAATGATGTGCAACAATACAGAAACTAGCCTAACCAATGAGTATGGACTGGACAATACACCATTTAATACTGTCAGTGAATACATACTCGGTAATGTGCAACCCAGTGCTGTCAACGAATATATGTTAATCCTCCAAAATAACACTCTATTTCAGAAGAGCAGTGTACGAACGCAAAATGAGCAGACATTGTACAATGAATGGCAAAGAATTACTAATGAATGGCAAAGAGTGGTCAGTGATAACACTCTGATGAAACAAATGATAAACAACTTGCAACAACAAATTAATGAGATGAAAATGACCTTTGGCATGCAAGAGACAACAAAGATAAAAAACAGATTTGATAATAGGAATGATGTACCACAAACATAAACCCTGATTATAATTCTGAAGAGGAAGACTTAACTAAAGAGTCTGAATGGATAAGAGTCAAACATAAAGCTAAAAAAAGAAAAATTAATCCCACAAACCACTTAACAGATTCTACAAATGAACAAGAGGGAAACAATACACAAGTTCCAAAAGAAATCACTACTCAAAATGTAAATGAACAAATATTCAAAAAATCCCCAGCTCCTCCCCCAGTCATAGTAGAAAATGTTAAATCATATGAGCAGCTATACATCAATCTAACTAAATTTGTTGGTGAAAAAGACTTCCAAGTCAAATTTATTAATGAAACAACAGCAAAAATAAATGGCATTGACTCAGATAGTTATAGAAAAATAGTGAAGTTCCTACAAGAATGTCAGTACAGCTTTCATACTTATGAAAATAAACAATGCCGGCCAATATGTGTTATGGTTAAAAACTTACATCACTCATGTAAACCAGACAATATCATCAATCACATAAAAGCCAAAAGATACAAAATAATTAACGCAGTCAATAAACTATCCTGGAAGGAAAAAACACCACTGAATATGTTCATGTTGACATTTGAAAATGGGGAAGATATAGAAAAAAATCTATGGAATATCTCATATATTGGGATGAAAAATAGAAGTGCAACCAATAAGAGGAACCAAACTAATTCCACAATGTAAGAAATGTCAGTCATTTGGACACACCCAAAAATACTGTGCAAAAGACCCAAGATGTGTTAAGTGCACTGATAGACACCTAACTATAAACTGCCCAAAAACTATAGAGCAAAAACCAAAATGTGTGAACTGTGGTGGAGAGCACCCGGCTAACTATAGAGAATGCTATGTAGCAAAAGAACTGCAAAAAATCAGAAATAACAAAACTAATCAAGATCACAAAATGCCCAAAAAGGACATGCTCATACAACAAAATTGTTTGAAAAGCTTAGGTGCAACTTATAAACCAACATACACTGAAGAAGATACTGTAAAAAATGTACAAGATAATATGACCAAAGATGTACCAATGCAACAAAGTAAATTAAAAAACATAAGCATAACATGTGAACCAATGTATGCAGAAATTGTGGCAGAAACAACCAAGCATACAACACAAAATGTACAAAATATTGGTATCAATCAGACCCTACAACTCATCTTATCAAAATTGACAAAGCTAGAGACATCAATTACCGATGTGAATGAAAGAGTTATAAAACTTGAAGTCAGGAAAAAATAAATATGGCCAATACTCTTGAAATAATGGCATGGAATGCAAATGGACTGCTTAAACATCAACAAGAATTGCAAGCAGTTTTAGATATAAATAAAATCGATATATGTCTAATATCAGAAACACACTTCACCAAGCAGTCATTCATTAAATTTAGAGGATACAAAGTCTACAACTCCACCCATCCAAAAAATTTGGCTAAAGGGGGAAGTGCAATAATAGTGAAAGATAGTATATATCATAATGAAGAAATGAAATTTGAATTTAATGACATCCAAGCAGTGGCAGTCAATATTAAAACTAAAAATTATGCTGTCACAATGGCTAGCATATACAGCCCCCCAAAACATTCAATCAAAAAAGAAAGATATATTGAATTCTTCAAAAATATTGGAGATCGATTCATCGTTGGGGGTGACTTCAACGCAAAACATATGCACTGGGGATCAAGACTTATAACAACAAAGGGGAAAGAGTTGCTAGGGGCAATAAATGAATATAAATGTGAAACATACTCAACAGGAAAACCAACTTATTGGCCTGCTGATCCAGACAAAATTCCAGATCTGATTGACTTCTTTGTGACTAGGAAGATCTTCTGTAATTATCTGAAGGTAGAAGACAGTGTAGAATTGAGTTCGGACCATACTCCAATGATAATGACACTGAGTGAAACCACATTAAGGAAGGCAAATAACCCAACTCTGATTAATAAAAGAACAAACTGGGAGAACTTCAAACTAATACTTGAAAGCAGAATAAACCTGAAAATTCCCCTAAAAACAGAGGAACAATTGGATGCAGAAGTCGAAAAATTTGTGGATGATATCCAACAGGCAGCATGGCAAAGCACACCTGAAATTAAAAAAAGGGTAAATGGCAACAGTTATCCAATTGAGATATTAGAGCTAATTGCAAAAAAAAGAAGAGCAAGAAAAAAGTGGCAACAGACTAGGGCACCGCAAGACAAAACTACGTTTAATAGTCTTACTGCCCAACTGAAAGAAGAAATAAAGCAAATCAAAAATGATTCTATCAGTGAATTTCTGAAAGGACTCACTAATGATGCTAGCACAGAATACTCATTATGGAGAGCCACTAAGAATCTCAAAAAACCAATCAGGCAGATACCACCCATTAAAGGGTCGTATGGAACTTGGGCGAAAACTAATAAGCAAAAGGCAATAACTTTTGCAGACTATTTGGAAGGTGAATTTCAGACAAATAATGGGCAGGAAAAGGAAAACTTGGATAGGATTGTACAGGTAGAAGGTGAAGAAATACCCCTAACATCACCAGAAGAGGTCAGAGGAGAAATTAATTTTAATATCAATATGAAAAAGGCACCTGGGTTCGATCTCATTACAGGAGAAATTTTAAAACAATTACCAAAGAAAGCTATTATGAAACTGACCAATTTGATCAATGCAACATTTCGCTTGAAATATGTCCCACAATTTTGGAAAGTGGCTCAGGTTATTATGATATTAAAGCCTAGAAAACCACCTCACGAAACAACATCATATCGGCCGATATCACTACTATCAATTTTATCTAAGCGGTTTGAAAAAATCTTATTAAAGAGAATGAAACTCATAATAGAAAATAAAAAACTTATCCCAAATCATCAATTTGGCTTTCGAAATAAACACTCCACAATTGATCAGGTGCACAGAATTACAAACATAATTGAGCAGGCACTAGAGGAAAAGAAAGTCTGCTCTGCCATGTTCTTGGATGTGGCAAAGGCATTTGACAAAGTATGGCATAAAGGCCTAATATATAAACTTGAGAAGCTTCTCCCTGCACAGTATACAGAAATACTACAATCCTATATACTAGGGAGATATTTCAGGATCAAACAGGAAGATGTCTATTCCAACCTAAGAAAAATCCAGGCCGGTGTACCACAAGGAAGTGTATTGGGACTGGTGCTGTATCTATTGTACACTAGTGATATACCCACATTTAGAGATAGTACTATTGCTACATTTGCAGATGATACTGTGATCCTGGCAGTTGCGGACAACTGTGTGGAATCAACAAAAAAACTACAAACTGCTACTACCGAGATACATCACTGGACCAGGAAATGGTGAATTAAACTTAATGAAAATAAATCTAGGCATGTAGATTTCACCAACAAGAAGGATGAACACAGTCCTGTATACATAGGTCAACAAGTTATTCCTCATGGGAATACAGCACATGACACTAGACGCTAAACTCCGGTGGAAACAACATGTCAAAAATAAACAAGTAGAGCTAAATATAAAGTATAGGAAGATGTACTGGCTAATGAATCAACATTCAGTGTTGTCAATACACAATAAAATATTGCTCTACAAACAAGTCCTCAAACCAGTATGGACTTATGGTATACAGCTATGGGGCTGTACCTGCCAGAGCAACAAAAACATTATACAGAGATTTCAAAATAAAGTACTACATGGCATCGTTGGTGCCCCCTGGTACATACAAAATGACAATTTACACAAGGACATTGGGATGGAAACAGTAAATCAAGTAATTGAAAAAATAGCTCAAAAACATGAAAATAGACTTCACAAGCACGTTAATGCCAAGGCTCGTAAACTTCTAAACAAAGAAGGCATGGTTAGAAGACTGAAAAAAAAATCAAGCCTCTTGATCTGGTGAAATCTAGATAAACATAATAATGCTTAAGTACACAATAATAGAGTGTACTAGTTGACAAATAAAACTAGTTAATTGTCACTGGATAATTACTAGCATTTACAACTCTGATCTTACAGTTAGAGATAAATTGCTAATTGGTTATGACCAGATTGCAATAGCCTTTAATATATATATATAAAAATCTTTTTAAATAATATACAAATTTGAAAGAAAGATATAATCCTATTAAATATATGTGTGGCCATTTTATATAAGATGTTGCAGTATTTTAAACCAATAGATAAATTATTTTGAAGACCTTTTGATTAAAGATAAAAAAAATTAAGATTATACTTTTAATGATATATATATATATGTCTGAAAAAAATCTAAATAAACAGTGATATTTTAATTGCAAAACAATTGCATTTTTTTTTAAATATATAAACTTACAAAATTGTATAATCTCTTCTTAATGTTTTAGTTTTAATTTATAAAAAAAGAAACAAATTGCGCTAATTATAGAATATTATTGTCATTCACTACAATGATAGCACTTTCAAAGATCTTATTGAATAAAATGCTTTCATTCACCGAAGAAGATTTATTAGATATCCAGTGAGGTTCTGAAATATCAAATACTATTGACATATTTTTGTTATCAGAAAAATAGGCAAAAAGTGCAATTTGTATATTGCGTTTATTGATTTGAATCAAACCGCTTTGTGCTAGCGTGTTTTCAATTACTAAATGACCATACAGTAAATTTTTATCATATAGTTGTCAGATAGTGTTGTGTTTGGTTGGATCAGATATGACAGAATAAAAGCAAATATTAATTCTGCTGTTGAAACTTCTAAAATATTTGAAATGAGAACTGGTATTTGTTATGTTGTAGTATGATTAATATTAATAAAAAATACGTTTGAAACTGTGTGTACTCCAGAAGTTAAAAGTGTTAAATAATTACATGTGAAAGTAAACGAGTTGTTTAAATTAAAATTAGAAATGACAAATGGTTTTTCATATATATATATATTTTATAAAAAGCAAGGTGTAAAATAAGATGGAAGATCCGAATAAATAATTAATTAAATGAAGGATTAAAAATGTAAAGAACAATTTAATTAATTAGTTCAGAAATAATCCCAAAATACTTTTGCAATTAAAATTGTTAAGGAATAAACAATAGAACAAAAAGAGATACAATCTAGTGGGAAAAAAGTGAGTTTGCGTCAGTCCTGTTTTTCTGAGAGACTTATGTGTAGCGTGAATTTCGGAACAGGACCAACAATGGGAGGAGAACCAGATATTTAGGTCTGAAGGTACTAAAGACCAACCTAGGGTAATTATACAGACTATACCTGTCTTATATTATTTTTGTAAGCCTTACAGGCACTAGTAAACTACTTATAATCCTGTTTATAAATGCTTGTTAATTTTTATACTAATAAAATCTTGTATCTGTTAAGTGAGATATCTTAATTTCATGCAAGAGAGTAATAGTTACTTGAATTGGATGTGTTTGATTATTTCTCATAAGTAACATTAAATCAAGTACATCACAATTTTGGCACAGTCAGGAGAAAACCTGTTTTCAAGCTTATGAAAGAAGTACACCGAACGTAATTTAGAAGTCGGTGAGTTATTAAAGAATTAAAATGTCGATAGGACAAGCTAATATATCTCAATTTGGGATAGATAATCTGCACGAATGGCCCTTTTATGTGGTTCAATTACAAAATTATTTTAAGTTAAATAATATTATTGAAAATGACAGGAAAGTAGCAGCATTATTATGTTTGTCAGGTAGAAAGGTTATTGAAATAGTAAGCAAATTGTATAATGGTAAAGTTACAGATAGTAGTAACTACGATGAGCTGGTTCAAAGACTAACAGATTATTTTAGCCCAAGACCATCGAAGTATTTAGCTAGGTTAAAATTGAGGAACCGCAAACAAGATAAACTGGAATCGATTAAAGAATATGATATTGTTCTAAGCCAATTAGCAAAGAATTGCGAATATGGCGACTTTGTGGAACAAATTCTTATTGATCAGTTATTATGGGGCATGAAGGATGATAAATTGCGTCAATCGTTATTAATTGAAACTCAGATAACATATGAAAGTGCTATTCAAAAGGGAATAGTATATGAATCCGTGGTAGAACAAGCTTTAGCTTTTTCAAATAGAACGGAGAAAAACTCTAGGAATACTATTTTTAAAATAGAGAGAAAGTATAAGGATTGTACTAAAGAAGGGAAAAGTTTCAAAATAAAATGTTTTTGTTGCGGAAAAGTAGGTCATTTGTCTAAAAGCTGCAAATGGAGGAACGAAAAATGTTATAACTGTGGGGGCAAAGGTCATTTAGCAGCAGTGTGCAAAAAACCTAAATGAAAACCTGATTATGGTAAAGATCAGAAACAGTGGAAAACAATAATTAAAAGAAATATCTTAAAAAATGAGCAGGATCAATTAATGCTAGAGATTAAGTTAAGTAACAAAAGAGTACAAATGGAATTAGATAGTGGCTCTGGAATTTCTTTAATATCCATGAAACAGTGAAAGGAAATATCCACAGAGAGCCCTCAGTTTAAAATACCGAAAGCTAACATTAACGTTAGAGATGTAAACGGGAACCCGATCAAGTTAATTGGGAAATCCAAAGTAATAGTTGGTTTTAAAAATAAAAACTACAAATTACCTATATATATAGTAGATAAAGATATTAATCCATTAATAGGAAGAAACTGGTTTAAAGACTTAGGCATTAAAATTAATATAGTTAAAAAGGTCTCGGTTGAAAAAGAAATGAAAGAGTTATATCCGAATTTATTTACCGAAGATTTAGGTTTGATAAAGTCAAAGCTTATTGACTTGCACTTAAATGAAAATGCTAAACCAGTTATTTGTAAACCGAGAAAAATACCGTTTGCCCAAAGGCAGATAGTAGAGGAAAAATAGAAGTGTTAGTTAAAAAAGACGTGTTATCCCCAATCGAGGAGGCAGATTGGGCCACGCCAATTGTTGTGTTAACAAAACAAGATGGAAAAATTAGGCTGTGTGGAGATTATAGAACAACAGTAAATAAGTATCTTAATAAAGGAGCTTACCCGGTGCCGAATGTATGTGAGATTCTCAGTAATCTAGCTAAAGCAAAAAAATTTGCGAAATTGGATTTAAATTCGGCATATCACCAACTAAAAGTTATGGATGATACATCTCGGTTATTGTAAATTACGACCCCTTTTGGATTATTCAAATGTAATCGTCTCCCTTTTGGAATTACATCAGCTCCAAACATATTTCAAGCAAAAATAAATTCAATATTACAAGGCTTGGAAGGAGTGATGCCATATTATGATGACATTTTGATTACTGTGACATCACCAGAGAAATTAAGAAGTAAAATTCGAAGAGTGTGCGAGAAACTAAATAATGCAGGAGTAAAATTAAATGTTCAAAAATGCATTTGGGAAACTGAAGAATTAGAGTTTTTAGGCCATCTTATTTCGGAAAAAGGGAAAAGTCCATTAACTGATAAAATTAGGGCAGTCAAAGATGTTCCAAGCCCAATAAATGTCAAACAATTTCAAGCTTTCCTAGGTTTGATTAATTTTTTCGAACCGTTTCTAAAGAACAAAGCGATAGTCGCAACTCCCCTATATGAACTGCTACGCAAAGATCAGAAATGGATTTGGAGTGCCAAACATGAAAAAGCATTTAAAGCAGTTAAGGAATTGTTAACCTCTAGTAGCTTATTAGTGCATTTTGATAGCGACAAAGACATCACTATTACTACAGATGCATCGCAATATGGAATCGGAGCAGTTTTAGTGCATCAAATAGACGGTCATGAACATCCTGTAGCTTATGCTTCTTGGACTTTGTCTAAAGCTGAAAAAAATTATAGTCAGCTGGACAAAGAAGCTTTGGCAGTTATGTTTGCTGTGAAAAAATTTCACCAGTTTATTTATGGATGAAAATTTGAATTAGTAACAGATCACAAACCTTTGCTAGGAATTATAGGAAAAGATCGTCCGATGCCAGAGCATTTAAGTCCACGCATGCTCAGATGGGCTAATTTACTTACTGCTTACGATTTCAATCTAAAATATCAAAAAGGAAAGATAATTTCTCATGCGGATGCTCTATCCAGAGTGCCTCGAAATAATGACAACTATGAAACTGATGTGGAAGTTAATCATATTGACAATATGAAATCACAAGTCATAAATAGTAAAGTAGTTCAGACATGGACAAATGAAAATTACGGGTATGCGTTGCTTAAGAAATGGATAAGCAAAGGTTGGCCTAATAAAAAACCTGAAAATTTAGCAATGGGGTTTTGGGTCAATAGAGACCAATTGTCGGTCTGTAAAGGGTGTATTAATATGGGAGACAGAGTACTTATACCTCCTATAGGGAGAATGAAAGTTCTAGAACTTTTGCATCAGGGACACCTAGGCATTGTGCGAGCTAAATCACTAGCTCGAAGTTATGTTTGGTAGCCACAGATAAGTAATGATATTGAAAAGTATATTAAGAAATGTGTTAAATGTAAGTCTGAAATAGCTCTGCCGAATAAACAATATTCTTGGCCTAAACCAATATATCCATGGCAAAGACTGCATATAGACCATGTGGGTCCAATAGAGGGAAGAAATTATTTAATTTTAATTGATGCTTTCTCTAAATGGATAGAATGTCACGAGGTTAAAAATACGAGTGCAAAGGAAACAATAAAATGTTTAACAGACATATTTTATATACATGGATTTCCACAAGTAATCATCTCGGACAATGGAACTGGATTTGCGAGTGAAGAACTAAAAATACAATTTGAGAAATGGGACATCAAACATGTATTTACAGCCCCTTACCACCCTGAATCAAATGGTTTTGCGGAAAACGCGGTAGGGCAAGTGAAGAAATATTTACGAAAAAACAAAAATACGGATATGAAAAACGTCTTACAGGAATTCATGATGTATCAACATATAACTCCATCAACAACGACTGGAAAATTGCCAGCTGAAATGTTATTCGGTCGGAAAATATGAACTAATTTAGATTTTTTGTGACCTGATACACATATATATAAATATAATCAAGACCCAGTGAAAAACTTTAACATTGGAGACACGGTAATATTCAGAGATATACTACGTAAACAATGGGTTAATGGAAAAATTGAACGGGTGTGATCAAAGCAAATTTATGATATTAAGGATGAAAATGGAATTATATATAAGTGTCGCAAAAATCATATTCATAAAAGTGAAGATGACATACAACTAGATATGTTCCAGCAGTTTCAACATGCAAATGAAAGAATTTAGATAAACAGATGCTACTGACCAACATCCAAGAAGATGGGTAGAAGAGGATAAAATACACACCAGACCAATATGATGTAAAAGACCTTTGTACTTAAAAGAATATGTACAAGACAGATAAACCATAACTTCTGGAGTGGGGGAGGAATTGTTATGTTGTAGTACGATTAATATTAATAAAAAATACATTTGAAACTGTGTGTACTCCAGAAGTTAAAAGTGTTAAATAATTACATGTGAAAGTAAACGAGTTGTTTAAATTAAAACGAAAATTAGAAATGACAAATGGTTTTTCATATATATATTTTATAAAAAGCAAGGTGTAAAATAAGATGGAAGATCTGAATAAATAATTAATTAAATGAAGGATTAAAAATGTAAAGAACAATTTAATTAATTAGTTCAGAAATAATCCCAGAATACTTTTGCAATTAAAATTGTTAAGGAATAAACAATAGAACAAAAAGAGATACAATCTAGTGGGAAAAAAGTGAGTTAGCATCAGTCCTGTTTTTCTGAGAGACTTATGTGTAGCGTGAATTTTGGAACAGGACCAACGATGGGAGGAGAACCAGATATTCGGGTGTGAAGGTACTAAAGACCGACCTAGGGTAATTATACAGACTATACCTGTCTTATTATTATTTTTGTAAGCCTTACAGGCGCTAGTAAACTACTTATAATCCTGTTTATAAATACTTGTTAATTTTTATACTAATAAAATCTTGTATCTGTTAAGTGAGATATCTTAATTTCATGCAAGAGAGTAATAGTTACTTGAATTGGATGTGTTTGATTATTTCTCGTAAGTAACATTAAATCAAGTACATCACAGTATTACACAAAGAATTGTTTTTAAGTTTTATGACAGTAATTTTTGGAACAATTTACAAAGGCTTCATGGAGAAGATATCAAGATGTGATATAAATTTGATGATTGAATTTAATTGTGAACTGATTAAAATGAAAACTTTTTCGTTTTTAGTTTCAGATTTGTTGTATGCTGATAATTTTTACAAATGAAAAACTCCTTTTTATTCTACTTTTTTCATAGAAGATAACCTCTGCATTGTCAAATAATATTTTATGATTGTATTTAGTTCATAAATATACAAAGCTGAGTTTTAATATTTATTTTTAATGCAACTTTTATAAATTTAACTCTTTCATTAAGACTTAATTTACTTTGGCCTATATAAATTTTATAACAACTACAAGGTATCTTATTAATTATACCAGGAATAAATTTGCTATCAATTGACTCTTTTGAATTATTTAATAATGAATTTAAATGAAGGATTTTTTTCTAGGCCACTTTCATACCCCCCAATAAAAAACTATTCTTATAAATCAATTGGTTTAAATGATAAAGAAATAAATTATTTTCACAAATCTTTTTTATTAACAGACTTATAGATATTTTTACAAGTTCATGATTATAATCTAAGTCAATATAGTCAGAAGCAAATTCACTCCTCTAAATATAACCATTATTTTCAAAATTATTAATCCTTCTATTCCTATAACAAAAACTCAATAAAGTTTTTTAGGAGTATAAGGTTGATAATGATCTGTCCTTATCATATTTCTTGAATTTTTTTGTTTAATAAAATGACTGCAAAATAAAACATTATCAATTTTATCAACATTTAAATCAAGAAATTTTAACTTAAATTCAAAATTCCCCCCTCAATAGTAAATTTAATATTAGAAACAAAAGCATTCAATCTATCAAAAAATCCTTCAATTTAGCTTCCTGAATAACAAACAAACAATCATCAACAATATAACAAATAATTTTGATAAAACAGAAAAATGATTAATAATACTACTCTCTAAAAAATCAATATAAAAAGAAATCACATAAGCAATAATCCATTCCTCTTTAATCTTATAAAACATATCATTACACATAAAATACATAGAATCTTCTAATAAAAATAGAAAATCATGAATAACTTTAATCTTATTTACAGAAAAATATTCATGTTTCTTTAGAACAGAAACACATTAATACTTTTAATCCTATCAACTGATTGATGTATGTTTTCAATATCTAAACTATCAAAAACACAACCATTTTCTAAAACAAATCATTAATTTTATCAAATGTCTCAAAAAAAGATACACAAAGTTGACTTAAACTTATGTAATTCTTAAAAAACCTAATAACAAATTTTATCAACTATCCTTCTTGTAAAATCAAACATACACCCTAAGGGAAAACTATCTTTATGGGATTTTAATTTTAAAAAAACCTTAGGAGTCAAATAATCACTAGGATAACAATTTAAATAAGTATATTTATCAAAATTGTTTTTATTTGCCATAATTTCAATGAACTTAGATTTTCTTTTTTTACCAGGATCAGAATTTAAAATAAAATTCTTCCTAATATTTCATTCTAAAGAAACTTTATTTTTAAAATCACTATTATTCAATAATGTAAAATGACCTCCTTTGTCTTTAATCTTTTTTTAAAGATCTATTTGCTTCAGGAAAAAAAACTATTTCTTTCAAATAACTGATGCTCATCCTGTCATCCACATATCTCTTGACCCCCTTAGAACATTATTATTCTATTATTTTATCTTTCAGTTTATTATTAGTGACAAACATTGCTATAAAGATCCCAAGATTTAAGCTCAACTTTATTACTTCTGATAATCAAACATTGTATATGAATTTGTCAATGATGCACTGATTGACTAATATTTATAAAAGTTAAAAAAAGAATAAAGTATTTTTTTTGCTTTCTTGTTGATAAACAAAAACCTTTAATTTTTACTACACATGTTCTGCTGAAATATTGTGATTGTAGAAGTTAATTACAAGTGTTGATTGTTATTTCAATGTAATAAACTTAGTTTTATAAGATAGGATCATAATGCTTTTGATGTCTTTGCAATAGAAAGTAAAATGTAAAACTATGCAGAAATATATTAAGCTCATAGTGTTTGCAGATGCATCTTAGCAAGCTGCTTTTAAATCTTTGAGATGATTTATAGTTTTAATTTTTCTAAAAAAGATTTGTTTATTAATTGCAATTACCAAATGATACTTTACTATTTAAAGCAGGAATTGTCTTGAGTTGCACATTAAATATACAATTACTACTGATAACTGATAAGCAAAAAAAAGATCCATGCAAAATTTTTGTAATATCTGCCCTCGCCCATAATGTAAAAAGTTCTCACACAATAAATTTAATTATGCAGTGGCTCATTCAGACAGTCTTAAAATTGAGTTGATCACAAATTTGTGATCATGAATATAATAGTAAAATGTCATTGTTATTTTTCTTATATATATATATTTTTACTATAAAAGTGAAAAATTAACACCATATTTGGAAAACGGATGCATCAGTATCTGGTTTGATGGCAGTAGTTGCAATTGTCAGAGTTCCCAAGGTGATCTTCAGATATTTGTTCTAATTTTACTCCCCATGTGTTTCATTCTTGAAAATATTTGCTTACAAAGTAAATGCTGCCAAAAAGTGATATAGATAAGATGTGGTTGTGAAGCAAGGAATATTTGTCTCTGGGAAGATAGGAAGTGACACAATCAAATATTTCTTTCTTTATGCTAAATATCAAATTGTAGTTCTCTGCACTACATTTGAAAATTTGCAATTAATATATTTGTCAACTGAAAATTGAACCACAAATATTACTTTCCCTAAAATGTTTTCAAATTCTTGTATCAAATTGAAATGGCTGCATATTTTTCATTATTCACAGATGTGTTTAATTAATATGTTGAAATGCATAAAATTGTTTCCCTTAAATTTGAGTTTGCCATAATTTCAGTTTTATTTGGAATATTGTTAAAGTTTGTAATATTGGTTTGATAAATCAGTTTTCCTTAGCAAAGATGCATTTCATTCATTTATATAAGGGGTTAAATCAACTAAAAATGCTAAATTTGTAAGCTAGCTTTTTATTGTCAAGTGAGTTGCAAATCATAAGATTTTTTCAACATTTGACATTGACTTAGACCTCTTCTGAAAAGTAAATGGTGTAGCCATAATCAACATCAATATTTTGAAGGAGTTATTGGAATTGGCAATGATCCAATCCCTTGGCCCTAATGAATTCCATTTTGATGATAATTTGCATGACATTATCAATTTTGAAAACTTTTGCACATGATCTTTCTTGATGAACTATGCAGTAATATTTAAGTAAATATGAGTTTTGGGCAGCAATTGCATTATCTTTTGTTAATTTTACAATACCCTCTCTTTAACATACAATTTCTGGGCCCCAATGAATAGTTATATTGAATATGCTGACATTGAAAAAAAAAAAAATTTTAACACATCGTTTACTCTTCATATAAATCTTGGATAATTGTGTTGTTTAATGATACTAAAAAACCATTTCTTCAGTGACATATTTGTAATTAATAAGTTGAGTCATATCTGTAGTATTAACGGTATCATCAAAGCAGAAAATTTAAAATTAGCAGTTTTATTCTCAAAACCCCTTACAATAGATGTTTTTCTATTTTCTTTAATTCACTTGGTAATATTCTGATAAGACAAACTGATTTAAGAAGTATTCCCTCTTTTTTTAAAACAAATTATATCTATTTCCTTCTTTTTTTAAGCAAATTATATCACATTTTTCATACAATTCTTAATGAACTCACCATCAGCAAATGGTTTTGATTTTTTGCTGTTGTTAAATGTTTCCTAGTCTTTTCAATGGAATCCACCAGAATTGTATTATTTTGAAAAAAAAAAAATTGTTGAGAATACAGAAGTTTTTACACTATTTGGTTCTTAATGCTACAATTTCTCAGATGCACTGAATTCGTAATGCCTTTTCAAGTTAGTGTTTGTAAATATGCTCAAATTCCTACCAATTTAGTAGAATGTCTTACTATTTGACTTGACAAAAAAATCATTCTAGGATTTAAAAAATCATTCTAGGATTTAAAAAATAATAATAGACAAAGGATTTTATTTACTTTCATTAAAAATTTGACATAAAACAGAAAACAAGATTTGGGCTATTCCATATTCCTATCAGCTGCCAATAAAGGGATAACCAGAGGACTGGTTCTATGGACCAGATATGATGGCCCAAGCCCATATGTAAATGAACATCAATCTTTAATATTGCCACTCATTCACAAAACTTATTCAAAAGCTTGAGTATCATGCAGAGGTAGTCCTCTATTGCATGATAGGAAAGTACAGCTAATTGTCAATGATTTTTCATCCTATCAAATTAAGCTAGTCAAACAACAAACAAGCAAACATTTATTCATTGCCTGATTATTAATACTACTGCACAGAACACATGTGGCTCTGACGTGCAGAATATTATTAATAATAAAAAATGATTATCTTACTTGTACATAATTTCAACTCCTAAAGATGCAATGGTAAGTTAAAATATCATTAATAATTGGTATCTTGCAAAGTTATCACAAGCTTATGTGAAGTTTATTATTTCTACTGCCTGCAATTAGAAGTTATCACATTGGAAATTGCACACTGCCAAAAGCAAGAGCATTTATTTATTTTTGTCACATTACAATAGGTAATGACAAAAAAAAACTCGTGTTTTCAAGTAAGTTTACATTTTGTGATCAGCTGCATTCTAGCCATCGTGGGATGTATTTTAAATATAAGGGAATATATTATAATAAAGTAATGCTCACTAGACATTTGTCATTATGTTTTATTACATCAGGGAATAATTATTTCATCAGGAATGACCAGTGGACAAAGGTTTACAAAATGGAGTGATTATAACATAATCCTATTTGAAATGACAAAAATTGACCAGACTAAAGTACATCAAATACAAGTCTCAATGAAGACTCAGTCATAGTTGATGATCACCATCCACCCCACTTAGCCCTATAAAATCTGCTAGATCAAAATAAAATATATTCTATTCTTAGATGTGCATTAAAGAATTGTCTGTTAGATGAGAAATGATTAATTTATGTATAACAAAAAATATAAAACAATTTAGCTTCTCTTATATTTACATGTATCAATAAAATGAAATATATACCAAAAACTATTTAGAATGGACCCGAGAAATCAGTTAAATGTATAATAGCTTATCTCATTTACTTAAAATCTTTTATTTCATTTACAACAAAAAATATAAAACAATTTAGCTTCTTAAAATCTTTTATTTTCTCCCCAAAATTGACTGACCTCACAGTCTCAAGATTAACAATAATAATTAGCAAATCTTATAACATTTAAAATGAATGTTTTTCATTCTTTTCATTTCATATATAAATTTACTCTTATAATAAAAAAATATCAACACATTAATTTTAAGAGGAAAACGAGTTTTTTGCAAATTAAATTATTTTTGATGATTATAAATGAATTTATTATTGTTTTATAATGAAATCATTTAAAACAATTTTATCAAAAAATTTTTGTCTTGTTTGAGCTCAACAAATGCACAATTCTTTTTTCTTCCACATTCAAAATAGTAAACGTCAACTTAACGTTAAGATTTCCGTCAATACTTAAGAATTGCCATATCTTCACATAAAAATAGCAAAACTAACAGATTTTTTAGACAACAAAATGTTTCTTTTAGTCATGCTTAGATAAATGTTTAATATGTGAGCGCCTCTTTTGGTATATTTTTCTTGAATGTATGCTTCTTTGACTTTAATTTTAATATTTTATTTTGTTACAGTGATACAAACAAAATCTGCCAATGGTATGTATACCTAGGCACATATGTTCAGTATTCAGGCAACATATAGCACCGCCAAAGACTACATCCTCAGATGAAATCAGCATCTGACAGAAACTCTCCACCATGATCCATGGTAAGAAAATGTGAATCCAGTTGATTAAAAATCATATCAACAACTGTTAATTTGTGAAGTAAATCAATTGTTAGGGTTTTAAACAGCTATATTCAATTAGAAAAAAAATTTTTTTTTTTTGGCTAGCAAGTCAAAATCTCTATAGCAACCGTTACAAAAATATGAAAAACAAAACATTTAACAAATGTCACATAATCACCATTTTCTATGCTTACACAAGCTTTCAGATCCAAGGCTCTTCACTGATAGCCACAACCTAGAAACTAGTCTGGGGATATTGAGTAAGTAGGCACTAGATAGGGATATTATGCATAAACTTTCTAGCATCCATTGATTATTATGGCTAACACTTAACACTATTGTATGGAGATTGCTAATGCTTTACAAAATAGTCTCCCAAATGTATGTATTTAATCTGTGTACAGTTTATATCTTTGAAAATATTGAATTTTATTTTTTTAATTTTATTTTAAAAGGAAACAAAGAACAAACTTCTCATTTCTTTCAAATTTATTTTATCCCATTATGATTTGCCTTTAAAAATCTATATCTTTCAAATGCTAAAAAAAACAACTAATTTATTTATTTACTTTATAAGTTACATAAGTGATCCATGAAAGAGGTTATACTTGTCCCTCCTCGGTTGAGGAATGAAATAGAACCTATTCAGTATTAAATATCGAATGATTTTATTTCAACTCTTTAGGTTTCTTTTAAACTTATGTCACAATTAGCCACATTTCATTTAAATGTGGAATAACAAACTGGTATTTATAAAAAATTGTAAACTTTGATATAAATAACATATCCCTTTTTTCTATACTTGATATTATATATAATTTTTCTGTGGAGAGATTGGACTTTGAGTTCATCATTAGACTTGGCCATCTTCTCACAATGCTAGAGTAGATAAAGAAATAAATTATTAGATAAAAGCATAGGATGCACATGGACATTGAGAGAACTACTCATTTAAGGCCAATACACAATCTACTATTACATACAAAATAATCTCAACAAATGAAGCTTTACATGACTGTGTTAATTGTTTATGAAATAAAACCATGATTATGCATTGCTCATTTTGAGGCCTAAAGGTTAATATATACTAATAGACTTAAACCTGGCTCATTTTGGGACCTATAGACTGCTAAATATAAATATGGGTGGGTGCAGTGCTGAAATAAACTCACTAGAGTATCACGAAAACATCACATCTTCTAAACAATGCTAAACCCCTCCATCCATTACCAGTACTGAAAGCAAAAATAATCACTTGACAAGCTCTCATGAATTTATTAAATCTAATTATACCTTTTTAGTAGTCATTTCCAGTAATTATTCTTACTTTACTTTTATACCTTTATAATTTATATTTTTTTCTATTCGTTATTTTAACAGAATCAGGATTGTCAACTTAGTGGACCATTCCTATCTATATAAAGGTTAAAGTCTACTTTTTTCTAGATATTTCTTTAGTATTACAGGAATCCTTATATGAGTGGACTTGAAAAATGTTCTTTGATCACTGAGTGATTTTCAGTAAATGGATCTTGTTCTCTGACTCCAAAGTTGCTCTTCTCTTTTACCATAACTTTATGAAATTTTATGGTACTTTTCTCTTGTAGGTTAATCTGAGTTTACTACTCACTTCTTTAACATTTGAGCAGCATAATTCATATACATATATCTTTATATATTCAAATATTTTACCTATTCTTATGCTAAGAAGTTTTATTCAGTATATATATATATATATATATGGTTAATGTCTAAGCATGCGTTTGGCCTGTGAACAGATTTACAGCATTCATGCACTGCAGGATGCCTTATATAATTTACATATTTCACTTTTTAGATAGTTGAACCCTATTTTCTTCTTTATCAATTTCATGGGAAATGTTAAGATCAAACCTCCCAGATCACTTATATAATTCAAGGCAGTAATGATTCTTGTAGATTATATACTATGGGGACTCTTGTGCAAATATTGTCACCAGAATCTCACAACACAAGTACTTATACAAACATGTGAAAAACATTTCTGAATACAAATCCATTTTCTTAGAGCAGGAACAAATCTCATAACATTTTTGACCCAATAAACATTAAGATTTTCTGTACTGAATGTGATAATAGAAAATGAAAGATAAAAGAGGCTTGGTTTATTTCTAACAATTCCCATACAATGAATAAAAAATAATATTCAAGTATCTAAAAAATGAAATGTAAATTATGAATTTACATAAATTAACATTCCATATAAATTACACAACACATCCTGCAGCTTATGAGTGCTATGATTGTGGGGGCACTGGCTGAAAGCATGCTCACCATGAACTACATATATATACTGAACAAAATCCCTTCTTAGTCAACATGTAAAATGTTGAAATAAAGCAATATGCCTTTATAGTTTTGTTCCCATTGTAATGTCCCTTTAACTCTTTTTTTATATTTTTTTCCAAATTTTAGCTTTAGCTCTTCAATTTTTCCCCACTTATGCCTTTGTACAAATAATCATTCATAATAATGTTGTTTTATTTTTTCTATTAAATTCAGCATCTATGCTATATTCCAGGAGTTTCCAACAAGTCGATCACAAAGCCATTTTTGGTTGATTGCGAGGCCAATCCAGCAAGAGCTGTCGGGTAATGAGTGAAACAAATTAAGACAAGATTTTCAAGTTTTTTTGTTATTTTTGTTCCTGTTCTAAATTTTTCTTCAATTCCAGATAGATGAAGTCCACTAATCTGTATCATTATTGAAAAAAATATTTTTAATATTGATTTAATGTAATAATTTGAATTAATAAATATTGTTAATAAATTACTCATGTTGCTTTAATTTCCCCGGACGAGTTTATTAGTCCAATAAATAATTATTTTTTACTAGGTAGATATATAAAAATAGTATGTATTTCACCTCACTCCACTGCCTATGACAACAAGTCGATCGCAACACATTTTTAAAATAAAAAGTAGATCTTATGAACACAAAATTTGCCAGTCCTACTATATTCACTTATAATATCACTATATCAATTTTATTAGTTCATTGTGTAACAAATTCATCCTAATTATCACACTTTATGCCTTCATTTTCTTCCATCTCAATGAGCAGTTTCATAATGATAATTAAGTCTGGTAATTATCTGTAATTTACTATCTTATCTAAATTAGAGCTAGCTTCTATCTCGAATCCAGAATTGTGTCATCTGCCACAGCATCTTTTTTATTATATCTCTGATTTCCTCTGTCAACTATGTTCATTCTTCTATTAAAATTTCATCTTGATTTTTATTAATTCATTTTTCCATCTGATCTTTAATTTCTGCAAACATTCTTTCCATATTTTCTTTAAACATCTTTTTCATATTTTCTTCATTCTCTTTAAACATTCTTTATTTTCCTTTTACATGCTCATGACTATGTTCATTAATTCATACTTAGGAGCCTTGATTTCCCCCTGAGGCTGCATTTTTGCCTCATCTCCTGTAAAGATGCACTATTATTATATGAAAATATTGTGATCAAGTTATTTCTGCAGGAATAAAGAAAAAACCTTTCAATTTGTTTTTTTTTATTTATTTGAATTTTAGAGTGCTTATTCCTCTTTCCATTGTAGCTTTTCTCTATTATTGCACTATATTTATTGCCTCACTATTACCTACTATTTTTGAATAACTATTATTTCTATTTATCTTATCCTACCATTATTGCTGTGTATGATATTCACGTACTCCTCCCCCCAATGTTTTCCCAACTTTTCTCATCAGTATTGATGCAGTCAAATCTGTTTCACATATTTTGCTCCACTGTCTGGTGAAATTAGGAACCTTCAAACAAAGGTTCAAACGCGGTTTTGTATTAGTAAATCATTAGGGAGTGCAGGTACACATATGCACGTGATTATTTCCCCCCTCTTGTTAGCTAAGCCTTATTTTGATTAAATACTGATTTAATTCTAAAATATTTAAATTTCCATCACTGTAGATAGCCGTGCGTGTGTGTGTTACAGATAAATGTTATAATTATATTTGATTAAATATGTTTCATTTTGTTTTTTTTTATTTTTTTATTCGTGTTTTATTTTATTTGGGCTGACGTAATACCAGAGAAAGTTCGAGAGAGTAATTAAAATCTAACTGACAGTTACAAACAAAAGAACGTGCCTTGTTTAAATTTAAAATGTCTTTTGTAAAGATTTATTTTAAAAGATCTTCCATTAATGGAAAATATATCTCTTGAATCTATTTCCAACATGAAATGGATTGAAACAATACTCTCTCAAACTTATCTCATCGTCATCTTTTAAAAATATATAATAGTTGACCGTTAATGCACATCCGGGTCTCGCCAGTGGCAGGCAAATAGAAAGTTCTAGGTTTCAGTGGTGTATAAATACAGCCCAAATTTCTGTGTTAAAGACTCTGCATTTGATTTTCAGGTGTTGTAGGATGAACCTGCGTCACTCAAATTTTAAAATATGGTTCATGAGTAGAGGAAGAAATTTGCTTTCCTGATCTTTTTAAGATCAGCTCTATACCGCTATATTCCCATGCCATCACCACTTAAAGACTGTTTAAATGAACTCTTAAACTAACTCTGAAAGGATGCCAGCCATTATTTTTCCAAAAATCTGCCTTGCTGACTTTATTTTTCAAATTATCTTCCTATACGTGTATACAGCTGCCAAGTCTTCAAACAGAAGGTAACTCTCTACCACAAATATGAACTTTAAAACCTCCATCTATGTGCTTTTTATTTTATTTAAAATATAATTTTAAAACCACCGTTTTTTTTTATGATTAAAAATGTAACTTTGCCTATTTCATAATTGGTGATGTAATGCCGATTATTAAGTTCCTAAAATAATGACTTTCTCTAATGCATGAATCTATAATTTTATTTTCTAAATATACTTGCTGGGTTTCACTCTTGCTATCTTATTATTTTAAATGCAGCAAACTTTTAACTATATTTTATGTTTGAGTATATATTATTTAATATGCTAATAATTCAATCTAGCGAACCAATCTTGTCGTAATTTTCTATTCTGCCATTATGGAATCTTAAATATTTAAATGTAAGTTTTCTTATCTAACTTCAAAGTTCGCTAGATTGAATAACGTTACTGAATTGTTCTGTTTTCATGGCATACAATCCGTTGCCATATTTAAAGATATCAATTTACTATTATCTTAACGCTATTGATTTAGTGAATTTTAATATTGAGTAAAGCTTTGTGACCTTACCTATGCTAGTAATTTCATCATTTTGCTTATCACACCATCTAACATGATAATTTTAATTTAATTTCTCTACTTATCAAGTGTATTGATATTTGTTTAATGATGGGAACTATCTATTCTCCCTCTTTATGTCTGACTTTCTAACCAATATTTAAGATCAATTATGTACCATTAAGGATGTTTTAAATTGTATCATGTCATTACGCCAGATTTTATTATTTATGAGTGCCTTAATACATCAGTATCATTACAGACCTGATATTTATTAGTGCTGCTTACTCTTGATAGCATTATAACAGATCTTGCTTTGTCAAACTACCCGACGATTCCGGATTATTTCGTAATGGCATATCCATGAATGGTGCTTGGTGCACCGGCTCCAGGATAGTGTCAGGTTATCATTTAGGCTCTACATAGGTTAACACTGGAAGTATTCCAGACTATGCAATCCTATGAGACCACCTTTTCAAATGCTGACCTGTCACGTGCACAGGCAATTTCATTTCTTATAAAAAATTGATGAAGCTTCTCATCCTTTCTGGCATTATCATATCGGTCAGCACTGCCATTATTAATATTTTACATTCCCCATTATCAGTCTATAAGTCGTAATGCTATGATTTTATAAACCATCCCAATCTTTCATTTATTTATATTTTATAGGTTAGAAATGTCACGTTTTAAAGCTTATTTAAGCTATCCGCCCTCTCATTAAATGATCTTTAGATGTGCTGAGAAATAACTTTCAGTAAACCCTACTGAAATCTAATAACGTAACCAAATGCACAAATAAATGTTTTCTTCTTAAATCATCAATGAAAATCGTTAAAGACGGTATTCATTTTGTAATTTATATTTTAATATGCCGTTATGATAAACTGTAATAAAACCAAATTACATTCATTTGAAATTCGTCAGATCATTTTGTTTTTATTAAATAGATCATGGCGTTCAGAAGAAAAGCCTTGTAAATCTGATATCTTTCATTAATGTATTAAGCTGCATCGTTTTGATTATGTATTGATTTTATTCATATTTGTGCCTGGTATTTGCGTATTCGTTAATCATTAATCTGTTCCAATGTTTCATTTATGGAATGCGCAAATCACTACCGATCATTATGTGAAACCCAGATAGTATTAAATGTGTTAATAGACTCGTAGTATATTTCTTGTATATTCTCCATATTTGTTTACCCAAAATGCTAATCAATTATTATTACTATAAATAAATTAACAATTTAATAAATTATTCTTTGGTCATATTTTGTTCCTTTCATGTGTGCACATCTGCGATTGTATTGCATCATATATGATAGAGTCCACTTGTCCTTAAGCTAGTCTATGACATTTGTAAAATTAAAATAGTTATAAGGTAAATCATCTTATAAAAGGGGGGGAGGGGTTTTACAGGCCAGGTTAACCATTTTCATATAGATCTCTTGTTTCTTTGCTGATGCTCTGAGACAGGAATTAAGATAATTTCATTTGCTATCATCAGAAATGTTGTTCGTAATGTTATAGATTTGGAAATTAGGCAATAGGGCAGATTCATGATTATTCCTGACTTACGTATCTTGCATATGATTGGACTCGAGGTACTTTTGCCTAGATGCTAGCTAGCTCTTGTTGGACGAACATACAATTCTGACCAGTACTATCAAATATTTACTTGTCACTTGATATATTTAATTAACTTTTTTTTTTACCAGTAGTCATGACTCATATGCCCCAAAATGATATATATATATATATTGTACCATTCACAGTATAATTTAGTGTTCATGGTTGGATTTAGGCCTTTTATGCACTAGAAAATTCAAGTTAATCAAACTAGAAAACGAAAATATATTCCAAACATTTATGAGTCTGGACATTTCAAGAACATAGTTATATTTCCTGATTAACTAGCCCTATATTAGTTATAATTTTAAATTGCCAGCAAAATCAGTTTTTTATTTGAGGGTGCCAGAGTCAGAGACTCATTGATTCTGCGTGAAGCATATCGTAACTTACAAAACAAATTATTAAAAGATAAGGAATTATGTTTTGTATTCAATTAATGTTATATGAGTTTTCTTAGGAATTTTCTTAAGCACATTGGCAAAGGTAATTTATACATTTCTTATGCAATTAAATAACAATAAATCTAATAAACTAACATTAATAATGTACAATGAAAAGTTGATATTAAAGATATTTTATTATAACAAATTAAAATGTTTAAACAATAAATTATTAAATAAAATTGGAAAGCACATACACACTAATCCAGATAATAACATTGATCAAATAATTAAAATGATTAATTCACAGAGTTCTTATCTTCTAGAAAGTTCCTTTAATAATAAAAACTAATGTCTCTATCAGTATTATAAACTTAGAGTTAATATTAGTTTGCAAACATTTTTTTGTCCCAAATTCGGGTATGAATAATCTTGGTTTACTGGTAAGTTTGTGTAGATTCTTGTAGTATACATGTATTTCTTGGGATCCAGAGTTCATTAAAAGTTAACTGATTTCTTTTGTTGACATTTTCACATTCCTGGTCTGTTTTAAGGCTGTACTTGAAAGCTCTTTTGGGGTGAACTCTATGAATGAGGGTGTCCGCAACATTCCATTTCCATCCCACATGAAGACTTTGTTCAGCAGGTGTAGTATTCCTGGGAAGATGCATTTTATTACCCAGGGCTTTCACTGTAACCTTCAACTGAAAGAACAAGACCTAGTTTGAAGTTTTTCGGCCCTTTTTATAGCCATGGATGTTTTTAGACTTCTGCACATATATTACCTTTTGTTATCAAAATATGTTAGTAATCTTGTACATTCTTTCTTATTTTTGGGGTACAAAGTTTTTTTTATGAATTGCTTTGGCCATCTTTAATTACCATAGACTTTCTTTTACGTTTGGAATTTCTTTGTTTATCTGGATTAGTAATCTGCATGTCTCTTTTATTCCCTCCCATTTTAACTTTAATTAAATTAAATAGATAATTTGAAACAAAAATAACTTTCATTGCACATTATCTAAAAATAAATCATACTAACTAAAAAAAGGAAAACTAAACTGTGTCTTTTGAACTATCTTTAAATCTTACCTTTTTAAGCTTTTTTTAAAAATATTACCAAACATCAATATACTCATGAACCATACATATTTTAATATGTTTCAATAAATTAATTTTTGAATAAAAAAAATACCTTAAAATCGAGTTGGGTTTAATCCCTATTTGTGTTGGTTTGAAATCATTTCAAAAAGTCCCCAAATGAGGCGACCATATAAAAAGTGGAATGAGTATAACTTAAAATTTAACACTATTTCATTGTAGCCATAGATAATGACCAAACTAAATTTATATCAAATACAAGTCTCAACAAAGACTTAGCCATATTTGCTCATCATCCATCCCACATATATATTATTACTCTAATAGTTAAGCACTTAACTTAACCCTATCACAACTTCTAGATCAAAATATATTTTACTCTTAGATGTACACTACTTGTCTTTCAGATGAGAAACGATGCTTAATAAAAATTAATTTCTTTACAACAAAAAATATAAAACAATTTAATTTCTTTTATATTTATAGATACATAATCAATAAAATGAAATTAAGTCAGGGGTTAAGAACCTTTTAGTGGTGCACTGCTAAACCTATGTTACATTATTCCGCATACTGACGTGATTATACTAATCTTATTATATATAGTATCAAAATTGGTCGTTATAATGGACTTCAAGAGTATATATTATATACTTTTAAAGCCCATTATAACCAGATCTTATACTATCGGTCATTCAATATTTTAAAATACATAGGATCATATGTGAAAAGTATGTTTTGTTAAATTATATTGCATTCGAAAGACATGTTTAAAATTTTCATTGGCATGGAGAAAATTAATCTCATTGGCGCTTTAAAAAAATGTGTATTGTTTACAAAATTGTCTATAAAAGGACAGTAATTCAGAATAGGCAAAGCACATTCAGCTTTTAACGGTTTAATTTAAAAAGCTGATTAATGAACTTGATGTTTCAAAGAAACTAATTTTTGGACATTTGAAATTTTTCTCTATGAGAAATTTGTTCTAATTATGCAGCAGACATTTAAAAGGAAAAAAAAAACAATTTTTAACTTCTTGGAATACGAACGATATTATAAAGTCTCGCGCGGACTTCGTTCACGCATTAACCCAACTTTCATTAATTATAAACTTTGTTTTTCAAGTAGACACCAAAACTTAAAATATATTATTATATAATTACAAATAGAAGTTTTTCAAATTAATTAATCTATATAATATTCTGTCTAAATATAAATTTACTCTAAACAAGCAGTTGAATACAAAAGTATCAAAGGTCAATTGACTGTAAGAAAAAAAAATCATCAAAATTAATCTTCCTGGTGAAAAAATTCCATCCCACTTAGTTATCTTTTTTGAAAATAGCAAAGATCGAATGTACTTTTGTTGTACAAAATAATTAGTAAATTAAATTGAATCATGGTTTCCATTTACATGTGAGTCGCATAGGCAAAACGCGTGCGCTAAAATTAAAATATATATTTTTATTATTTCAATTCAGTCAGAGAGCATATATATTTTTATTATTTCAATTTAGTCAGAGAGCCATTGATAATCGTTCGGCATGAAACCTTTTTTTTACATTTACAATAATAAATGTCAGTATGGCTTAAAATATAAATGGCAAAACTAGATTTTTCAGACTACAAATAGATGTCTTTTAGTCATGCTTCAATAAATACTTAATATGTGAGCATGTTCCTCTTCTTTAGTACATTCCTCTTATAAATTTATTTTTTCTTTTATTTCTATTTTTTATTTTATTTTATAAATAATGTATTTTGTTACAGCAAAGCAAATAAAATCCAACAATGGTAGATACAGATGTTTTCATCATTAAGACATCATACAGCAATACAAAAGAAAAATGAAGCCAATACCCAAATGGACCTATACTGTACCATATGAATCCAATTGAATAAAAATAATCTCCACAATACTAATTTGAGAGCTAAACAAATTGGCAAGCTTTTTAAATTTTTTTCTTTTGTTGGCTAACGACTGACAACAATCAAAATGTTCATAACAACCTTTACAATACTCTTTCACTGACTGTATTCACTTTATTTTTTTGATTAACATTTAATAAATCTTCGAAAATAATTAATTTTATTTTCAACTCATATTTTAAAATTCTTTCAAATTTACTTTTTTAATTTGTTACCCAATTATTATTTGCCTTTTAAAAAAATTAAACCGTTCAAATCCTTTTTTTATTTATTTTTATAGGTAATGTAAGTGATCATGTAAGAGAGAGATTGTAGCCCTGATTTAAAGGAATTAATTAAATATAAGGGAATATATTGTACCCTCACTTCTCGATATATGATATAACTTAAATATGGCTAGCTCAATTAAATCGTTATGCTTAACTAAAATATGTATAACTATCTTTAATATATTTTTATAATACTATATCTTATCAAATTTATCATAACTTATCAAAAATTAATATAGTTCAATATCATCTACTAATTAAATAAGTATTTACTAAAATCATGAGACTGTGAAGTGAAGTTACAATTGGTAATTGAATTTACATTGAGCCAATGTCTTCCCAAGACATTATCTCAATGGCATAAGAATACTAATTACATCTTTATTATTTCATTACTACATCTACAGCACTCTTATGTCTTTTATAAATTAACTACCTTTCATAATAATAGATAAATAAGTCACAATCTTTTGTTAAGGACATATAATTAAATAATCTCAGGTTCTTCAAATTATCCTAAAGTAATAATAATTCATGCAGATAGGAATGATAAGGGATTTAATATCAAACCTAAATACACCTAACTTACTCCAATAACATTAACTAACAAGAATAATCTTTAGTGTATAACTTAATCTTATCTATTTTTATTATACTATTAATCATTAAGACAATAAGTAAATCATATACATGTCTTTCATTTCCATATAGCATCTTAATTTTAAAATATATTAAATTCTCATAATTTAACTATCTGTGGCAATAAATAATATTATACTCTTATATTGTGCATTATAATTACTTTCTGACCATCATAATATTATATGTTAATGTCAATCAATTTCTATAAATTATATTAAGAAAATATTGTGTTTCTTTTTAAATAATAATAATAATAAATTCATATTGTGCAAATATATTATATTTATTCAAATTATCTGTTGTCAAATGCTGTGGTGTAAAATAATGAATTCGACACATTTTAAAACAACTTAACAAATTTATTTACATCAACTTTAACCAATAACTTATTTACACTATTTACATTAAAAATGGAAACCAAAGAAAATAAAAATATAAGAAAAATAATAATACAAGTTTTTTTTTACACTGTTACTATTTCCATAATCATAAATAAATAATTTATACATTCTTTAACTGTTTTATCAACAACATTTAATTAAGTTGATGAACTTAAATTTTAATAGATATCATTTTGTCATCAATTAATACAAGAAAATTTTATGTAAGATATCCTAAAATTGTAGCACATGTAAATAAACAAACATTAACAATTAAAATGCTACTTCACCTAAGTATTTCTGCTATTTATATTATAATGTACTAATATGTATTACATTTACTATTAGCATCACTCCAATGTCAAATAATGTATAAATTGATATAACTTTGTGATATAATAATAATTATTGATTATAATTATTTATTTCATTCTAATGTAATTTCATACTACATGTCTTACCAAAATATGCAATACGTATGTTCTTTTAAAATAATCTTTAAAATTATTCAACAATTACCGATTTTATAATGTATTATATTAAATAAAATTCTATGATTCTTTTCTATTTAAACTATTACTCTTCTTAACTTGTTATTCCTATTTCTTCCTAATAAACTTCTATCTAAAATATTGTTTTAACCTTATTCAACTTCAGAAAAAACAGATGACCAATAATTATTCAAACTCTCTTATACCTCATCATCTATATCCGATAAACCGTCAATCAAAATATAAACTTCTATGTAAAATTAACTTAACTTATCTAATAAAATATAATAAAAATATAGATTTTTATATCTCTTACTAACTTGAAAAGAAAAAATAAATAACTTATACTAATATAATAAATCTCATTCCTAATATTGTAACAGAAACATTAAAATTTATCCACGAAAGAATCATATAATTGTTTCTAGATTTCTCATATTACGTTGTATTAAATTTACATCATAAATTCAAAGTATGCATATTAAAATAAAACTGTTATTACTAATCTTATGTGTGTATATTATTTAAATATTTATACATTCATTCAACAATCAAATAATATTTGGTTGATCTAAAGAAAAACATATCAAAATACATTAAATTATTATTATTATATAATTTTTACCATAAATGATACTCTAATGTACAGTCCGCCATACGATGTCCTCCAGGATTATAGTTTTACAAAATAATTTCACATTTACACTCAACAATTATTCTTTAAAATATTACGTGTCGTATAATTATAAAAAATAAACTTTATGCAATGAAATGTTATATTAATATTTAGTTATTTTTTTAAAATGTAAATGTACCTTTCCTATCTTTACAAATCAATAATTAATTAAATATTTATGTTAGTTAATAAATAAAACATATTACATAAAATCCAACGGTGTCTTCTTTCACCCATAATTGTTCTTTTTCCTAGGCACAAACTTTCACCAAACATTACTTCCTTTTCCGGTACATCACGTGTTTTTAAAAGTTTTTATAAGAAATGAAAACGTTCTTTTTTAAAAAAAAAATAAAAATAAAAGTCAGTTCCACCATAAACAAAATAAAATTAAAATAGTTTATAGGATCCGGATTCACTTCTTTAAAGAAAAAATTATTTAAAGTTATTATTTTTTTTAGAATTAGTCAATAGTTTATAAATTCTTATTTAATTATTCTAATTGACTTGGATATCCACGTATATTTTATTTGCGCATTCCTTAACAAAATAATTTAGGTAAGATTAATTTTTTTAAATTCTTCTGTACGACCAGCGTTCAGACTTTAATAATATAATAATTTTACTTATAGGTATTTCTTGGCCAATTAAACTTTCAATTTATTTGCCTTTTAAAACTGTCAAAATTTAGTCTTTTAAACCACAAAGACTTTACAAGGCAAGTATTTATATAATCATTATTATTTACCATATCTTTACCAAGATATATACTTAAATTTATAACTTACATATACTTTCTTCATAAAGAAGTATTTCTCTTTCTTTAAAATATTTGTCTTTATAAAAATTAATTACAATTAACTTTTAAATTTATATAATGTCCTACATATTACTTTTATCCATCTAGTAATTCTCCTGGTTAATCCAGCGTTTGTTATATTTTTAGTATAAAGTCTCCAATACATTTTATCCTTATACGATGTCTTCATGACTATTTGATAGTAAATTGAGCTTCAATAGAGACGATCAATAGGAAATTATAATTAAATTAGCACTGCATATTTGACGATAAAATTTTTATAAATTATTTAAAACCACTCTCTTATAATTTTTAAAATGACTACGAGAGCATCTATAATTTTACTTAGCTATCTCTAATAGCACACTTTACTTTTAAAAATTACAATCATAATCCCCCCGAACAATTGAACCTTGGTTTTATACCGGAATAAACCTCCCACTTGATTGGTAAATTAAACAATCAACTTGCTAGCTTATTTACATATTTTACCAACAATACAGAATTAAAAATAAATAATGACTTATTTAATATTTATTATTTATTACATTATTAAATTAAATTAATCTTTATCATTTATTTAAATCTATTAAACATTTGTTAAAATATACTTTCTTACTTTATTTCACTTTTAACTTTTATAATATTATTTTTATAAACAAACTAAGTCTATTTTTATTCGTTATGTTTTTTTTTTTAAAAAGCAGCATTTTAAAAATCAGATTTAATGTTTTACATTAATTATCTTTATTTTTATCTCGTGATAGTCAATATAATACTTATAATTTTTATAATAGAATTTTAAAATAGTTTTGGCAACTTTACTAAAAACTCACAAGCATGTGTGTATGTGTCTAACTAACATCTGTTTTACAACACAGATACAAACGCCTGTAATAATCTAAAAATAAACTAACAATTTCATTTTTTAAAAATAAATATTTTTTAAAATAAACAATATATTATAACAACTTTTAAAATAATAATTCGATATTATTAAAATCAAATATTAATCTTCTATTATGTACTACTAATAATTAAAATATTTATATACACCTATTAAATATTAATCTTTATCAACAATAAATATATGCATTTAATTTTAACTTGTCTTTTTAAAAACTTTTAGTTTTAAACATTTATTTATTAAATTTATTAATGCAGTATTAATTATGGCCAGTTTTCCCAACCACATACTATTATCATCTTTATTGAAACGTCTCTCTCAAACATCAGCACAATTTTCACATATCAAACACTCATAAATTACTTTAACTACACTTTTTGAAAGATTGTTATTAACAAAATTAACATCATATAACTAAATATATCTTAGAATTTAAAATTTTTTTAAACAGATTGATACAACAATTTATGGAGACCCATACAAAAGGGCACAATATATATAAACCAATTCATGGAACAGCTAAATTCAAAAATTCATGTCATATTGCCAAAAATCATTTAAATATATTTGAATGTCAATCTATTTATTAGAGAAAAAAAAATCATTTTTTATTTGACAAATGGATTTATACTAATACAAGAAAGTATTATTTGAAAGTTTATTTAAATAATTCTTTGGAATTCTAATTTGTGAATGATCATAACCACATTTTTGGATTTGGTTGTTCCATGAATACATTTATATTATCAACATTATATTATATTTGATTAGCCACAATTTGTTTACAGGCTTGTTAAACTTATTAGAATATGTATATATATATATAAATGTATTTAATAATTAATTAACATATAATCCTTAAGATATATTTATTAATGAAATTAAATGACTAATTTCAAATCTACATTTAAATTAATATGGTACTGAGCATTATTCAAACATTATTTGCACTAAAAGTTAGAATAATCTTGTATTTGATAATAAAAGTTTTGGAAAATTTTCCAAAATTAAGATCACAAAGGTGACAATATATATATAAGTAAAAAATATTTATGTTCTTATTGAGAAAGTAGGATAAATTCATCTTAACTATTAAAACCATGAATAATTTCAATATTATTCTATTCTTCATCTTAACACTGCTGAAGAAAATCAGAACCCATATTCTCATAACTTTCTACTTAATGTAATGCTTATAAATAATATGATATTGCACAAATTTTATTTAGTTAATAAGAAATTACAATATTAATTTGGAATTTGAGTCCTAAATAAAATCTATTTAATATAATAAGATTGATGTTTAGAAAGCTGTTGCCTTACTAATACTAGAATTATAACTTATATATTCTAAAAAAAAGGGTTTATTTTTTATATAATTTTAATTCCATCAAATATAAACTTACTTTTTTAATTTAGAAACAATTATCATTGTGATTTTCATACTGTATGATTATAAACAATCACATAGTTAGATGTTGGTAAAAGTTGTATATCTCCAAATTTGTTTTAATACATGATCAGTTACATAGTTTTTCAGAATCCAAAATTCCATTGATTTAAAATCTTTGGTAAGAAATAACTAAAATATAGTACTATAATAAGAATTACAATTTTTCTTATTAAGGTTAGTATATATCAAAGCATCACATGAATTCATCTGCTTCCTTCAAACATTTGTCAGTCTCGTTTTTGTAAATGTTTATTAATCTTATATTGTTTTTTTAGTTTGTGTGTATGTCTTTAAAGTTACAGTGTTTTTCTAATTTTTTTTTAGTTTATGTGTGTTTTTTTAAAGTTACTGCATTTTTAAGGGTAAATAAATAATTTTATTAAAAAGCAATACGTAATTATAAATATATAAAAAGTAATGTAATTTATATATTACAATTGATATCCGATTACTATGATTTTTTTTTTTTACAGTAATTAAAACTCACAAATATAAAAAGGTAACGTTATTTAAATAGTACAATTTAAAAATATTCCCCATGAACTTTTTTTTTTAAAAAATTAAAAGTAATGGGTTGTTTTTAATAGTGTGAATCTGTTTAAAGTAACCTTAAATTTATATACTACATTTAGATTTATTATACGAATAATTTATTTTTTGTGTGACAGTAATTAATACTCAGAAACTGTTGTTTTTGTTTGAGTATATATTTCTATAACGGATATAACGTCCTTATACAAAATAATGCTGTTTGTATAAAATAGTAAAACATTTGGATAAAATATATTCCTAAATCATTAAATAAATTGGTATAATAATTAATATACAAATAAAAAAACTCACCTACATGTTCTTCTTTCTTGGTCTATTTGGAAAAAAAAAACATTGTCTGTGACAAGAAAACTTGTCAAAAACACATGTTTGAGCGAGGAAACATCAATAACAAAATAACACTATAACTGGTTATTGAACTAGGAGAACATATTAACAAAAAAAAATTGAACAGTCAACAATTACTTTGTAATTAGTTGCATCTCAAACAAGATCGCACTAAAAACATCTTCACCCTTGTGAAGATGTCGCCAAAGGAACTCACACAAGTAATCATCCATGCATCACCTGTGTGTCTCACACTGTTTTCTCTTTTGGGATTTGAGGCAGCCCCATGAACACTCAATGCTTTGGGTAGGCGTACCTGTGTTAGGATCCACAAAGTTGTAGCAGTGGTTTACACAGATGTTTAACTCCTGCTGCTTCCAGATCAGATGTTTTATAACCTTTCCAGCAGTCGGAGTAGATGGTGGAAGGACATTCTGATGGGCATGCAACATATAGAAAAAGAGGTGACGATAGTTACAGACCGAGATGGCAGTATGAGCCAGAAGTTTGACGTCCACCAGACAAGTCAAATTATGATCAAGGGACCGGCTGTGGCCACCGAAGCAGAAAGGTGGTACGATAAAAGATAAGGTGTTTAAGAAGACATTCAAATACAGAGAGTATTTGAAGGCTATTGCACCAGGTATGTAACAGTAGCTGGGTTCGAATATGGGTGCTAAAGTGAGTAAAGGGTAATAATAATTATAAAGTGTTAATTGGGAGTGTTGATATTAATTAAATAGGTAGACGTGGGAAAAATTAGTCATTCAAACCCTGTTCCAAGAGTATGAATGGAATACGTTAACCAGTTAAAGGCATGAATGTATACGTATATATATATATATTTGTTGTATGTGTTATTTATGAGGATGTAGAGAAGCGATTATGTGCAGTTATTTTTTTATGTGTTTATATATATATTTTGTTGTTTATTGATGTAAGCTATAGATTTAAATAATGTCAGTGGTAGCACATTTCTTAATGAAAACCCATTAAACATATAAGGCTGGAGAGTAATAAATAGAATTGAAAGTTGTGCTGCGGGTGGTTTCAGTTAATGACTCTGTCCACCGGAATTATAAGAACTGGTCAAATTAGTATTTTAGAACAATGGAAGCTAAAAGCATTCTTGAGATCTGGTCATCAGTGCATGAATAGATGAAAGAAAGGTGAGGTGAAAGAACATTAAAGAACTATATATATATATATTTTTAGTGATTTAGTCGGGAATTCAAAAAGATACAGTAATAAGAAAGAAACGGGAAAGTAAAACATATTAACGTTATTATTTTAATTAATAAAAATTTATTAGTATACTCCATCGAAATGCAGGGGTAAATATAATCGTACCGGTTTGTTAGACTGGCTCAGTGTACAGCTATTGTGGGACTTGCCTGAACTTTATAGAGATTTGCTGTTTATTCAATCAAGTGTAATGGCCAAGGAACTCCAAACAGCTAGAACCTCCCACAACAAGTAAAAAATCATCTACTTAACCTCTAAGATGGATTATTTTGTGTAAGATATTTCGGAGTCTGTCATCATTGTTCAGATCAACTCTCACTAAAACCAGCATCCTTTCAAGACTGTAAGCTTACAGATCATTAGCCTTGACCATGTGAACATTCACTCTTAACCGAGGTAACCTTGACCTTTTCTCAATGTATGTTCAATGAACATTTAGTAATAGATTAAGAAATGTGTTATTCCAAGTTAAAGAAAGTAATTAAGAATTTCTTAAATCATTTGATGAACCAACTCTGACATGTAATTGCACTCTTTCGTTAATATGTATATTAATCTTATATATATGTGTGTATCGGAATGAATGAGTTGTATGCTTAAGATATTGAGATATGTATACGTGTGTTAATAAATCTTAGAATTTAATTATAACTTGTTAATTAGAGAAGATATTAATTAGTATTAAAGTTTATCAGCTTAACGTTTTCGAGGATCCATGCCTCATATTCATAGCCATCATAAAATGTATAATAAAATATGCAAATACAAATATTCAAATAAGCTAGTATTACATAGCCCATTTCTTCGAGATCTCGAAGCAAGTGTCCTTTCTATTAATGGCATGGATGTTTCCATTGATGTAAAATGCCTCCTTTATTTTACCTTTGTGATCATTTGATTCTGAGCACAATATTATGGGATTGGCGGGTGTGAAGTTGTGTCCAGATTGTTTAGCATTATACATTTTATGAAGGCTATGAATATGAGGCATGGATCCTCGAAAACGTTAAGCCGATAAACTTTAATACTAATTAATATCTTCTCTAACTAACAATTATATATTTTACATATAGTGAGAATTTAAAGCTATATTTATTATAACTTGTGTATTATTTGCATTCTGGGATTCTTATAACTTCTGGGCTATTTGTAATAGGATTTGTGGGCAGATAGAAATTATAACAAGATATATATATTGAAACAGTAAGATTCGTATTCGAATCTTAAGTTTCACCTCTTTCTATCGTCTCTCACTCACCGGTCTATCCTACCCAAATTTAAACTTTTTGGTATCGAATTGTGTGTGTAGCAATATTAAAAATGTATAGATATATGTAGAATTCAACATAAACATGCACACATTTCGATCTCAAATTTAAGGCAATAAATATAATTTAGATTTCTTCTTTTAGTTATATAAAAATATATAATTTTAATCATTTATTTTGAATTGTAAAATTCGTTAGTTATTGCTTTGTTTAAATTTCATTTAGTAATAATTTTAGAAATAGATTGTAATATTTAATTAAAAGTAAAAATAATCGTATGTTCCCTTTTTGTCTTTGAAATTTTAAAAGCATTGGTCGGTGAGAGATAATAGATTAATTAAAAAAGAAAAATTCCCTAAAATGTAATTATAAAAATTAAATGTAAAATGTAAATGTAAACAATAAAAAGGCAGATTTCTCTATAATTAGAATTAACAAAAATGCATTGATTATCCTCAGGGCAGATTAAGTGGAATCCAAAAATAAACTATGACAAAAATGTGAAAGATAAGATCTAAGAAAAAAGGCCATTTTAGACTTGCTAAAAACTTTCACTTTAATTTTGCTCTCGATCAGGAGAGTCTCCAAATATTAAATAAATTTTTCTTGCCATGGTATGATCGAGTAAAAGCGCCCAGACTATTCTCCGCCCGGAGATGGCCTATTGGATGCCAAACCTTCCATTGCCCTTCATAAATTCAACCACAAAGATCTGCTGCCTAAAATAATTTGAAAGCTGCTGTTAAATTACACAAACCACCTAAATACAGGAAAGAACTGCTAATGCTAGAATCATGAACAATTTGCTACTGATCACCGAATCGGAAAACTTCTCATAAACAGGTACCTGTGTCCAAATTCTCTAGAGTACTCTACTAATATCCCGCTATAGCTTATTCATTCTTTATCTAACTTATAAACTGTAAATTCTCGTTTGTAAAACAAATTAATTATTAAATTTTTTTAATGTAAAGTTCTTTAATAGTCTAGCCTGCCTAACTCTAACTTTCTTGGGTGTGTATTTCTAAAATCTACATTTTATTATATAATTATCGCATGCTCATAATTTTCTAAGTATAAATCTATGATCGCTTGAAACAGTGGATGCGTGTCAAATTTTCATTAATATTTACTTTCATAAATAACAATATTTTCATATAAATCGACACGCATTCAATGCTTCATTTATTGTAATGCAGGGGTCTACTACTTAGCAAATGGCTGGCGTATTAGTTGTAATAATCACCCAGTTTATGTTTTATATTTATTAAATCTTAATTAATAATTCCATAAATTGCATTTCTTTGAGAGTCGCCAATGTTCTTTATTAAATGTTGATAATGTAGGGCCAAGTTAGAAAATATATTTAAATCTTACCAGAATCGTCTATACATTATACATGTGTTACGTTTTAGAAACGCGATGACCCATTCCAAGCCTTGAATATTCCAGATTCAATAGGGTTGAAATTAACCTTAGTCGTCCTACACAAGCGGACATAATAAATGCTCCCGTAGGCCTTGACGAAAGTCACACAGCCAGCAGGCAATCACGGCACGAACCGCTTGTCCCTGGTTATGCTTATGTGACACCTTACCTCAATGGGCTGATGGCAAATGCCAGACCGTCATTCTTATAAACTCATTCACGGCTTTGCAGTTTCAATATACTGCCATTCCATATCGCCTTTCTAAAACGTACGTGTTTCTTTAACTAACTTTATTATTCTATGTATCACTCTGTCCCTGCATTATCTTCATAATTGACTCTCAAATAAATGTTTGCCCTTAGTTATTAATGAATATTTTAATTAAATAAATATATGTCCACTGCTACTATTATAAATCTTATTTTAGACTCTTGCATTGTAAAGGTATAAATCCCTAAAGGCATGCCTTGGAAATACTTGCTCAAGAATTTTAGGTAGCTAGATTACTTCATCAAATAAATGTATTTCTCTTTGTAAACATGAACAGTATCGGAAATACCGCTACTGAGATCTTGAAAAGTATTATTGATAAAATGATTTCATATAAATGTTACTAAATCAATAAATGTATTTCTTGAATATAATAGTATCGGAAAATTCCATTACTCAATTTAAATATTATCAGTTAAATAATTTATTAAAATGTTTCAATAAATAATTTCAAACTATACATCTGCAGTTATGTTTTATTTATTCGATACCCATTCTATATATTTCCTCGATTTGTAAATATAAGTGTTTAATTAATATTAGTGTTATTATTGGCTAACTCGAAAATAAAATCACGAATCCCTTGCAACATCCCTGACCACCGTGCCTAAAGAAATGTTTACTAATGTCACATCAGATGCATTTTTTCGTAGATTGTATTGTGGAACCGATAAACTATGTTCGAACTCAGTACTACGGGTAGCTTCACTATCTAGATGGTGCTGCAGTTCTGTGTGGTGGTTGTATTCTGCACTATGTTAACGAATTACAGGTTTTCTGACCGTTACAATATATATATGACATCTCTTCATAAGATCACCTTAGCTTTGTTCTCCCAATAGACATTGTTCCCCAGACCTTGAGATTGAGCTAGTCTGGATAAGATACCCAAAGAGTGTCCACTAGAACCTTTTTTTTTGTTTTCGAAGGATATAATTCTTATTAATTGATAAGACTGGCGCTTGAGATGGGATTTAGCCCCATTCTCATAAATATACCTATTCGAAGTTCAGGGCAATAACTTGTATACACTCAATTCTTAGAATAAGATTATGGGTAGAATGTTAAAATGAAAGTTCTCAGATCTTTATTAGCCTGAATTTGCATTTCCTCATCACAAAGACACACCTTGTGTTCCAACAGGATATTTTTTATTTTGTAAAAATGCCACAGTGGTGGCTTCAGTTGATGGCAATTGCCACAGCTTCAAATACTCTGAGTTAGAGGCGGCCATCTTACTTGTTATTGAATGAATTCTTGTGAGAACATTATGTTGCGTGATTGTCAAATAACTGCCGTCATGTACCCTTCAAAATAACTTTTTGAGGGTTACACATTCGTAATAGAACCTTCACGTCATTATTAATAAACTTACAACACTAAAGTAAGTTACAGCACATTAAAAAAAAATGTGTAATGAAATTTTAAAAAACTATGACCGTCTCAAATACACACTCTCACACGAAACTATAGAGAAAATAGATAAAATGAATAACAAAATCAACTACAGCAGCCCATAAAGGCATGTCTCTTTGCTTTTAGCATAGAAAAAAGCCATAACTGGCAGCCATCGGGAACTCTTTCTGTGTTTTATCATAGAAGTCTCTTTGTGTTGGCTTCTGTCACCGTCCAACATAACGTGAGGACCCTTTTTGCCTTTTAACGTAGAAAATTTCCTCTTTTGTTGGGTGAATGCCAGTAAAACAGTATATTTCTAGGAATTGACTTAGAAATAGCGACATCACTCGGCTAACACCAGGGAATTGAAAACAACCGATTCAAATTATAAAGCTTTTATAAATATTTTAATTCACTTTGATGAATTGCAAAAAGTATATTATATATCCTCAAATCAATACAACTAATAATTTGTTTTACTACAGGGAAATACATCTTCCTATTGTAATGGACGGTAAAAATGCCTGGATTCGTACCTGCCCACACACTAGATGTAACAGACAGTAAAAATAACCTGTGGACTATGATACTATGCAGATGTAGCAATCTGGAGACCATGGTTCCATGTGCCCTGATTTATTGACCCTGATGACATGGTCTGCAGAGTTCTACCAAGCTTGGAAAGGGAAAAAGTTGCATTTAACTACAGTCAGACTCTGGGTCTTCGGGCAGGATACTGATAAAAACCTGATGAAATGCCTAACCAGATTGCACATACTTTTAATTGCCTAGCTCTATACCCATTTAATAATATTAGATGCAATTTAGGTTAGTTCATCCACTTTTTATGTCTTTCTGATTCCGTTATGCCCTGATATTCGAGCCCATGGAGAATATTGCCTTTGACTTCCTTAACAGGTATGAACAGATACACAAAGCAACTCCTGCACCTCTATATAGGTTACAACTAACATTTAAAATATTTGATGCGCTATAGATTATATGATAAGAAAATAGATGTGTGTGCATGCATAATTGTTTGTTAACTGTGGAATGTCAGGACAACTCAATAAACCAGAGACCAGAATAATATAAACACTTAAACATTTATTGACAATGATAAATGAAGATATAGTATTATAACAATAGTAATAATAATACATACGTGTGTCACATGTGAATTTTTACCATTCTGTTAGCTAATAATTCTCTGGTTCCATCCCTTTTACCCCATGGTAGAAATCCATCTATGACACTCATTATTTACAAATCATGAACTATACAAGAAAAATAAACAATAATTTAAAATGGTTGATAATGCTGACTGGCTAAATTATACATCTGATTTCTGCAAAGCAATCTCTTTGGGTTAGGTCCCCCCAATCTAAGTTTATATATATGATAGGTAGATGAATTTACACTAGTTGATTAGTCAATCACACTGAAAAATATATAACAATGGTTAATCAACAAAATAAAATATATGTGAATTCTGTACAAGTGCTGTGATTTAATCTGAAAAATTAAATGGGAATCTTACCTTACTATGTACATGGATAACCTGATGTGAAGCATGTGGAAACTGAGCTGACGTAGATTTTATTTACAATAAAATAAAATAAAAAAATCTAAGTTAATTATCACCCCCTTTTCTTCCCTGGTAACTCTGACAAATGAGGTTTCTAGCATCATAAATTGTGAAGTGTCCCATTGGAGTGTGAAAATACAACATAGATAAGAAAAATCAAACAAAAATTTATAGCATTAATTTCTTGATTAAAATATTAGTTGGAACATATTTCATAAAATCATCCTAGTAATAGTTGATGGTTATGCATGTTACTTTCCAACAACAGTTTAACTCAGCAAATCATTTTCCTTGGCAAGGATAGATTACACAGTGGTGTCTCCTGTCATTGGGTATAGTAAATATTTCAATCCTTAACTGATTCACCTTTAAATATTCCAATGCTTATTTACTTTGGACTGCAGGCATCCTCTCATGTTTTACAATAAAGTAGAATGAAAATAGGTCTTATGCAACCTTGTTAGGGAATAACGATGTGTGGCACGATAACACAATAGCATGTTTTTCTTTATCCCATTTCCATCTTGAATTACTATTAAATAATTATTTATAATCATAAATTATGAAGGATAATATAGAAGAAATTGTACATATATATATATTAATAGAGATTTCATTTTTGCTTCCTATGATTAGCAGAATTAATTTTCGTTTTTTTTAAAAAGACTTAAAATTCTTTCAGTCACTATTAAAACATGATTTAATTATACCAAAAATCTATAAATTGTTCTTTCTATTTCCCGCTTTTTCTGTTGAATTTGACAAAATTTAAGGTACAATATTTGAATTTAAAAACTTCTATAATTCAAATAAAAAAAAAAAAACTCTATTTTGGCGTTTGAAATTTTAATTTAATTGTTGTTATAGCTGGAGTATTATTGACAAGAACGATTTTTTAAAAATGTTTGTTTTTATGCAGTTCGTGTGCCTAGATATAGATCTTCAGCTGCCTATTGTTTAAAAACACTTTATTGATAAAATAATAATAAAATCGTAGTTCTATTTCCACACTGTTTCTATGGCTACTTAACTTGACCTCACCTTATCCCTGTCACTTGACTACAAATTACATTATACTATTATTTAATTTACATTTAAAACAATCCATTACAGTTTATTAATCTAATAGTATATATATATACAATATTATTTCCTAAAATATTGGTTGTATTAAATGATTTGTTATAAAATAATTTATTGCGAGATCCCTAATTAACTATGAAGGTGTGTATATATATATAAAATCAAAACTACCCCAAATCCAAAATTAAACCAGACCAGCATAAAAATAATATTAAAACACAACCTAAGGTTTCACTGCTACAAGAAGACTTCTCAAGTGTAAAGAACTACAAAAACTACACTATATAATATTAAAAACTACCCACAAATCCATTCACTTCCAATCCACCCTTAATATTAAAAGAACTCTTAAATAAGTTAATTGCTTCAGAATAATAAATTTTCAATAATAAAGACTGTTTAATTCTTCTTTTGATTTCATTTCTCTCAAAGAAGACAACCTTAGCTTCATCAAAATCAATAGTGTGGCCTGTATCTTTTTCATGGACATACAAAACAGAACTAAGATAGCTATTTTTTTTTCATGTCATAGCATCACCCGGGACGCGAACCCACAACCGTCCGCAACCAACTACTTGCTTGCAAAGCGGCTGCGATGATCTCTCGGATAACGCTTGCCGAGGTCATCGCAGCCGCTTTGCAAGCAAGTAGTTGGTTGCAGACGGTTGTGGGTTTGCGTCCCGGGTGATGCTATGACATATGAAAAAAAAAGATATCTTAGTTTTGTTTTGTATGTCCATGAAAAAGATACAGGCCACACTATTGATTTTGATGAAGCTAAGGTTGTCTTCTTTGAGAGAAATGAAATCAAAAGAAGAATTAAAGATATCTATTTTTAACTCTACTTTTATGGTTAAGCTCAAACTACTCTGACCTATGTAAACCTTCTTACAAATAAACAAGGGATAAAATATACTACACCAGGAATAGTCTTTCTATCAAAAACTTCTTTTGTATTATTTAATAAATTACTCAATGTAACACTCCTTTTCCAAGCAATTTTCTTATTTCCAAACAATTTACTATTTCTACACACAATTTTATAAGAAGACAATTTAAATGGCAAAGAAATAAAATCATATTTTTCTTTAACCTTTACATCCTTACAAATATTACTATTAAATAAAATACTTTTAACAAATTTATCAGAGTATCCAACACTCAAGTAATCTTTACAAAATTGATATTTCTGAAACAAAGCTACCCCCACTAGAATTATTTAATTTAATATTCCTATGACAATAATTCCTTAAAGCAGCTACTTTATGAGATACAGACTTAGCTATCAGGTTTAATTATAGATCTTAATTCTTTACTTTTAACTAAATGACTGCACAATAAACAATTAGTTTCTACATTTCTAATCACCAAAAGATCTAAAAATTTTAACTTACCAAAATCTAACCCCCCTCCTAACAAAATTTTATAGAAGGATCAAAACAATCAACTCATTTACAAATTCCTTCAATTTATCATTCTCAACTACAAATAAACAATCATCAACATATCTGACAAATAATTTTACATATAAACAATTCTTTTTAATAATAATTTCCTCTTCCATATAACTTTTTTTGAGGTTTTTGATAAGATTAATAATTTTAAAATGGAAAGTAATTGGGTATTTGGAAGTTTAGATATTGAAAATATGTATCAGTCTGTTAATAGGTTAAGCAGTATTGATGTTCTTTTGTCTGTATTGATTAAGAAAAGTTCGTTATCAAAAAATAAAATTAAGGTAATTAAAGATTTGCTTTTATTATTGGAAGATTCTATGTATTTTACTTATAGAGGTAATTTTTATAAGATTAAGGAAGGGTGGATAATAGGTTATATTATTTCTCCTTTAGTATGTTCAGTTTATATTAGTTTTATGGAAGAGGAAATTATTATTAAAAAGAATTGTTTATATGTAAAATTATTTGTCAGATATGTTGATGATTGTTTATTTGTAGTTGAGAATGATAAATTGAAGGAATTTGTAAATGAGTTTAATTGTTTTGATCCTTCTATAAAATTTGTGTTAGAAGGAGGGGGGTTAGATTTTGGTAAGTTAAAATTTTTAGATCTTTTGGTGATTAGAAATATAGAAACTAATTGTTTATTGTGCAGTCATTTAGTTAAAAGTAAAGAATTAAGATCTATAATTAATCCTGATAGCTATCAGTCTGTATCTCATAAAGTAGCTGCTTTAAGGAATTAGTCATAGGAATATTAAATTAAATAATTCTAGTGGGGTAGCTTTGTTTCAGAAATATCAATTTTATAAAGATTATTTGAGTGTTGGATACTGTGATAAATTTGTTAAAAGTATTTTATTCATAGTAATATTTGTAAGGATGTAAAGGTTAAAGAAAAATATGATTTTATTTCTTTGCCATTTAAATTGTCTTATAAAATTGTGTGTAGAAATAGTAAATTGTTTGGAAATAAGAAAATTGCTTGGAAAAGGGGTGTTACATTGAATAATTTATTAAATAATACAAAAGAAGTTTTTGATAGAAGTATATTTTATCCCTTGTTTATTTTGTAAGAAGGTTTACATAGGTCAGAGTAGTTTGAGTTTAAATGAAAGAATAAAGGTTCATAAAAGTAGAGTTAAAAATAGATATCTTAGTTCTACTTTGTATGTCCATGAAAAAGATACAGGCCACATTATTGATTTTGATGAAGCTAAGGTTGTCTTCTTTGAGAGAAATGAAATCAAAAGAAGAATTAAAGAGTCTTTATTATTGAAAATTTATTATTCTGAAGCAATTAACTTATTTAAGAGTTCTTTTAATATTAAGGGTGGATGGGAAGTGAATGGATTTGTGGGTAGTTTTTAATATTATATATATTGTGTAGTTTTTGTAGTTCTTTACACTTGAGAAATCTGCTTGTAGCAGTGAAACCTTAGGTTGTATTTTAATATTATTTTTATGCTGGTCTGGTTTAATTTTGGATTTGGGGTAGTTTTGATTTTATATTGACTAGTTTAGCTTTATGCTTGTAATATATATATATGGGTATACATGTATATATATATATAGGTGTTAATAATAAATAAATAGATCTCCCCATTATTAGTACAAGTTTCAAATGGATTAGATTCAATAAGTAGGCCAATCTTGGTAGGAATAACTGTGTTGTAAGCTACCCCTTACAACCAACAATGCATGTTAATCAATCTTGATAACACAGTCCACATCTACAATATGGTTATTCTAATCCACTTTATTTAGCACTTTACTTGAGTTATAATTTTATTTCATAAACTTATTGGAAATTTTGTTTAGGTATAGAGGAAAAACCACTAACTACAACAGGTCCATGATAGTGAAATCAATATTTATTGAACATCAAATTGTAAAAAAATTAAAAAACAACTACAATAAATAAATTTGTACTCTTTTCATAAAATTTAATTATTAACTATATCTAATTTATATAAGAAGTAAAACAAAGTATTTTAATATAATTTAAATGCTAAATTACTTTATTATCTATGTTTTTAGACATAAACTTCAAAATAATTTATTAAAAAGATTATTCAATAAGAGAATAAAGATTCAGCATATTTCTGAGACACAAAATACACTGAATTTAAAAGTATGTATTATTATAGGAATTGTAACAAAACAGTATGCTATACATATGAAACTCTACAAATAAAACTAGATCACCTGTAACAATTTGTCTCGATGCAGCAATAGGTAAGAAGTCAGTCCAACTTTATCACAATCCAAATAACAAATAAAATGTTTATTAGCAAACTTTACAATCTGACTTAAATTTTTTGATATTATCCAGTGTTATTTTTTTTTAAAATAAATAAATAATAATCTATTCTTTGAAATTATTACCAAAAATATTACTTGTACAGCTGCATTCCATTTTCCTTTAATGAATAACAGATTAACTTCTGAAACATCTATTTTATTAAGTCATTTCTTTTCCAAAGATCCATTTCCATGAATACGGTCATTTCATCCTTCTAGAAAGTAGCATTTTTAAGGTCATGCTGACATTATACTAATTTGTTTGGTGAGACTAATTTTATGTTAATGTTCATCCAATAAATACACTTTAAAGATCACATAAATTTTATGTAAATCTCAATAATTTCATGATCAGTGAAATGACTGGCTTCATGCCTTTCAAGAACATATTTCTCAGTATGTTCATAATCACACAAATAACACTTCCACCTGTACACTTCAAAACTGTGACTATCCTGCATGTAATATTCTTTGTGTTTATTTTGATCAGGCTTCAAAGTAAGTGTTTCAGTACATTTATTAAAGCCCATTAAAGTAATTGGAGAAACTAGTTTAACATTATATAATGTGTCATGAAGAAAATTTTTAACTAAATGATTTCTTTTATATAGTTTAACATTTTCTTTAATGACAGTCATATTATAAATGCTGGAATGAGAAGAAATTTCTCCCATATGTGTTTTTTCATGCACTCTTAAATCATTTTCCCTAGTGGTCCTGTAACTACACAAGTTGCATTGGATAAGTTTCTCTTCCGTATGTGTTCTCTCATGCAATTTTAATCTGTGTTTAACAGCAGACTTGTAATCACATAAGTGACACTGAAATGACTTCTCTCCAGTATGTCGTCTTTCATGTGCTTTAAAATTTTTCCTTACATTACTATTATAATCACACAAAGTGCAGTGAAACAGTTTCTCTCCTGTGTGTATTCTTTCATGCATTCTTAAACTTTGCTTTAAACCAGACTTAAAATCACAAAAGCTACATTGGAATGATTGTTCTCTTGTATGAGTTATAACATGACCTTTTAAATGACTTCTACTAGTAGTTTGATAATTACATAAGTTACACTGCAAAACATTTTCTAACCTATGTCTTTTTTCATGCACTTTTAAATTACCTTTGGTAATGGTCTTATAATCACACAACATGCAATGAAAAGGTGTTTCTCCTGTATGTACTCTTTCATGCACTTTTAACTGGTACTTTACTGCTGTTTTATAACCACATATGTTACAGTGGAATGGCTTTTCTCCTGTATGCCTTCTTTCATGCAATTTTAAATTAATTTTCTTTGCAGCCTTATAAACACAAAAGTTGCACTGGAAAGGTTTTTCTCCTGTATGCCTTCTCTCATGCATTTTTACATTATTTTTCCTAGAGGATTTATAATTACAAAAGTTGCATTGGAAAATTTTTTCTTTAATATGTATTCTTTCATGTACTGTTAAAGTGTTTTGATCATAAGCCTTATAATCACATATTCTACAGTAGAAAGGTTTTATATCTGCATGTGTCCTTTCATACAATTTTAATTTCTTTTCCCCAGCAGTCTTATAATAACGCAAGGTGCAGTGCAATAATAACTTTTCTAATGTATGCATTATGTATAAATTTATTATAAACAATAATGGTAGTAATAAAATTGCACAAAACGATTTTCCGGGCAGTTTTATAATCACAAAAACTGAAGTGATTTGTTTTATATAACTTTTACTTTTTTTGTTAGTACTAATTTCAAATTATACACTTGTGATTTAAAGAAATTATTTTCTTTTATGCAACTATTTTCATCTATTTTTAAAAATTAATTTATACTCAAAAATTTTTTTTAATTTAATGTACATTCAATTTTTTCCTATATAAAATCACTTTTTAACATAAATAGTTTAAAAAAAAACAAACACATTTTTACTAAAGATAAAATGTCATTTTTTAAGTAAATAAATTTAGATTTACATATAGTCTTGACAAATGTTTTTTTTAAGAACTGATAAATGTACTTAAAGCTAAATGTTTGACTAATTAAGTCTGAAAATTTTTTAAAGTTTCAATTAGTAATAATATCTTGTAAGGATAAAATTAATACTATCAAAGTATTTTTGAGTAAAAATAATTATTAAAAGGTTTGCATTGAGCATGCACATGATAGAGAAATTATGAAAAATAAATGAAAAAAAGAAATCAAGTTATGATAACAAAAAAGATAATTATTTAAATGTGTCAGATTTGAGATTTGTTTGAGGACAAGTTAATGATAATATTTCACAGAAGCTTTTTAATCACACTATACCATTACATGTTTTTTTCTATAAAATCATTTTATATCTTGATTTCTGAATAGTGGTTATCACTTTATATTCTATTTTAAATTAATAAAGTTTTCAATTGTTTTTTTTATTATTCAAGAAATACTCAAAAAAAGTTAACTCACTATATCTATCTCATTAGATGGAGTTTTTGAAAAAAATAATAGAAGCATATTATTATACCTTACATTTGAAATTATAAATATAATAGTTTAGTGACTAATGAAATTTTCTGAACTATTAGTAGTAGTCTTTAACATAGTTCACAACAAATAAAACTTAACTCTATCATTCTAGTTGACAAAACTATTTCATATTTAAAACAACACTACTAATATTTAAATTTCCCAGTTTACAAAAATTCTTTTTCAAATAAAATAATATATTTATCAGTTATTTTTTAATGGTAATCATTTTTCTTCTCACAGTAGATTATAGTATTTGATTAAATATAGTTATTTGGACTAAAACTTCCAGAACAAAATAATCACAATGATCACATGTAGCTTGAGATGTTTGAGAATTGGTTTTCAATTATGAATAATTACCAACCTAAATAATAAAAAAAGAAGACAATTAATTAAAACATAAATAAAAATGTAAATTCTGGAGTATAATATATGTTTATATGTACAAAGGGAAAAAATGTTTTCTTCAAATATGTTTTTAAAAAGCAAAATAATTTAAATCTTTACAGTATTTTAAGTTGTTTTGAATGATTTTTGAAGACACAACTGCTAAATAGATAATCTACAATTAAACAAAAGCAATAAAGAAATAATAACAGAACATTGCCAATGCATGCAGGGTATAGTTGATAAAGTTAAAAAATACCAGATAGAAAATCTATTATGTTGAAAATAATAGTTGAGCAATTTTTTTAAAAAAATCAAACATTTAAAATTATAGAATGTTTTATTAAAATGAAATAAAGAATAAAGCAATATTAATACTGAAAATTAAAAGCAATAGCTAATCGTTTCTTAGCAAATACAGAATGAAATTAATACATACTATGATCATGTAATAAAAATAGAAGATATCAGTGGATTACAAACATAAGCATCAATGTGTGTGTATGTTAACCGTACCCAAAAGTAAAAAAAATAACTACTTAAAAGATGTTCAGAAATAGATAAATAAGTAAGAGTAAAATTAAATATCAAGAAAATAATAATTACAATAAATGATACTTTGGTATTAATCATGTTATGACATATTACTCAGATGACGTTTTCATCCGATATTTATTCAAAATTTAAATAAACGATGTCATGGCAACCAAAATACTGGCATGACTAATCCATGTCAATGATTAAGATATGGATGTGGTAACCTGCAAGATTAAAAAATGTGCTGTCTGCGAGATTCTGTGCTATCATATCCGTGCTAATATTGTGAGCCTTTCATTGAGATTTTTTTCCATTCTAGAACACATTAAACAGTTCATTCTAACACACTGACTCTCGTCATTTGTAAGTAATTTGTTTTCATTATTATTTATTTTTGTTAAACATTTTAAAATCTTAAATATTTGTGGTTTTTTTTTTTACAACCAAAAATATATGTTTTTCTTTTGAGATAATTTTTAAAATATTACTTTAAAGTTATATTTCGCTGCCATAAAGTTACAGTTTGCCATTTGGTTTTTTTAGATTGGGCATGTGGTTTATAATGGCGCAAAGCAGGGAGGGGGAGACATGTTTTTTGCAACACACAGTGTCATTCAATAAATGCACAACTCATAAGTACCTGTTTATTTAATTTTTTAATGGTTTTTTGCCTTTTTCTATAAATAACATGTCTCCATTATTTTTTCATATCACACATGCTATGACTTTTTACATCAGGTGACATATTATTCTAAGTTTGCAATACGTTTAAAATAATGCCTCCATAGTGTCTATGGACAAATTTTATCGATTAAATTTGTCGGCACATTACTTAGAGATGTTATTTTAAACATAGCAAACTTAGAGTAATATACCACAGCAAGACTAATATCAAAGTACCCAAATTAATCTATATTTATAATTAGCGATTAAAATAAAAATAATAATCTTGAATTAGTTTTCAGTAAGAATTCCATAAATCAATAAATTATTGCTGACATGAAATTTAGTAATAAGAACAAAAGTTTATTGTATTCACTAATAATTTTAATACAAATTATGTTAAATCATTCTATAAACTGATATTCATCGCTTACAAAATTGGTGTTTAAAGACCTTGATTATAACTTAGGTAAATGTACATATGTAAATCTTATTTATTGCATGAACCAATTCATATTCATATGTATGGAATCTGTATCTGCTATTCTCTAACTCGAAAGTATTATGATCACATTGTTCTAATTATGAAAAAGACACTGATAATATATTTAACCATGTTGAGCAATACTCCAAAAATGATTCCAACTTCATACGATTAGTGAGTTTGTTCAAAACTTGGTTGAAATGATGACATGATTACTATTGTATACATCCATTCTCTTTAGACTGGATAGATGAAGAGTAAGAGACTACTTAAATGTAAAGATTGTCTTCATTTATCAAGTTAATATAACTGAATAAAGAAAATAAGTGAAAATAATTATCATAACAACAATGTAGTTGAAAATTGATAAAATTAGAAAATGACATATATAGATTATATACTGGTATATATAAATTGCTTAATATATAAGCAAAAAAAAAGGATGTATATAAATTGAGTTAGACAATAACAACAAAGAAAAAAACATTATGTGCATAGTAGGATTTATATATTGGAATTATTGAGCCAATTAAAAAATATATATATCTGTTTTTATTTACTTTCTTAATTAATTTTTCAAACAAGAATAATTGACGAAACGTATATAAAATAAATTTAAGAATTATCCAACATAACTACCTTTACTGAGATTAAAATTAGTCAAGATATAACAATAGTAAGACAGAGTTGAAGTGCACTTCTGAAGCTAATTAATGATGTAACTTATTTTTAATAACTTTTATTCATAATTATATAAAAGGTTTTAATTAAAGGCACTGAACTCCTCACTACTACTTGAATTAATTATCATCTCTCACTCATATTAAAAGCATTAATACTTAACAAATGACTGATATATTCTACATTAACCCAGATCCCAGACCATATCTATAAAAATAGCAAATGTTACTCTTTGTTCTGATTTATCAATTGGCTTTAAAATCTAATGAATCCATTTTCTGAGATTGTGCATAAAACCACACATTTCATTAACTATGCACCACTGGATCAGTAATTAAAACTCAAGTTAAAGAAAAAAATCTGTATACAAAAATTCATTATATAAACCATAATATTGTATTGGCTATTAATTACTCAATTATTAAAAAGAGAAGTGTATAAAATGCAGTCCAGTTCCAGAATTTACATTTAAAAAATGACTATCTTTAAAAAACATTGAAATATTCCATGTTTAAATGAAAACCAGTGATGATGTATACACATACTGCAGCTAAATTTAATAAAAACTATAAAAATATATGTTCGAAGCATAAAAAGTATACTATAAAAGCAATACTAACAAATTTAATTTTTTCCCTTGAAACAGTGTAGAATGTCTATGGTTTAATATAAAATTAAAAGTATATCAATAAGATAATACTATCTTTCTTTCATACAAAGATTAGCATGGAGAAAGTTTATAGAAAATAAAATTACTATATAATACTAAATTGTCCAAGCACTTTACTACTGTTACTCAATGCTTTATTTACCAGCCTTTCTTACAGTTTACAGTTTCGATTGCCCCCAACAATCTTCTTTAGAACTGTATATCTCCTAACCTCAACTGTAAATTGATTGTAACAGTTGAGGTTAGGAAATATAAAGTTCTGACAAAGATTGCTGGAACAATCAAAACTGTAAACTGTAAGAAAGGGTGGTAAATAAAGCATCGTGTAACAGTAGTAAAGTGCTTGGACAATTTAGTATTATATGATATACATTTAGCAATGCAATAAGAAAAAGTAGTTATTATACTTCTTGAAAAAAATAAAATTATTAGGACTGTTAACTAATTAGATATTCTGCAAAATATTCATAAAATAAATATTATAAATAGAATAATTAGAGCAATAAGAATTTCTTCTAATGAAAAAATTATTGAAAGAAGTAATTAATAAAATAAAACCAAAGCTATTAATAACAATTACCCTGAAAAGTTAAAAAGTAAACTAACTAGTAAATAAATAAAAACATTTAAAATAAATCAACAATATATAGTAGTTTTAAAAAACAGTTCACAAAAAAATTTCAATAAATGAACAAACTATGATAAAATAAATGATTTAAATAATTTGAATAGGATATAAAGAAAATGCTTGAAATTGTAAAAAAGAAAATATAACATATAAAAATATAAATTAAAAATTAGATAATAAACCATTATAATTACTATAATATTAAAATGATGATAGAGATGATAAATATTTAGAAAAAATATTAAAAGAATATATATATACAGAAAATTAAATAATCAAAATATATGTTATTGCTATAATAAATAATCATAACTATTTTAAATATCTGTAATTGAAGGGGAAATAACTGCCTCTCATTGAGTTATGTGATGTCAAAATAACAAGAGAGAATAGTTAGGAGAATGTAAATTTGATAAAATGTATCCATATTGTACAAACAAAATTAAAGCAATAAATAATTAGATCTAAAATGTATTAGATCTGTTTTTTTTACTTAAAAGATTATAGATAAGTCATAAGTCAAACTTACAGAAAACAAAAATAAACTTAATTACAGATAAAAAAATATATAAGTACAAAATAAATAATTATTTCTAACAAAAAATTCAAAGATAAAAAGTAATTTAAAAATCTAAAAATATTTAATCTAAAAAATAAAAATTAAGGATTTAAATAAAATCAAGGACTATACAGATGATTCTCATTCATCATGTCTTCATTAAGTATATTTTTATATTATCATGATTGAACAAGTATAAAATATGATAAAATAAAATCGAATCTAATGTCCTAGCTCCTCACTGAAGAGAGCCTTAGCTCAAAACTGGTCTGGGGATGGGGACAATCATAGATAATAGGTACTTTCTTTTTAAAATTTATCATTAAAAAAAAAAGATAAAATCTCTGCTTCCCAAAATAAAACCTTCATGGATACAGAATTTATAAAATTAACCACTTTACATTGCTTAAATTTAAAAAAAAAAAATGCCTGAATGATTTAAAACATTATTGAAGGGAGAGAGTATTAAAATTTATGTTAAAAAAAAATATCCAGTAACTAAAAGCAAAATACTATATTTAAAACTGTAAATAAAAGTCAGTGAAATAAGATGATAATAAAAGTTAAAAAAAAAAATCTTTCATTTCACAAATGAATTAAAGTCAGACACTATCTTTTTAAATAATTTTCTTTTTTTAGTGATAAGTTGGAAAAAATTTAATGAAATAAACTTTTATTAATTGAGATTACATTACAAAACAATTTTCAGATATCTGAATATAAGACAAAAAAAAATATTTTTTTTTTCTAATTTAAAATATTAATAGCAACATTTCTAGTGATTTAAAAAAAAAAAAATAGCTGTTTTAAACTTATAAACATAAAAATTATGAAAAATACCATATTGTCAAAATATCTATATTATCAGTATAAATATAAAAAGATATTTATATTGTTAAAAAAAGGACTTCAAAAACCTTTTAGTAATGTACTTTGAAGAATTTAATAATTATTTTTCATGCTTTTTATTTTAGTGACTTAAACTTTATCCCTTCGCAAATTTTTATCTTAGTTAAAAAAATTATTCTAAATATAAATTTATAAAAAAATAATAACCGTAAAAATAACATTTTAAATTTGCAAATAAAGGAAAAAGTAATAAAAAATAAACAATGAAACAAAAGAATTCATTTTTAGTCTTACAGTAATAAAATCTATTTTTAATAAAATTAAATTTTTCTTAAAAAAACTTTCATCAGTAAAACAAACTTTGATAAAGAATACAATGAAGTATTGAAATCATTTTTTAGAATATTAAAGTTCCACTTATAATTGCAAAAAACAATAAAAATTAGTACTGACATGGATGTTTATTATAAACAATAGGCTTTCTTATTTTAACAATAGGCTCTTCAAGTTTATCATAATCAATTGTTTCTGTTAAAAAAATAGTTTCAAATTAAAATCGAATGAACATACCATATATCTACTAATGTGTAAAGCTGCATTTTCCAAGTTCATAAAATCCATGGTTCTTCTGCTTGATCATAAATATTCAATTAGATAATTTTCTGACAAAAACAAATATTTTCAAATAAAGACTGAATTTAATGCCTTACTTATTTACCGAAAATAAATATTCAATTACACTTTACAAAAATAATAAAAAATAATTAAATAAATTAGATGTAAAGTGGTAATTTTTAATTTTCCAAAAGGTGAAGACAATGTTGGAAAGAATGAAATTGGTCATATACAATGAATATTTTCTACTTCCTTTTGCAAAAATGCAAGCTTTAATCTTCCTAATTTGATTTAGTCCTGCAAGATGCTGACATTTAGAATTTTTTTAAAAAAACTAATATTAGTTAACCCATATTTTAATTCTAGTTTTTGTAATTAAATGTACACAAAACTGTAAAATGAACATTAGATTGTTAAAAATGAAATATTATAAGCTGATTGATCAGTAATGCCACTACTGAAAAAGGTAATCATCTGAAATCTGGGCACGGCCGCTTGATGGCATTGATGCTATACAAAATCAATCAAATGTAACGTTACCGGGCCGCAACTTTTTTTATATAACATGATTTTTTTTTTGATTAAACAAATTTTTATTTCATTTATAACATGATTTCTTTTTTATTAAACAAATTTTTATATTCATTTTCGTTGTTTTTTTAACCTGACATTTTTCTTAACAAATTTTGTAAATGAGGCATTTATTTTATATAGCGCTATGTTTAGAAATTGTAATAAACTAAAGATCAGCCTTTCAAGCTAACATACATGTGCTTTTTACGAATATTAACACTAATAAATGAATACTTTCACTTCCAACAACCCAAATGCTTATATATGGGCAAATCTTAAGTACTGGAAATGAAAGCACTCACTTTAAATTACTTTTTACTATGTCTGAATGAATGACGCCCAGGAAATTATCTAGAATTTATGAAACGCCATTCTTAAATGAAACTAAATATATGTAAATGAGGCATTTATTTTATATAGCGCTATGTTTATAAATTGTAATAAACTAAAAATCAGCCTTTCAAGCTAACGTACATGCGCTTTTTATGAATATTAATACTAATAAATGAATACTTTCATTCATTCAGACATAGTAAAAAGTAATTTAAAGTGAATGGTTTATCCTCACGCTTTCATTTCCAGTACTTAAGATTTGCCCATATATAAGCATTTGGATTGAAAGAATAGATGGATTCATTCTATTCTTGTGAAAAGACTTTATCTTGTGTTGGAAGTGAAAGTATTCATTTATTAGTATTAATATTTGTAAAAAGTGCATGTACATTAGCTTGAAAGGCTGATCTTTAGTTTATTAACAAATTTTGGTAATTTAACTTTGTGTTTATTTTTCTGATTTTAAAACTTTTGACTGTTTCACGACAAAAAAATTTGTTTTAACCCCGCAGAAAAAATATAATACAATTATTCGGGACTTGTTTCGACTTTGTTCTACCCCTTTTTTTTTTTTGGTTGACTAAATTGTTTTTCTTATTATTAAATCAAAAGTAACTTTTGTGTTTTGGGGGGGTAAAAAATTGTTTTGAAATCCCCACCCAGTAATTTATTTTAACCCTGCTGAAAAAAGATAATCCAAATACTTGTCAATTTCTAATGAAATAAAAAAAAAATAAACAAACTTTGGACTTTTTGAACATATTTTTATTTATTATTTTATTGCTGTAATAAAAACAGTCTGGTATTTGGGAGGACATTATGTGCCTGAAAAAAGAACACAGTCTCACTTTCCGTACTCGGCCATTCTGAAAAGTTTAAAAATTGCACTTTCTTCTCAGACATTTTATTGGTCTCGTATATTTGCCACGCTAAAATATGAGTTAGCGCGTGAACTTTGTCATAGCGTGTTCAAACATACTCTTTGCCAATTTTTTACATATTAACATTTTTTTAGGAAAGGGTGGGGACCATATGACAATTATTAGTAATTAACAACATTATTTAAATATAAATTACATTACTCTATTATGGAGATTTGAAAAGTTGTACCGACTTGCAATTAAAACACCCTCAAGCGATATGGTAATCAGATATGAATAAAATAAATATGCATAAATAGTTTCAAAGCACAAAACAGGCTGTAATATTTTTGTGCAATGTCATGTAAAGCAGCCTGCAATGGGTAATACAATATAAATGTTGTATTAGCCGTAAGGCCAGCCCCAGAAATGGCATTTTTATGTGTTTTGACACATAAACAATGCCATCAAGGGTCGTGTCCAGATTTCAGATGATTACCCTAATCCAGCGGTTCCCAATCTTTTTGCACTTAAGAGCACATTCTATAATACCGGTCAGATGGTGGGCACCATTTATTTTTTCAATGTAAATTTATAGTTGGATATTGTTAATAATAGACTTTTTTATGCTGTAAAAGTATAGTATGCCCTACAGTTTGATTACAATATAATACAATAATTAAAAATTAAATTTATTTGTATCAGATAAATAATTTTGTGTTCGGATAGCGGCGGGCACACAAAAAATGGTCTGCGGGCATATGTGATAAGAGAGTTGAGAAAAATTATATTCAATTATATTTTTCAAATGAATGTGGGGAGCAAATGTTAACTCTATATTTCTAAATTTATAATTCATTTTGTACCCCCATATAAAATGTAAACTTTTATATATTCATTACTTAAAATATGGGCATAGAATAGATGCTACAAAAAATATTAAATGTTTAAATTACATCAAAGATCCAAATATATGAAACATATTATATTAAAAATAATTTAAATAATTGTATGAATATTTACATTTACAAGACTTCTATAAATTTGGTTAATAATTGGTTAATTAAAAATGAATGGAAAATTATATAAATTGACATATATATAATTGTATAAAAAAAAAGAAAAGAAAAATGCATGTAATTTATTTTATTTGTTATATTGTTATTATATAGTCAATTATTTTGTAATTACTGGATTTATATGTAGGTTTTGATTTATTTTAATGATTTATAGTCAATTATTTTGTAATCACTGGATTTATATGCAGGTTTTGATTTATTTTAATGATTTATATTGGTATTAGTTGTTTTAATTTCATTACTGAACCCTAGATAGTTTTATGTCTGTGATAGTTCGTTAATGTAATAGATTATTAACATTTGAAAAGGGCATCAAATCAGATGCTGAAAAAGGCTTTTTATGTATATAAAAAAAATTGATATTTATATAGCTGTTGTAAAAATTTATTATTTTCTGATTATTACTTTTATACTTATTTACACTATTTGTTTTCAAATACAATATATTTATAGTATAGTACAATTTTAATACTTATATAATGATTAAGCATACATACATAAAAATAAATACAATAGTATCATTGTTCACAGTACTGATTGATTCATTAATTCACTCTCCCAGAAATTTTTCTGGAACAAATCAAATGTCTATAATAAAGACTCTTCCTCCAATACACACACATATATATACACACTCTATCTACATAGAGAGGGACACATGCATATAGTAGTATTAATGTACCATAAGAAAAAATTAGTAGATATATCAATTTTGTTAATAGATGAATTTTTAATATGTTATTTTGCAAATTTCATTTATTTCCTTTTTTTATCTCAGTGATGTTTTATTTTTTTATATAATCCTACGAGAATATAATAAGAATGAAATATTAGATAAAATTTGTAAAAAATATGATTCATAAAAAAAAAAAAAAATACAAATTTTTACATCAAGTGGAAAAAAAGTTATTTAAAAATATCAAGTGAAAAAAGAAATATATATATATTTGCTAAGTACATAGTGACAAAATAAATAAAAAAGTTAACTTTAACTAATTATTTTATTCCTGATCTTAATAATACTAGAGATAAGAGAGAGAAAAAAAAGAACAGCCGGTATCCTGCTGTGCTCCACTTAGTGTTTATAAATACTAAAGAAAAAAAATCAGGAACAACTTGTATTCTCATGACTTAAATAATAATAAAAAAAAATCAAAACAACTAGTAACCTTTGGATTTTCAACTAAGTACTTATTTCTACTAATAAACAATTATAATTTTACTATATATGTAAGTTTTCCTATAGTATTTCTTGTCAGACATTATATAAAATTGGTATATTCACAAGTCTGTTTTAATACATAGTCATAGTAATTAAAAGAAGTAATTTTTTTTTGGCAAGAATGATGTATATCCAATAAACATCACATAATTTTCTTTGTATTATTTTCAACATGTGCAATAATAATTTACAATATTTACATTACTTCAGAATGATCTATTGGAAGCATAATTAATCATCAGACTAGATGGCAGTGCTATATTAAATTTCCACAACTAATTTCATGATAGCGGTTTTCTAAATCAAGACCCTGGATTTGCACAAAGGCAACTTTGATAATGATTCAGTGGTGCCTAAAGTCGGTATAAAATTAAAATTATTAAAAAAAAATTATTTTGTCTTAGTGTCAGACATGTAACTATGCAAGCCACATAAGCTTGGGTCTAAGATATTTATAAATTAAGATTATTAGTTTGAACAGTATTTTTAAAAAAAAGTAAAAGTGACTTCTGGATTAAAAATTCAAGCCCCTCACTAAAAAAATTAAGAGCCAGAAACAAGTTCAGGAAATTGGATGTGGTGCAAGTTTTTATATATGCTGATTACTCAAGCTTAGAATAGATATTCCTGGAATAGACTAAAAAGTAAATCACTATTACTAATATAATGAATTATGAAGCTAATACAATATGTTTAATATCAATAAAAAATTACTAAGATTACTGTTTAAATAGCCTATTCTTTTTGAACTATAATACCTAATAATAATTGAATTTCCATAAGAAATAATAATTTAAAAATATTATTTTAATAACAACTGTCATTAATATTTGCTTTTTCTAATTTTTTATTAATCACATCTGGAATTGTTGAAATAATGTATTTGTTTTTATAAAACACAGTTTATTGTAATTAAAAGTCATTGAATCTTGCTTTGTTTAATGAAGTACTTTGAATGTCTTTTAGTGTACAGTAATAATATTTGAACAATAATTTAAAATAATTTTTCTATTAAATCATTAATAAATATATTTTATATGAAAATAGATAGTGATTAGTATACATGCTTGCCATGACCATAACCAGACAAGCTTTAAAACTTTTCCAAGTCACAACAGAATCGTCTTTAAATAGTGGTCAATAAATAGATATCTAAATATTCTTAGATAGAATGTAAGAAGCCAGGTTTATCTGGATTGATCAGATGAGAGGTGATGAGATGACTTGGACTACATATGTATTAAACCATTAAGCATCACATGATCACATTTCCTATACTAGCACATTAATTGTTGATAAACAGAGCAAAACTCTCCATACAGTATTGTCACTTGTGCTAAACAGAGTAATCAATTTCATTCTCATAGTTTTGTAGTTAAGTCGAGATAAAAGATGGTTGCTAGAGGGTTGCATTAGATCCTAAGATCTAGATGCAGTGCTCTCAGATCCAAAGCTCCTCACTGACGAAGGCCACAAGCCAGAAACTAGTCTGGGGATATTGGATGAGTAGGCATTAGATATGGATTTTATTCACAAGCCTTCTGGCATCCATTGATTACTCTGTTTAGCACAGGTGGCAATACTGTATGGAGAGTTTTGCTCTGTTTATCAACAATTAATGTGCTAGTACAGGAAATGTGATCATGTGATGCTTAATGGTTTAATACCAATCCTGCCTAATAGGATAGTGGTGGCTATGGTTGTAAAAGAGCCAAAGACACCAAAATGTATGGGTGCTGAACTGAGTTCAGACCCATATGACTATATAAGCTGTTGAGATTAGATTGAAAATATTTTTTGTGTTTTCAATTTCATTCTCATAGTTTTGTAGTTAAATAGAGATAAAAGGTGGTTGCTAGAGGGTTGCATTAGATCCTAAGATCTAGATGCAGTGCTCTCAGATCCAAAGCTCCTCACTGATGAAGGCCCCAAGCCAGAAACTAGTCTGGGGATATTGGATGAGTAGGCATTAGATAGGGATTTTATGCACAAGTCTTCTGGCATCCATTGATTACTCTGTTTAGCACAGGTGGCAATACTGTATGGAGAGTTTTGCTCTGTTTATCAACTACATATGTATATGAGACTGAAACTAAGATTACAGGTAGCAATTTTAAAATTAAGCCATATATTAAAGCATGAATTGTTAAAGTATTTGCAATTATTTCATTCTTCATTTTCATAGTTGTATAACAAATAGTTATTTTAGTGAGAAGAAAACATCTACCAATATATCTCCTTCACATTTCTTGGTGAATACAGTGCAATTTTTGAGAACATGGCTTATACTTCCAACCTCATATTAGAACTGTATGCTGAAGTGAAACAATAATTATGTAAAAAAAAAAAAAAGCACTGCCCTTCCTATTCATTACTTAAATTAATTATCATCCATCATTTTTCACTTTTATATCAGATACATTAACACTAACAAGTGATTTATGTAAAATATAATAACCTTTACACCCAGATATCACAAAAACATAGGCCATGAATATTTATTAATCTCAGATCTTTGAAAATAGCAAATCCTACTTTTTCTTCTGATTTTCTAAATAGTTTCGTAAAGAAATATTTATTGAATCCACCCACTATAGCTGTTTACAAAAATTCATATTTTAACAACCATACTTCACTTTATTTAGTAAATTGAAGTCAAAGAAGCTCATAACTTATTTATAAAAACTCATCACTCAGAAAACAAAAAACTATATTCACTTTAAATATGTAACAACAGAAAAAATACAATTCAATTCTAAAACAAGCATTTAGAAAAACTATACTTTCTGAAAAATTATTTAAAATAGTCCATATATAGAAAATGCAATTGAAAGTCATAATACAAACAAACTGTTAAAAAATTATAAAAATCATAGACGGAAGCATAAAAGTAGAAAACGCAAGCTACAAAATCAACACCACAAATCTAGTTTTTTCGTTACTAAGTGAAACTGAAATATAGAACATCCACTTTATATATAAAACTTAAGAGTTTAGCAATAAGATACTTTTATAAAGACTAGTGGTTCAAAGCAAGACACATGTAGCATCAAATTCAATATGATGATAATTATTGTTTAAGATATTTACATATCATTTAAAAAAAGAAACATTCTAATTAGTGTAAGTAAACGCTATTTTTGTAATAATTCTATCTATTTTACACTATTTACAAAAGTCTTTATCCACACAAAAAAACTCTCCATGTTTATTACACCTTATTCAAATACAAAATGTCAGCTTTTTTTCCAAAGCTTTTGTTTTGTTCAAACTTGGCTGAATATTATTGCAGTTCAGGCAAATACTATTAATTTGACACTATAGATCAGTTTGCTTGATAATAATAATTTAATATATAAAATATTTACAATTATTTACATGAACAATTACAACACATAAATATCGTTAAGATTAATAATAACGAAATGAATATATTCACCTATTGCAGATTTCTATTATCTTTGTTTTATAAAACAGTTTTGTAATACAAATATATCATTAAGATTACCAGTAATAAATGCAATATATAATATAACAAAACATCTCTCGTTTGTCTGAGACTTAATTTTTCTTTCCTCAGAAGTTTCATTGTCTTTAATAATAATGTGAAAGGAGAAATTGTGCAATGTGATAATTAGTCAATTAGATATTCATATTGGTCATATGTTTATTAATTAGCCATGAATATCAATTAACTAATGTTATTCTCTATAACAGGGGTGGCCAATTTTTGTGTTCATAAGATCTACTTTTTATTTTAAAAATGTGCTGTGATCGACTTATTGTCAAAGGTGATTGACTTGTTGTCATAGGCACAGTCTAAGTGGAGGGAGATGTGAAATACATACTATTTTTATATATCTACCTAGTAAAAAATAACAATTATTTAACAGGCCAAAAACTCATGTCCGGGGGGAATTAAAGTGATGAGTAATTATTAACAATATTTATTAATTCAAATTAGCTACCTTAACTCAAGATTAAAAATATTATTTTCAATAATGATATGACTTAGTGGACTTCACCTATCTAGAATTGAAAAAAAATTTAGAACAAAAATAACAAAAAAACTTGAAAATCTTGACTTATTTTGTTTCACTCGTTACCCGACAGCTATTGCCAGATCGGCCTCACAATCGACCAAAATTGACTTTGTGATCGACTGGTGGATCACGATCGACTTGTTGGACACCCCTGCTCTATATAATATATATATAACAATTTTTTAGGACCGATTTTGTTCTTATCAGTGCATCTTTCACCTTAGCTCAATCATATTGCAATGATCCATCAGCCTAGAAGATGCATTTTTAAATATTCATTTCACTTTTTTTTAAGTGAGTAAGACACACATAGCTCATATATGTGTGTGTGTGTAAATAACTGTTACCTTTATCAACTAAAGCTAAAAGTTTAAAAATAATTAGTCAAGAAAATACAAAAATAAACATGGATTGTTATGTAAAAAAACCCCAAAATACAATCTCAATGAAAGTGTTAAAATAAATTTATTCTAGCATTAAAAGTTTGAAACCTTTATGTTCTTATTCAGTGGTGTGTGGTTTCAGCATAGATATAACATATAAAGAATAATAAATACTAAAAGCATAAAGCCAAACTAGTCAATAAATAATCAAAATTATCACAAATCCAAAAGTCAACCAAACTAGCCAAAAAAATAAAATCTACAACACAATCAATGGTTTCACTGCTACAAGCATTTCACTGCTACAAGCAGACTTCTCCGGAGTAAAGAACTATAAAACAACAACATTTCTTTTAATATTAGGGTGGATGGGAGGTAAATGGAATTGTGAGTCATGTTTAATATAAATATGTTGTTCTTTTGTAATTCCTTACACTTGGTTGTGTTGTAGATTTTTTTTTTGGCTAGTTTAGTTGAGTTTTTGATTTGGGGTAATTTTGATTAAAGAATAATAATGATACCACACCGGGAATTACTAACTAGAATCATTCGTATGAATTAGCAATGAAAAAATTAATATAATACATGTCATTTTCTAATCAATAATTATTTTGGCATAGTTCCACTTAAGTCGTTAAAAATTATACTTACAAGTGCAAAAATGAGAAATTCGATACAACTTTTAAAAAAATCTAGGACACATTTAATAATTTCGGAGATCGCTTGGAGTTCGAGTTTCTTTGACTGAATTTTCTTCGGTCGATTTCAGGCTTTTATCTTCTAGTACAGCCGCTTCAGCAACGAAAATCTTTAACTGACAAATTTCTGCAAAAGGCATTTGAATATTTTATATCGTTATTATACGGTCTTTCGATATTATTTTTCAAACACTATTAAAGTAATTAATTTGTTACGATTATTTTAATGGGACTAAGTTATTAATATTATTTTTTCTTTTATTATAATTAATTTCCCAATTAATTAAATCGCATTAATTCTTATGATTAATATTTACTTCAAATCAGATATATTTTTCATTGTATATAGTTCTCTATTGAGTTAATCTCACAATGTAAATGTAACTTATACTTTAAAGGCATGAGCAATAACTATTTGTATATATACACTAGACAGTGCATAATAATAAAATCAATTAAATCATTAAAAGGCAAAGCTCAACGGAACATTATAATTTATTTAAAATACTCATTCAAAATATTATAAATAAATAATTATATAAACATGTATTTTATTTAATCTTAATTTATAATTTGATAATAAGTTTAATAAATATCGTACTTTTTAACATACCTAAATCAAAACAGGAGTCTATGTTTTAATTATGTCATGTTAGTTAACGTTAAAAGAGATGTTTAAGTAGCCACTATGAAAAGAACATGTTGCGACCTCTATTGCGTATTTAAGTTTTTACATTACTGTATTCGTTAATATGATTACAATTGTTTTTTATTTACTTAGAATCATAAAGAATGGTCACATGTTGAGATGCCGACATAGAACAAAAACAAAAAAAAAAGAGATTAATAAAAGAAAATTAAATATATTAATAATGAATTATAATTTATTTCGAATAAATGACAATTAACAATAAAATATATATATTGTTCATTTATTATGTCTGAGCATATTGTTTTATCATTCTTTGGATATTTCTCCACCATTCATTGTAACTTTTTAAAAAGTTCATGTGGAACGCCTATTTCTTACATCACTCCATTTATTATTCATGATAGAAAATACGCGTTTTATGAACGATGAAGATGTAGGTTGTCATGTTATAACGTAACCTAAAAGCAAAACGGACTAAGCCTTTATATATATTAAATTGAATAAAAAGTCTGTACATTTATAGATGTAAAATACGTTATATGGGTATGTATGCATAAATGGAAGAAAAATTATATTTAAATTGATTTTGTACAAAATTACTTTAAGATAATAGCCATATATTCCTGTACTTAGCAAATAAAAGAGATGCTTTGTATTCTGTTTTAGAAAGAATGTAACATGCGCGAATAATTTTATTATCGAGATATGTATTGATAATTTCTAATCAGCGACTAAGTAATTCTGTAATTAGTATATTCTGTAAATTGTAGTATTGAAAACTAGACCACATATAATCAGGGATCACATAAGTCATACCAGATTAAAGAATAATAGGTATCATTTTATTCCACAAAACTATAGGAGATATAAACTCCAACTAAGTAATTCTCATATTCTGACTCTTAATGTAACAGGTGTACTTAGAGACTCATACCTCATTAAGTTCTAAAGCAGGACTAGATTTAATTGTACAAGTCGTCCCAATCTTATTTTTATTTTCATGTATATCTTAAGGCTTTTATAATATTTATGTGTAAAATTGTATATAGAGTCTATTAAAGTATTTAATTAAGTCCACCCCTGTCTTTTTCACATTCATTTTGATCCAATTGCACCATGTGTGAAAACAGCAGATTGGTGTAGTTGGTTCATCAGGAGAGATGGTAGAATAGTGTCAATACCACAGGTTGGCAATTTGCAAATTCCACATTGAGAAATCAATAGATTGGCCCTTATAAGTAGTAGCTGGAATTATTTTTTTGTGTGTGATTAATGATACTAGTGATGCTGCTATTAAAATAGCCACATTGCTCTCTTTTGTTGGGCAGTAAATTATAGAAATGCCACCTAGATATATTACTTACTACATTTCAGAAATAGCTCTCAAACTAGGATTTGAGAGAGTTAAAAATTTTGCCCTTTAAGACATGAAAAAGCCCCACTTTTATTGCAATTTTTTAAAGGAAGATATCTGTGAACAGTTATTATCTGGATTGGTAAATGTCCAATTATGTCATCAGCTGCTAGCCATAAAAGATTTGACATGCAGTGAAGCTATTATGTACAGAATAACCTATAAAGTAGCCTTAGAGCAAGCTAAAAAGCTTCAAGGATTGGATTACAAGTAAGAAACAATTTATAAAACTATAGGCTAAAAAAAAAACCTTTTACCAAAGAAGATAACCTGCTACTATTGTACAGCAATACATCATATTGCAAATAAGTGCAAGTAGCAAAATTGGAAATGCTACAATTATGGAAATGCATTTTTAATCAATCAAGATTACCAGTATAAAGGCCAAAAATGTGAATAAAGTTTTATGAAGGATGCTATGAAACAAAATTACTGAAAAGTGAGATTATTTTGATTGATAACTTATGCACAACTAATTATATAATTTAAATAAAATAATTATCATATTTTTATTCATAAAATGTTTGTGTGAAGTATTTATAAAATTTTGCATGAGATGTGGATTGGAAACAAACAATTTATACTTTTCTATAGATCTTATGAAGAAGAATACAACTGTATAAATAAAAATAGATCTTGTGAAGAAGAATACAAATGTATAAATAAAAAATATATAAAGTAAAAATTAAATAATTTAATCGGAGGTTTTAAAAACTGGAAATGAATTATATATATAAATTTACATGTGTGTAAATCCATTTAGTAAGTTGATTAATGTTAAATTCAATTGAAAAAGGATTAATTGAATGTCATTAATAAGATTTAATTTTAAAAAGTAATAAAAACCAAGATAAAAAAAACAATTGATTAATGGTAATTATTAGAACAAAAAAATAATAGCACAAAAAAACTAATGCATTAAAAATAATTACAAAATAGCAACAAAAACAAGCTGAGGAGGATGGGAAGTTAACAGGAAAAGAGAAAAAAGAAGTTGATGTCTGTGAAAAGCTAAAATGCACATCATGAGTATTGTAGCAGATAAAATTAAGGAGTTCATTGCAATGTAAAACATCCAATTCTAGCAGTACTCTTGCTGCACTAGTTTTGTGATCATTTTTTATCTTCCAAGAATGTGAGACATAGCTAAAATGGTGAAATTCTATGCAGTAAAAATCTTGAAAATGCTGTTTTAAGCTAACAAATATTCACCAGCTGGATCCAAAATGAAAAAACTCTTTCAACAATGAAAAATGCCTATAATAAGTCCAGAAATTGTGAAAGATATAAAATATATATTTTTTGCCTAAAAGGTAACATTTCTCATTATCTGAAGTTATATAGTCTTCCATTTTAAACAGAAGATATAATTACTTTCACAATCAAAAAGCCAACTTGAATTAACCATAGATACTGATTTTATAAAATTTTATTAATATAATTATGTATATGTATTATTTATGTTTTCTTTTTTATAAATGAATATTACTAGTGTAAAGTAAATTGATAGATATATGTAAATAAGTACTTATATTTAATCTTCATTAATTTTTATAGTTAGGATTTTATTATATTTACAAATATGCTGGAAAGAAAAGTTTCAGAAAGAGTCAGAAGCTCAAAAAAAAAAAAAAACTTGTCAGAATTTTTTATTTTAGTGACATAGAAATCTGTATTCTCAATGTATATCAATCAAGATTATCTGAAATAAATTAATTTTATTATTATTTAAATTATTAAATTGTTTTTGCCATTATTGCTTCATTAGTCTTATTTCAAATGTTACATGGCAATCCATGATAGACTTTTAAAAGTCATGGTTTATGTTGAAGAAAAAATTGAATTGCTATTGGAGAAACTGTGATAGTGCTTTGAGAGAAAATTACATGTACAGGTGTTATTTTCTGATAAAGTCACATTCTAAATTAGGATTAGTGAACACAAATCCCATCTATAAAAAATAAATACCTACTTATGGATGAACAGTAATGTGACCCTCTGAGGGATGCTTTGGCACATGATGATCAGAAAATATGACTAAGATATTTTATATAAAATTATTATACAAGTGGGGTTTGATCATTATCATCAATATCAATTCTAGCTATACTTAATCAAACTCAAATTTCAATTAGACTTTGTTAAACTGATGATTTTTTATATTAATCGTAACATAATTTGCTTATACACCATGGGTATTTATCTGTATGCAAATGCATGACTTTTGAGAAGAAGCATAATTACCATCTTCATTAAAACTGCATATAAGAAGTGTTCGTAAATAAAACATGATAGTAATATAGTTGCATATTAAACAGTCATATATATGGAGTTTCATGTGAGACTTTAAGATCAATACTAAATATGAAGATAAAAATGTAATAAATTAATGAGAGTAATAAATCAATATATTGACAGTCAAATTAAAGAAACCTAATTTGTAGATGAGCAACAACATTTTGTTTTGAGTGATGATGAAATAAAGTTAGGAAGAAAGTCAATGAATATAGGCATATTTTTGATCTTGATGAAGAGTATTATGATGGTGAAACTGGTACACTATTCAGTGACAATAATATGTAACATATATTTATAGTAGTAATTTTACTATTGGTGAAAACATGTTGAAAACAAGCAACAATAGTCAATGTTTATGTGATCTAGGATTAGGAAAATGATGGGAAAAGAAAAAGTAAAAAAAGAATAATTAATAAATGAAATAAAAGGACCAGACATTACCAAGTGCTATCTGTCCACAAAATGTAGAGCAGAACAACATGGCAAGAAAAATAATGGCATGGATATAATTATAAACTTAATGGATAATGTTAAATGAAAATATAAAAAAAACTGAGAAAAATTTTAAATGAAAGCAAAGAAAAAAAATGAAGATATAAAAAAAGATATAAAAAACACAATAAGAAAAGGATGGAAATGTTATAAATCCAAAGAATATTAACACCTGATTGAGAGAAATCAACAAGCAATGGTAACTATATTGAAATAAATAAAAACAAAAAATCAATCTATATTAGAAGGTTTGACCAAAAATTGGGAAGAAAATTTTATTCAAATAATGGGAAAATATATAAAGAGGCAAATAGAACAGAAAAAAAGTTTGAAAAGTTTAAGATTTAAAACCAAATATTACAGCAATAAAATGAACAGAACAACAAAGAAAACAGAAGTTATATTAAAAATATATCAGAGTATAAAGAAACATGAATTATATTAAATGTTCTGGAGAACATAGAAAAAATAAGAAAATTAAATGAACTACAATTTGAAGATGGGTAAATTAAAGAACGAGTTAGTTAGGAAATTTCAACAAGAAACTACCATGGAAATAAAAAAACATAAAAATTATCAGCCAAAAAATATGAAGAAATCACTTAGTGACTGGAAAAAATAAACAGATTATAAGGAAATTGAAAAAAGCAAAACATAAACAAGTTTTAATATTGTAAATTGGGAAATAAAATGTAAAAAGTGGAATATTCTATAGAGAAAAAAGAAATCTGAATTTTAAAAAATCATGTCAAAAGAGGATTGACTTTATTGCATATCACAGTTGACCGATTTCTTAAAATTAGATCATGTAAAGGCCAATCTGATGAAGCATCATAGAGTATTTTGGTAGCCTGTAAAAATATTTCAATTAAATCCAAGGTTGAAAGAAAGTAAGTTAGTTATACTTTGTAGCCACGTACAAAGAATATCTCAAACCTGGTGGGATTCTCAGTTCATTAATCCCAATTTCAAAATTACAAAGAGGTATTATTAGGTAGTTATTGGATGAAGGAATATCAAGAGAGCATTATATTGAGACATATACTACTTTCACAAGACAAGTGCCAAATTGAAAGATTATAACTGCTCATCATTTGAGAAAAAACATTCAGTTAATAAAAACTTAGAAAGAGTACATCTCTTAAAGGTGAATAGATCATCTTTGGCATTGATTGGTCAATCATTAAACAGGTAACTGACTTCCTGAATACATTGGATTTGAACAACCAACCATCTGAATGCTTCTACCATAAAGATGTTTAAATCAGCAAACTAAGCTTCCAAATAAGGCTAGAGAACCAGTATATGTTATCATTGTTAAAGTATATGAGAGAAAATCACATTTATATCCATTTCAGGAAAGGAGAGAAAGGGATGGAAAACATTGTTTGGGAGTCCAAAACAAAGTTTAATTATATACTGATTATAAAGTTTCCAAAGCCCAATGCAACTGATTATTCCTGATTACCAGAGTGATCTAAATACTAGGATTGGTGGATAGAGTCAAAAATGGATAGCAAATCAGATAAGAGTAAATAAATAAGCAATGATATCAAGAAAGATAGATGACGTTTAAGTACTTAAACAGATGCATGGATTGGTCATTATATAGGTAATGCAAGGTACACTTTTGAAAAAAAGTGGATCTATTAAACGGTAAAAAAAATTTTTAGAAAAAAACCTGACAAATATATTTAGTATAAAATGAATTATAGGAAATAATTCATCTTTTGAAAAATAAACAAAGTATACAACAGCAGCAAAGATGTCAATCAAATTTAAATATGTTCAGTGCAGGATTGAAAAAATCCTAGCTTGCTAAAAGTGAAAGTGGCAATTATAAAACAAGGCAAATTTAGTGAAACATCAACAAAAATTACAATTCTGAATTTAATTAAAATATTAGCATATGAAGAAAATAAACCTTGATATATATATATATAATTGTTGATGAAGTGTAAAAATTGCCCTATTTTACTCCTTATGGATAATAAAGAAATATCATGATAGAAATACTTATCTAATGAAATATAAAATAATATGCCAATTTATATGTTTATCTTGGAAATGAGTAAAGGTGAAGTCATGATGCATTGCACAAATCAATGTCTGTTGGGAAATGAGCAGTTATGGATGCATACACACCATATCATTTTACCCATGTATTGATTATTGTGCATAAATATTGAAGGATGGTAACACTTCTATTGAATATTCCTTCAGTTGAGATTTTGTAAAATCTCTGTAGGCTAGATAATTATTTCTGTCATTTTTTTGCTAGTTTGAGCTACTCTTGTGGCTGAAAACTGTTATATAGTTTAGCTCAGTTTATTGATTTATTGCAGATAGTCATTTAAATTAAATATACATAAATGTACTGTAGCATGGATCTTTGGGTGTTATGCACAGCAGATTACTTGCAAAGGAGTATGAAAGCACAGTTATACAGGCCATTGTGCAATGATCTGGGAATAAGACATAAATAGTAATAATAACAGCAACAAAAATATATAAAGAATTATTGAAGAAAAAGTTAATAGACAATTCTCAGCCTAGAATGTGATTTATAAGTAGGTATTTTGGAAGAAAGAATAATTAATAATATTTATATTTGTGGTAATGATTAAGGACATTAATTCTATCAAAATAAAATTTGAATAACAATAAATGAATGTGTACCACCATTTCATTGTCATGTTACTTTAGGAGAAGTTTTGGTAATGATTAACTAGATTAACCTTTATTATATGTTATAATATTCTTTAAATAATTGAATTTATTTAAAGAGATCTAGTATTTTTAAATATGATGATATAAATCTAATGTCAAACAAGTAACTTTTTATTGATGATTTATACCTGATAGATTATGTAATCAAAAAAATAAAGTATTAATCATATTTTTCATTCATAAAATGAGTGCATGAAATATTTATAAAACTTCACATGTATTAAAAGTAATATACATAGATACAAGTAAATCATTTGTATTCTTTACTCACTGTAAGTTTTCTAAGGAAAGAACTAGAAACAAATAATTTATAGTTTTATTTAACCATGATGAAACAGAATCCAAAGTATAAGTAAAGAAATATGTAAAGTAAAAATTAAATAATTTAGACATGAGTTTTTAATGGTTGGAAATAAATTGTAGCCTAATTCATAGAAAAAATATTATAAGTTTGGAAAGAATATTTCTGACTAATTAGAACTCCAATTTCAGCAACATTAATGAGGTATGATGAAAATTTACAGGAATCACATTTATTGAGATATTAATGCAGATCAAAAAAAAAAGACTTTATGAAAACTGTTTTCCTTGTGATTAAAAAAACATCAGATGAAATTGACTAATTTATTTACAGATAACAAATCATTTTTGACCAAGACAATAGTTTCAGTAATACAAATATATTAAAATTTTATTGGAAGGAATGGAGAAAACTGATGAAGATTGAAAGAAAGATGGATTAAAGCACTAGAAGTTATCTAAGGAAAAATAAATTTTAAGAAGTATAGCAATAAGAAAAATAAGTACCAAAAATAATCTAACATTATTAAAATATGCCACTATAACTAAACTCACATTGTCTTACAAAGTGGAGCTATTATGTTTAAAATTTTCAAAATATTCATCTTGACTGTTAATGCTTTCTTAATTAGTGACTTTTTTATTAATTCAAAATCCAGTCCAATAATAGTTTTTTTTTTGCTGCTTTACAAGGAAAACCCTGCCCTTGAACTATCTTAATTACACTGTTATGGTCTTACCTTACAATACTGATTACACATGTTTAAATTTGTTTTCTGATGGTGTTATGATATCGGATGTTAAATAGTTTTTAGAGAACATCAGAATCTGCTGAGTTGATCCATAGTTTTTTAAATGTTTAAAAATGTAATTAGTATGATCAATGAATGAAGGTTTTTTTTTTTCATATGTCATAGCATCGGCCGGGATGCAAACCCACAAACGTCTGCAACCAACTACTTGCTTGCAAGGCGGCTGCGATGACCTCTCGGCTAACAATGCTTGACATCAATGAATGAAGTTTAAGTCAGTATTTTCTGATTCTGATATTCTATGAAATGTTGGTTTCTAAAAGTTATAAGTTGTTTTCAATGGTAGGTGTTGCCACATTAGTAATAGATTCCTTTGCAAAATTGGTGTTTCGTTTTGTTTACAGCTTGGAGCAATTATATAGGCTGGTTTTATTTGCATTAGTTTGTAAATTTTGTTGTTTCCTAATGTAGAAACATGCTTAGAATAAAACCCATGGGGGTAATCTTTAAGACCTTATAAATAAAATATTTAGATCTTTTCTTAGAAGACAATTATTCATTAAGGGAAAATTGTCAAATTTTAACTTTGAAAAGTAAAGTTAATGAAGCAGATTTTAATTTGCCCTACAAGAATAATTCATCTATTGGGGTTTACATAGCATATAACTTTCCAAAAAGATGTATATTTTTTCTAAAACTTTTTAACAATGTTAAAATCTAATACACAGCAGCATTTATTAAAATGATCTAATATTTTACATCTCTCATATAGCAGCTTTCTTTTTTGTTAATAGTTTATAAAATTCCTCTGTGAAGCATTTTATTATTGATATATATGTGTCTATATGTTTATCATTGATAATTTAGGGGAAAATTTTAGTACATGTGAATATAAAAACAGGCAAAACTCTTCATATAGTAGTGGCTGTTTTAATAAGTTATGTGCTAGCATAAGAAATAGTGATCATGTGGTGTTTAGTGGTTTAACATGTGAATATACTGAATTTATTATTAACACTAAAACCTCACATTTCTTGATTTTATAATATCTCAATTGTTAATTTTTTTTTTTTTATAATTATCTTAAAATTGTTTTTTAGCTCATTTTTAATATTTTTAAATTTATTTCATTATTTATTAGAAATAATTTTTTCAATATAGTAACATAAATTATTTTCTATTTTATTTTACTTTTCTATTATTAAAAAACAGGTATGATAAAATAGTTTATAATTAATAAATTAAATAATATTTTAATTTGCGAAGCGCAGATAGTTGAAAATTGAAATAAATTGAGATCCTGCTGAATCTCACTGCACTTGTTAAAATACGTATAAGAGTGGCTACCCTTTTCTCATAAAATCTTTGTTGTGTGTTGGATTTGATTGTTGTTTAGATGGCTATCATGACATTCTGATTGGCTGTCGTATACGTATTTTAACGAGTGCAGTGAGATTCAGCATGATCTCAATTTATTTCAATTAATAAATTGTTGTTTTTTTTTCTTTTTTTTTTATAAATATAATACAGATGCAAATTACTGGCCTCAGTTTCATCAAAGTTTTTATGATTATCTTGATAATTTTTGTTTTACTATTAAAATTAAGGCTTGATTTTAGAAAAACATCACAAATTCAAATTTTTAGCTTTAAAAAGAGTTTAAGGAAAACAACTAACTCAATCTATTGATATGTGTTAAGGTCCAGAATTAATGGCAATCACATAAAACACAGATACACTTTTTATGATTTATAATAACAGACAAATGCTTTTATTCAAAAACTTCAAATTTGTAAAGTCCAGTTAAACAATAGTTTTGTATTAATATTACTTTTTACCCTCAGTTTTATTATAGCCTATCTATATATTGACTTATAATTGGATTAACATTTACATGTTTCTATAGAAGCTGCCAATTGCTTTTTTATTTATTTATTATTCCTCAACTTTTTATATCTTAAGTCTCTTGTTTATCTGATTTATGGGTAGACATTTATTTTTCCTGTTTTTTTCTTTATTAATATTACATTTTTATTAAATCTTCTAGGATGAACAATCAAAAAATAAAATTTAAATTTCAGGATTAGGATTGACTTTGTCATTTCTGACATTCCCTGAGATTGAATTTTCATAGTAAATTTAGAGTTTAAAATACAATAAGTGTTAAAATTATTATACTTCACAAATTCAAGTATAAATGTTACATATTTGCTACCATTTCTATGAAATGAATTTGAATCACAGCCAAGTAAATCTTATATTATTTTGAATTCCAATCAGATTTAGAAATTTTCTTTTAGATGGCTAAATTATATTCCAAACAGCTAACTATACAGTAATAGTCTTTAAATGAATATATAAATATTTTTATCAGAATTATAAAAAGGATGAAAAACAGTTTAAGTACTCACAACCCAATCACTGTGGAAACTGTTAATGCCTTTTTCATCATTCTTCTTTAAGGAGCTGTCAGAAAGACCTTTGCCTTCAATGGACTATTTTAATTATTTACATTAAAAACTAGATTTCATTTAGAATTATCTATATATTTATTCAATGAGTATTTTTTGAAAAATCAAGTAAAAACATTTTTATTATTAAATATTTTCCAAAACAAACATATGAATTTCTCAAATTACATTATTGAAATACTTTTGAGCAGCAGTTTTATGTAGTATGCTAAAATGTTTGGAATCCGTTTTCCTCTTCCACTATTGAAGAAACTATTCAAACAATTAACAATGCAACAATGAATTAAAGTAGTGAAGAAACATCTTGAATTAAAATATCCAGAAATACATATCCACATGTGGTTGTGAAATTTTTCCTATAATGTATACTTATGAATATTGAAATATATTTTTAAAAATAAATAATTGTAAAAAAAAAAGCAAGTATTAAATTGCAGTAGAACTGTAGATACATAAATTTGAGAGAAAAAAGGTAATTTTTTCTTCTAAAAAAGAGATTTATTGAGACATTTGAAAATTTTTTTTTACAGAGGTTTCAAATTATTAAAGTTCTGATTTTAAACCAAGATGTGAAACTAACAGGTGTGTGACTGTAGTTGAGGTGCTGGTTACATACATGCAAAATCAACTCTGGACCATGATTCCTTGTGTAGCCAGTCAGGGGTTAGAAAGCAATCTCAAATACTCTTCAATAGTCCTATGAAAGTTTCAGTAACATTGGAGTTTGCTTGACCAAAAATATATTTACACCTGGTAAGCCAGACTGCAAAGGAGAGAGAAATGGAAATTCTGATAATTGAGTAAATGCTGGTCTTGATGGCGTTTTGGATGGAGAGAGTGTCTCTATAGTCGAGAGACACTCTTTCACTAATGAAAGATCTGAGTGGACTGAGGAAAGGACAGATGTGAAATAGGTGAGGGATGGTTTCACCCACTGTTGAACATAGATTGAGGTTAGCAAAGCCTCTCATCCATACAAGAAAGTGGTGGTTCAATGTACCAATTTTTTGATTTGTAGATTAACTGTTTGTTATTTAGGCCAAGAGTGTTCTAGAGTGCCATAAGATTGGGATGTCTGAGTTTATGTCTCCCAATATGTTTTTTTATTTCTAAAACAGGTTTTGTCAGGTTTGTCATGCTAGTCCATAGGTTTGTCATCCATTTGCTGCCGAAGGGGGGAGGAGTGTCCATGGGAATTACTGGTAAGAATGAATTCTGTTCTGGGTGTTTGAGGTAAGTTGCCTCATGGCTCCTAACACTTTCTGTAGGTTGAGTGTAGACACTGAATCAAGCCCAAGACCATTTAGGTCTTTGGGCATGTGAGCTTTAATGATGCTTATAGCAACCACTTTGCCCTTCCATAGCAACTTCGAGCATAGTGAGTTCATTGAAGCCTCGAATGATTTGGTCGCCTTTATTATGGGAAGATAACTAAGTCTGGGGTACCTTAACATATTGAGTAAGGTGGTTTTCCCCATGAGTGAGAGGGGAAACTCTAGACAATGAGTTTGTGATCTTTCTAGTCTTCTCAAATATAGAGCTCTGGATCTCTTTGGACATAGCCAGCCTAGACTTGGCTATGGGAAAGCCTAAAAAATTTTGTGGTTGGTATGTGAATATAGATGGAATTGTTAAGCCAGATTTTATGGTCCACACTGAGGATTTGTTATAATTAATGTGTAGATTTAATTTTTTGTGTGTTTATCAATGATTTGCGGTAGTAGTTGTAGATGCTTTTGATCAGGAAGGAATATTTAGACATCGTCAATGTATGAGATGTGATGTACCTGGTGTTTCAATGTGAGCACATAAATACCAGGCAATTTGCATTTGATCTCAATGAGGAATGGGTTGATATATGTAATGAAGCAAAGGGTGGTCAATGGGGATCCCTGTGGTATCGACAGATGTGATCTGATTCCATCAGTTAGCCTACCAGTAATGAAGCAAAGGGTGATCAACGGGGATGCCTGTGGTATCGACAGATGTGGTCTGATTCCATCAGTTAGCCTACCATCTAGGATGGTGAAGAAGGAATGATTAAGCAGGAGATTTCCAATGATGTGTATGTAGACTTCTGGGACTTGATAGTCTTGAAGTGTTTGGAGTAGGGATCATGGAATTACTGAGTCGAACATGAAAGAGAAGTCCAATTGGATTACTAAAGGTTTGGACTTTCTATGAGATCGGACATGTTCTGTAATAAGCAAGAAGCATTGAACAGCATCCAGAGTGGAAGCCCCTTTTCCAAGCATATTGATATTTAGAGATATGCTGATAAAGTTGATCTTGAATCAAATCTTTGATTAGGGATTCAATAGTTTTGATAAGTAAGGGAATCATAGATATAAGGTGGAGGTTTGACAGGCTGGATGGATTTTCTTGGTTTTTTTTTAAAAAGGCACCAATGTCACTGCGTATAGATCAGGAATGAACTGGAAATATTCCGAAAGAACATCAATCATACTATGATCGATAGGTGTAGTGAATTGACTGAGGTGAAGGAGTACAAATCTGGGAATTCCATGAAGTCCAGGGTGAGTGCTTTCAGGGTAAGACTGCAGCTTTTGAATTATTTGCATCTCTGTGATATTATGTTGAAGATTATCACTTGAGGATTTCCAAATTTTGCCAACCGAAAAATTTTGATTTTGCAGTTTAGTTATGAAATGTTTGTGAATTCTTGCAAGCATTTCAGGACCACTATAGCAATTTTGATCAATTACTATCATAGTAGGCATAGGCCTCTTTGCAGAACCAAGTGCCCACCTAATGTAACTGCGAGTCCAGTTGTGATGGTTAGATAAGAATATTTTGTATTTTTTGTGGCTATATATTATGCCAGTTCCTTCTGTTTATCATGGTATTGAGTTTTGAGATCCATGATATCCTGGATACTGGTGTCTGTTTGCATGAGAGCACTGAGCCTAGTATTGATGGAGTCAAGGTCCTTCAACAGCTGATTGGGACCTTTTGATGTCCTGGTGTGAGCAGTGATAAGTGAGCTCAGTATTTCTACTAGTGAAGACCAAGCTTGAAGCGGAGGAAGTGTGAGAATGTGTATTTTATTTAGAAGTATATATGCCTCAGAAAAAATCCACTCCGGAGTAGCAGCATTATTTAGCAGTCTAATGGTACATGTGTGATTTAAGTGTAAGGATATAGCAGGGTCTAACTGGAGCGAAATTAACAGTGCCAGATGATCAGAAAAGGGTACTATTTGAAGCTTGGCATTGAGATTATGATGTAGTTCTGGAGTGTAATAAAGGAAATCTATTAGTTATCTTTTTGAAGTGTATAGAACGAGGAGTCAGGAGGGAAAAACCCTTCTCCACACAGGAAGACTGTTAAAATGGTGTAGGTATTTGATGTTAAACTGATTGTAGCTCCTGTTAAAGTCTCCAAAGCAGATAGTTGGTGAGGGATCATTAGACAGTAGGGAATTGATTTTGTAGATAACTGAAAGAGCTATGTTGGGGTCATTCTTGATATAGAGATATACTATGTTGAGTGAGTTATTACCAAAAGTTAGATTTGCGATCAATAACTCTTTACTGAGATATCAAGTTTTGTAACTGTGATTTTGTAGATAACTGAAAGAGCTATGTTGGGGTCATTCTTGATATAGAGATATACTATGTTGATTGAGTTATTACCAAAAGTTAGATTTGCGATCAATAACTCTTTACTGAGATATCAAGTTTTGTAATTGTTATAAGACAGGTTCTTGTTGATAAGAAATGCCATTCCAGATGAGGTAGTGGTAGATGGTGCATAATGAAACACCAAATTGCTGCAATAGTTCGTTAATTTTGAAGTTTGATTGAAAGTGAAGCTTTGTTTCTGAGAAGCATGTAATGAGTAGATATGGAGTTGAGAATCCTTACATTAATACCTCCAATTTTTAAAAGTATGATTGATATGATAACATTATAAGTGAGCAGACTTGAGGTTATTTATTAGTATGAAAATTGTCAGTTAAGACTTGTTGTTCTTCCAGGTTGTGGGATTCTTTACTTTGGCAGTCAGCATCTTGAGGTAGTGTGGTCAGTTGCAATCAATGTTGTGTTTGTTTCATTTGTGATGTGCTGATTTGAGTTGAAATTGGTGTCATACTGAGAATTTGTAGGGTTTGACAATTCCAGAGAAATGCTGTCTTGGTTGGATTGTGTTTCAGCTATTCTGGTTCTCTTGTGATCTTTTTTTCTTCTGATGTTGGGACCTCTATTTGTTGCATTCTGTGAGTGATTGGGTTCTGGATCTGAGTCAGCTGTGGAATTGCTAGTTTATTCAGGCTGAGAGCTTGAAGATTCATAAGTCTTTTTTGTTGTTGGAAGCTATTTGATCTCTCTGGGTAGTTTGGGTGGCATGTGGTTGTTTTGATAATTTGTCTGTATTTTCTGTATTCTGTAGTTGTATATGCTCTTTGGTTTTATTTTCAGTTATGATTTCATGTGAGATCTGGTGTGAAAGGAGTGTTTCTGGCTGCTGAATGGCAGAGCCAGTGTCTTGATTGTTCTTCATGATCTCAGGCAATGTTTCATGTTCATCTTGGTAAAGTATGTCCATTTGTGATTCATTTGTTGATTGCATTAAACTATTTGCTGCATTGGAAGTGATGGAGTAGGATGAGTGTGGAATATTTTGAGAAGTTGGAAAGCATTTATGATTCTTTGTTTTCCTGTTGTTGCATGTTTCACAAATTTTATTTGGAAATGATTTAACTAGGTGTGTGTGATCACCCCAAATGAAGCATTGGGGCTGCACAGCACGTATTGAAATGTAGATGGGACATTTCCTCTTCTCCAATGTTGAGGGAATGCCAACTGGAGTGTAACCTTTGTTAAGCTTAAGGATAAATGCAGCATTGTTTGATGGTAGCTCGAGGTCTGCCCTTTTCTCAGTTAGATATCTGAAGTTAGTAATTACTTCATATTTGGCTAAAAGTCTTTGCAAGTCAAGTTCTAAAAAGTTAAAGTAACAGTTTTGAGCAAGGCCATATGCTATTCTGGGACTATTCATCTCAATTTTAATTAAGTACCGTTGCTTGAGATAGAGTTGATTTCTTTTGAAAAGCTCTTTTTGCATTAAGTTACAAAATTCCACTATCAGATATCTTCAGTTAGGATGATGATAAATATGTTTTATGGCATCTCCTAGTTGTTGACATTTTATTAGCTCGAAGAAATCATCAGTTGGGAATGTAAAAATGATTGCAATTATCATTAGTAGTACTGAGGATTACTGTGTTATCACTATGATAATTTAGAAATGAATTAAAGAGTAGTGGTGGGGTTCGTGAATTGAATTCCTGACTAATTTCTTCATAGTTATTTAAAAGATATAGTGAGCTTAGTTGTTTGAGTTGGGAGTTGATCCCTTCATTAATAGGTGTGTTGTTGTCTTTCTCAACAAAATCTAGAATGTTATAATGTTGTGTTGTGTCATTTGTTATTTGATTTTGCATGTTGGTTGTTTTATTATTAAGTGCTGCAGCTTAACTTCTATCATTTGTTTGCTTAAACACATTCAACTTGGTTTGTGATTGAGTATGAGTTGATGTCTTTTGATGTGATGCTATGTTGTTGTCAGGCTGTGTGTTTTTATTTTTATTATTCGAGTTAAAACTAGGAAAATCTGATTTGAACATGTTCTGATCAATTTGTACTAGCGCTTGTTTGTGCTTTAAAATGTTGCTGCGATTCATATCGCTATTTTCAATGATAGATTCCGAGGCAGAAAATTCAAGGGAGCTTTGTTGTGGTGATATATGACTGTCAGATTGGTGCTGGGATGATATTTTCTTTTTTATTTCTACATTATCAAGCTCCAAATCATGATCTAAATCGTTTTTTTGATGGAAATAGGTTAAGTTGCCATGTGCGGCGGCTGCATTCGGCAAAATGCCATCAGCATTTTTAAATTTTTCTATACCATATTTTTGAGAATGATTTTATGTTTGGGGTGAGCTATTTTTAGGATTATAATTTTGTTTTTGACTATTTTTGTTGGTGTTTTCATGGGAAAAAATAGCTTTAGGTAGAATTTCAGGAGAAATTGTATTTTTTCCCAATTTTTTAGCATTTATGGTCAGATCATTCTTAGCGTTTTTTTAAAGTAACTAATGCTACAATTTCTTGTTTACTATCTGTAGTTTCTTTCTGCTTTTGCAAGCAATTATCTGGCATTTTAGTAGTAGATAAACTAGTATGATCATTATCAAAGGGTTTGGTATAATTAATAGTGTTTTTCCATTCTTCAGATTGAGGGCTTGGATTAAACTTGACTAAGGCTTGCCTAATGTTCATGCCACTGCATGATCTGGTGATTGAATGTGATCTGAAGTCTACTCATTTTGTATTTTAAGATGTTCAACACAAAAATAAGATCTTACCTTGTCTGCTGCACAGCTCTGATTGAAGAAATATGTTGGGAAAGGATATATAATTCTGATTTTTTAGGAATAGACGATGTTTAATTTATGCGAGTCTACAAAAAGCTTTGGTTTGTGAAGTTATTTGTAAGCCAATATTTATCAAGATAATTACAATAAATTATTATATTTATTTATAATATATGATTTTTTTTTCTACGGTACAGTTTTTTTTATACCTGCACTCCAATATGTAATATGTAGGGGGTTAGAACTCAAATTTTCACATGACCTTCAACTATCCACGCTATCTGTACTGCTGACACACTTGATCACACACATGTCAAAAAGATAAATAATCACCAATATACATATTTCATGTTAAATCAGCACTCATCAGTTGCTCCAGATTATCATCTCCACACATATATACAATCAAGGCTCAGCTTATATTAAGGTAGCCAATCTTCATACTTTAATGGACAGGCTTTGAGCATTCCATCCATCAGATTTTTAATCAAATAGACAGCTGATGAGTTGTAGGGTGGAGTGAATTGGAGCCTGTCCATTAAAGTATGAAGATTGGCTATCTTAATATAAGCTGAGCCTTGATTATATATGTGTGTAGAGGTGATAATTTGGACCAACTGAAAAGTGCTGGTTTAGCACTAAATGCATATATTGATGATTATCTTTTTGACATGTGTATGATCAAGTATGTCAGCAGTATGAGATAGTGTGGATAGTTGAATGAAAGTCTGGAGTTCAAATCCCCTATATATTACATATTGGAGTGCAGGTATGAAAAAGCCTGTACTGTAGAAGAAAAAAAAAATTATATATTAAAATATAGTGCTGTAAGGTCTGCCCATCCCTTTCATATATATGTACATGGATTATGTCCTTACCCAAGTTGTCAGAGTGACATATGGGCAACATGGATAGGATGAGAAAGTTGGCACCAATGTTGGCTTTGAGCATTCCATCACAGATTTTCAATGAAATGAATGGGTTGAAGAGTTGTGAGGTAGCGTGAATTGAAGCCTGTCCATTAAAGTATGAAGATTGATTTTCTTAATATAAGCTGAGCCTTGATTGTATATATGTGTGGAGATGTTAATCTGGACCAATTGATGAGTGCTGGCTTAGCATGAATACATATATTGGTGATTATTTATCTTTTCGACATGAGTGTGATCTAGTGTGTCAGCAGTATGAGATAGTGTGGATAGTTAAGGATCATGTGAAAATCTGAGTTCAAGCCCCTATATATTATATATATAATTAGAAAACCTTTAATGTTAAATATGCAATAATTATTAATAAACCATTCAAATGCTTTCTCTAGCTAAACATTTATCACAAAGCTTGTTGAGCAATTGGCAATGCTCATTGTTCATTCTAAATATTCTCTCAATCTTTTTAACTTCAATGTAGTAATAATAATTTCTATTATATAAAGCATTCACTAATATATGTAGTATGATATTATAAACAGAAATGTTAACATATTTAATAAAATATAAATTATCAAAAAAAAATTAAATGGCTAAACATAAACGGAAAAACAATAACTAAATCAAAGTATATAGCAATCTATATTTACAATGTGAAAATGTTTAAAAACAGCCCAAAGAAACACAATTATAATATAAGCCCCCCTTCTTTCTTTTCTTCTGTTAGTCTATATTTTTAAATAAACTCGCTTCTGTCTGGTGTTAAATCCTGTAATTAAAAAACAATGGGTTATATGATTGTGACAACTTAAGAATATATTTCTTATTAATTAAGTTTACTAAACCAAGGTACTTTTATTTTTTTATTATTTATAGTTTCAATTGCCTTATTAAAATAAGAAATTTCTTCTGCTCAATTACTGGTAATATATTATATATAGTTTACATGCAAAAAATTTCCCAATATCCCATGATGTTACATATATGTTATAATGGACAGTAGGCATATCAGTGTCTAATATGATGGGGTGACATTAGACCTAAAACTTAGAATATGAAATTTACTAGTAAAGATCTTAAGTGTAAATGCCAACATAGCTACTTCATTACTTATAGATTTTTAAAATTGCCTCTAAATTATGGATAACAGAGATTCTTAAATTATACCAATTAGCAGAGCAGACAACAGTTAACAAATGCTAAAACAGATCTAGCCATAATCAAAACAAAGTTGTCTAACAATTCAATATAATACAGTTCAAATAAAAATGGATTTCATGGTAATTGCCTTTTTTTAGGTTGGCATATAAGATATTTGATACTTAGCAGCTTTAAATATTCATGAAAATTCAATATTACAATGCTCTATCATATCTGAAGACTATTACCTGATTTCATTAGATATATGTTCTAAGTTAAGGTGTGCATATATATTGTAACCTTCGGGTTATTTATAGTTGATAATCTTAACTCAGGAATTTAGAACAGTGGGGTGTGGAGTCTCAGATACTGATATAAAATTATAATGGCTTATGAATACTCTCCTAGGGATGGAATTAATAGATGACTCTAGCTCGAGTTAGCCAAATCAGCAATCACTCTCACCATTACAAATTAATATTAAAAAAATTAAACATTATAATTATTTATTGGTGAAATTTCCCAAGTGCTTCGGTTATCAAAAAAAAAAATTTTTAATAGCACATATCAACTAGGAAGGTATTCAAATAATGTGACTGGAGAAAGGCGTTTATATCCACCAACAGCATCCAGCAATATATCATAATCCTACCATGTATGATAAACTCTGTTTTAGTGCTAATAAAACCAATGAATAAATTGACATATTTGCGATGTGAGTTTACAATGGTTACATCATCATCTCCCTAAATTGGAACAGATACTCTCTAATTACTCCCTTATATAGTAATTTTAATTATATGAAGGTATGATTAGATTTGATTGGATTAGAATGTGATTGGGTTTCTGGAGTTTGTGAGATCCAAAACATTAAGACACAGACAAAATTATATTAAGATTACAAAACTTTATTAACAGTAATAATAATACCAACATATTGTAAGTATTCATATTAATCATCAAAGTATTTAAAAAATAAAGAAGTTTGATGATCTTGGTTGGTTTTCTTTTCACTTGATAAATGGATAATGAGAGATCTTAAAAATATAGCCTTAAATTAATAACCATGGCAACCTAAAGCTTTTTAAATAATATTGCTTACTGCTAATTCTAACTTAAAAATACAAATCTGCTGTAATCAATCTTTATAATATATATATATGTTGATATGAAGATTTTCACATGTTGTATATATAAAAGATATTTTGCGGGTGCATCCACGTTAAAAAATTTAAATATTGATATACTGACGTTTTGACTTGATCACACAAGTCATCCACTGGGTGATAACAGGTAGAAAGATTGTTGTAGAGGTGCTACAATCACTGATTTGAAAAAAAAAAACGTTAAAGTTTCACCAATAGCAAAAATGTTAAATTAAGAATCTTTCAAAATAGTAGGAAGTTTGCATGTATTATCTCACTTATTGATACAATCTGGCCTTTTAAGTATCTCAATGGCTTCTTTAATTTTGCACTGGTAGAGATTATCACATCTGGATATGATTCTGGTACTAGAAAAATCAATTTTATGATCTGAATCTATAGTATGGAGTGAGAGTGTTGATGATGATGAGTGTTGTTTAACTGCATTAGCATGCTCATCTCTCCTAACACTGATGCAACAATTACTCATACCTATGTAAGAAGCTTTACAATTTTCACATGAAATTTGATAAACACCATGAGATTCAAGAGGCATTGAATCCTTAGGCTCGGTTATTATATTGCTGATCTTTTGATGAGTAGAAAATGCTTTATCTATATTACAGCATTTTAATATACATACAATACTGTCTGTAGTTCCTTTTACATATGGAACACAAATCCTAATAGCTGATTTATCATCTTTTTGTTTCCTATTTTGTCCATTTTGGGCTTGAAGTAAGGCTTTTTTTTTATAAATTTATAATTATAATTATTTGCTAACAAAACACTATTAATATGATTTATTAATTCTTTCAGATGTGACTTATGTGAAAGGTTAATTGCTCTATTGAAAAGAGTTTTGGCTACAGAAACTATCTGAGTTGGGTGATGATGAGAATGTAAATGTAAATATCTGTCTGGGTGGGTGTTCTTTTTGTAAATCTAAAAAGATAAACTATTTGGTGTTCTGGTGACTAGAACATCAAGAAAAGGGAGTTTTCCATCAGACTCTGTCTCCATTGTAAATTTAATATGAGGATGCATATTATTTAAATGTAAGAAAAAATCATATAATTTATTTTTTCCATGTTGCTATATGACAAAAGTGTCATCTATGTATCTGAGTCAAATGAGAGGTTTTAAAGATGATGATTCTAAAGCACGTGTTTCTATATTTTCTATAAATAAATCAGTTATTATTCCTGAGATAGGTGAGCCCATAGGAATACCAAAAACTTGTCTGTAATGCTGTCCATTGTATACAAATTTTGTGTTCAAGAGACATTGCTTAATTAAAGTAATAATATGGTCTGGTAAATTTCAATGTTGTGAAATTAATATTTAAAGCTTCATCAATTGGAATGTGTGTAAACAAAGACATGACATCAAAACTGACCAGAATAACATTAGCATTAATTTAAAAAAATTTTAAAACAGAAATAAAATAAAAGAGTTTTATATGTGATTTAATAGATGGGATTATAGGTTTAATGAAATCCAATAAATATCTAGCTAAAATATGAGTTGGAGATCCTATTGCGCTTACTATTGGACAAAGTGGCGTATCTGGTTTGTGAATTTTTGGAAGTCCATAAAATTTTGGACAGACACATGATTTTTCATGAGGGGTATCTGGTTTGTGAATTTTTGGAAGTCCATAAAATTTTGGATAGACACACGATTTTTCATGAGGGATTATTTTATTTTTTATTTCTGTTTCAATAGGCAATTTATTAATAATGGCTTTTGTTTTTTTTCCCCAAATACGTAGTATGATCCCTTTTTGATAGTTTATAAGTTTTATCATTAAGCAGATTTAAAATTTTATTATGGTAAATGTCATGATCCATAACAACAATGGCATTACATAGATGAACCCGCAAAATGTCTTTTATATATATTGTAACGGGATGGGATGGATAGAAGGAGAAGGAAAATAGTTTGAACTGGGTGATGGCAAAATCATCATCACTCCCAGGTCAACAATATTTCAAATAATTTACAAAGTGTATATAAGTAAGCTATATTTAAGAGGAGCATGATGTGATCATTGAGAGATCAGCCAGCTACTAAAAATCCAACAGCATTATAATTTAAAAAATAAGTACAAGTAAATATAATTCAAATACCGTTCATCATCATTAATGGGAATAAACAAATCAGTACAATATATCAACAGTCAATCTTGTGACTGGATTTGAAATGGGTCTTCTTTAGACCAGGCTAACTATTGAGCCTTTGCCAGTTTGGGAAATTACTTAAACATAATTTGGATGCCCATCCATTAAAATACATAATAATCAAAAATCAAACCAATAATGCTGGGACACTTAAAACATGATGATCATCATCAATGCTCAGGCCACTTGTATTGGCCCATTATAAACTTAACTCCTAATAAGGCTAAACTAAAATAAAAGATAATAATGCATGGGCTTTAAAGAGTATCCTCTTTTGCACCAACCAGGATGATGATTGATAATCTCTGGATGCCCCAAAAAGCACTAAATATACATCCCCATTTATCCGTGCACCAATCTAGCTCAGAGTACATAGGCTCTATTACTGTATGTGAACAAGAGATGATGGAATACAATTTTTGACAATTAAATATAAGTTTATTAATAACTTAAAAATAATTGAAATTAAGGTCCATTTCTGATTTTGATTACAATACAAAATTTCAAGTGATTACATTGCAATTTACATAATTTCTTAATGGATATCTATAAACGCATACATATATCTGTACACAGATGTGCATTTTATAATATATGATGAAGACATTTCAATTAAACAAAATAATTATTACATTTGTGATTTGCATAATTACTATTCAAAATTTAAATTGTTACATTAATTTACAAAATTACAATTCATATTATTACTATGGTTTACATATATATGCGCACAGACACGTGATTTATAACATACAATTAATATAAAAAAAATGAATTGGACATTTAATCAAAAAAAAATATTAAAATTTTACATATATGAGTGTGCATGTATACACACACTGGCTTCTATTTCAACTTGTTACAATAATGTTATCTTTTTTCTAATTAATTCAATATTGAAAGTATTGAAACAGTAAGGTCTGCTTTTCAGATCTTCGTTTCACCTTTTCTCATCTATTTCCTACCCTCATACCTTAGTTTGAACCCCAATCTATCATAGTGTGTCTGCAATATGCTTATATACTGAAATCCCAATTTTAAACCACGAGTACAATGCTCGTATTATATATATATAGCTCATTCCCAAATAAATAAAAGATTATAGATTATGTATATGTTCATATAATTTTGATTTATTAAAAAGTAGGTTATATAAGTCGTAATTGTGCACACACTATGATATGCATTTTAAAACATATCAAAATTATAAATTGTTAAAGTTATTTTGTTTGAATCTATTTACAAATATATTACCGTCGTAATATATTTTGATTTAAAATAAAATTCATTTAGTAAATAAATTCAAATATTGCAAGTTAAAAGTAAAATAATTTTAGTTTAATTTAATAAAAGTCATTCCAAATATTTCTGTTAAAATAAATGAGGGACAATAGTTTAATTATTTCATGTTGTAATTAGTTAATTAATGTTATATAAATTTATCTAAAAACAGCAGATGTCCACTTAAGGTTTTCTTTAATTAATAAAAGTAATTTTTAATTAAATCTAGTTTGTAATTCGAATGTCGACAGGGAGAGTAACAAAAGAAATTAATTAATGTTGAATTCCTTTAGACATTCAGATGATTACAGCTGATAAGTCTGATATATTTTTACAATGCTCCAGGGCAGTTCCATTGTTAAATTCTACTATAAAAAGGAGGTTTTTCTTTTCTTCTCCATTCTTCTAATGTTTCTAAGAGAAATCACTCTGAGGTCTAATGTGTCTAACCAAAATTATTATAGTAATTTGTAAATCTTGACATGACAGAGTAGAGCGCGAGAAGGTTATTTCTCTCCAAAATGGTCATATGCTGCTGCAGACCATCGGAAGATATCACACAAAGAACCCCGGAATTGCTACTGCTGCAAAAATATGAACATTCCAGATTTTGCTGCAGAATTATAAAACCTGCTGAACATCTACTGCAAAGGCATCTCCAGAGGTAACCTAAATTAACCCAAGAGCTCTTGTGATAACTAACATGCTATAGCTATTTTAAAATTGTTTTTCTGATATTTCACATAACTTCATTATGTATTTCTTTAACGTGTTTAAATATACTCAACATTTTGCTCTCTATCCTTGGGTTAATATTTTCTATTTATTAAACTTTCTGTTATTTTATTATGATAATGTGTCAGAATCATCTTTGACCGAGTGAATTATTCTTTTTGTTGAAACTAAGATGCCGTTATAAAGGCATATTTTAAATTTCTAAATAATTTCCAATTTTTATTATCTTGCAAATCACTCGTTCGAGGGCGATTCTATTCTTTAATATGTAATATAATCACATAGTTTAAAATCTACATGTTATTGATTTTAATCTAATATGAGAGTATGTGCGAGGTCAATGATTAAATGTGTCCCTTAAGGCATGATTGCGTATATAAATCTATACTTACTTTTCAAACCCGCAAGCATGCATTTTCCTATTTTAATTACCATGTTCTACTTTAATTACAAAGTTCATCATTGACGTCGAGAATGTGTGGACCCTTTTTAAATGAATTTCTGGAAATTTGATTGAGCATTTCTCTTAATCTGAGTAAAACCCATTCAGTATGTTTTTATATACACTAGTCTCATATTGCTGGTAAATGAATTGGTTGTTGAAACCGCTTTGTTTTATTTTTCCAAGGATTCTTTACATGGCAAAGTCCGTTCTTTTCGTTTATTGCAAGTTTCCAGGCAGAGTGTGTCCCAAATGACACACCTGGGAATTAAACACAATCGTCACACAGTCACTAAGTTTCGGCTGTTCATAAAATACTTTCCTATGGGTTAGTGGCGAGATGCCCTGCATAATTATTCCGGATCTTCAATATTGTTTTATTTTATATTTATTTTACAAAGCATCCATGACTTAAATGTGTCACACCCTCCAACTTTAATAAATTCATTATCAGCAATATTGACCTCCCAATGCAACTCTATTATTATTATTCTCAAATAAATGCTTTGATCACATTCCCATTTTGTTGTTTAGTAAGCTTTTGTCCGTGCTATTCTCGAAATCAATAAATATTTTAGAACACTTAATTTCAAATATTATCTTAAACTTGTGTAATTACTCAAAGCACCTCGCACATGTTCCTATCTCATCAAGCACATTATCATAATGCTATTAGCCCGAGGAATAAAATATATCACTTTGCTTTAAAACCATTTTGTTATTTATTGAAATATAATGCCAACAATTATTTAATATGCGTCCCTGTCTCATATAAGCAGACAGTGGTGTTATATATATAATTTATATAAATAAATTTTGTGAAATTATTTAAAACTAAATTTGATATCTTATTTTATTGATTCCTATCACAGTCTTGGTCTATATATATATATATTTTCTGCATTTCTTTTGTAAATCCATAGATGTGAATTAGCCACCCAAGCTTCTTTTAGTATAGAGTCTTTTGTTTCTCCCTGACCACCAGGCACCGGTCAAAGGTCATACTAGTAGTGGCATCAGATGCGTTGTCACGTAGATGGTGCTGTGAAATTTGGGCTTTAGATTCAAACTTAGTATATCTAAAAGACAACCCCTCCTAGAATGTTCAGTTTTGTGTCTGGGGTTTGAATTCTGCAGTGTGTTAGCGAGATAGATGATTCTGACTGTTACATAGTATATATTCTTTTAGTGTCTTTTTTTTAAACAATTAAATAAAGTCAAACTTTTGTTTGACAGGTCCTTGTTGATTAATTATCAAGGTCTCTAAATATAAAATGTCTCTCTTTTTTTTCTTAATAAACGAAAAATAAAATCATTTTATATGTCACTTCAGACCAAAGAAATTATTTAAAATTTCATTATTATATATACCTGCTGTTAGATTTCAACTCAAGCAAAAGTTAAATCATTTGTGTTAACTTTAAGTTATTTATAATTTTAAAAGTCATTTTAAGAAATATTAAAATAAAATAACTCACTATATATACATGAGACGTGTTTATCTGTGGTTCCCTGTGTGTATAGATAAACAGCAGCATAAGTACATCAATTTCTTCATGCTTTCTCTTGTTAAGCTTGGTTTCTAGTCCATCAGAAAAAATATAATTCTGGGCTTGTTGTCATTATCAGGAAAAAGTATTCAAGTAATTAGTTGGCATACCATGAGCTTACTTTTGTAGTCCAAGCAATTGTCAAGCTGTCTTCTAGAACATATTTAAGCAGCTAGTTGATCCATTTGAAGTGACCCTGGCTTCATGAATAAAAACTCTGCAGTAAACTATAAGGCAGCTACTGGACTGTCCTTAGATCTTCATAGGAGCTTTGTATAACTCTGCTAGATATTTTGTCCTTATTTTTTTCAGGCTATTGATTTAGAAGTGACCCAGCTTCAAATAAATCAAAACATCTGTGAAGGAAAATATTAGCAGCTTTGGATCTACTGTCCTGTCTTCATCTATATCAATTCATGGTAGATAGACTTCCAACTCTACAATCAGCTAAAACCAACTGCTGCAAACTTCAACAAGCTGCAACAAAATATTATAAACAACTTTTCAGCTGACCCTTCTTACAAAAAACTATTAACCAGACTGTTCTTTTCAAAAATCACTATCCAGACTGGAGCTAATTTGTTATAGAATCATCTATGGTAATAACAGCAGTTTATTTTATCTCACTAATCCCTTTGAAAACATATACATGTTTTTACTTAGGGGATTTCTAATAGATAAAAATTTTGTTTAATTAATTAAAATTTCAAAAATACAATAGAGTGTTTTTAAATTTCAAAAGCAGAGTAATAATTAATAATAATGCAATATTTATATTTATTCAGACCTTCTTAAAATATTAATTTCATAATGAAATTTTATTTTAAGCCCAGAGTTATTTAACCCTTTACTTATTATTATTATTTTATTTTAGGAAATATAAAAAAAAATCTACAAAAATTTATGTCTATGTTTATTTCTACTTTTCCTTTACTTTATATATATATGAACACACACTATATCATTATGGGTGTACCATGTAACCCAACCGGTTACAATATATATATATATACAGGCAAACAAATAAATAAATTTTGGAAATAGATCAATGTGACATAAAAGTTTACTTGAATAGAATCAGTATTCTCACATATTTTCTGTTATTGCAGTTACCATAGTAACATTATTACACGGAATTGAATGTTTTTAAGTGCCACATATTTTTGTTTGTAAATTAATTTTAAAAAAAAACATATGTAAATTATTTATATTTATAAAATGTATTCTTTATTTTGGTTTAAAAATAATAAAGAAAAATCATATCGAACTTAGATTTCATTTCAATGTATTCATTTCTTTCTAAACTTATATTGCACTTGCAAAACAAAGTGGGAAATTTACTGGAACATATCGTTTGTCATTGAGTGGTATTAGAGTGAATTTCAACAGTTGTTATGACATCCATAATGTCAGAAAGAGTATAGTATAAATATCCAGAAAAGACTGTAATAGGACCTCATCATTTCGTCATTGCTGAGGACAGACATGTTTCTCAGTTCTTTAAAAAAATTCTTTAAAACTTTATTTTTAAATCATTAACCTATAAAATATGAAAGAATAGAAAGTTAACTGTCTGCCTTTTCATTTGAGGGGCAGCTTGCTGAATAAGTTTCAGAGAAAATGGCAGCAAAAATGTGAATGAAGGAAAACCTATTAAAAAGAATGTGCTGTATGGCAAATCGGCCATTTTAAATAAAAAAGATTTCAGGTGTTAAAAATCTAAATGTAACTACTATTATATTTGATGGATTCTATATTTCAAGCCAAGAAAATCAATTGGATTAATTCATATTATTAATAAGCAATTTAAATTCCACTCTCCTAATTCAAAAAGAAAAAAAAGGAAAAGACTAATATTAAATTCTTCATTTGATTTCACGGCATTATGTTTTAGAAAAATTCTATCTGAACATTATCGTTAATGAAAGGAAACACTGAAAGTTCAACTTATTTTTTCTCTACTCAAGGAAATAAATGCATCTCTACATTTTAGGATTGAGAATAAGGAAGCTATGATGGATAAATAAACAGACTTACTTAGGGTATGATTTTTTATGCATATTTTTATATATTTTTAAAAGAATAATTTATATTTTATTTTAAATCATAAATACCATATATTTAGGTATGATAGAATTAATGCAATGAAAGGCTTGGAGAGATTCCTTTACTGATTATTTAAACTCGTCTGAATATATATATATTAATGCAACCGATGTTTTTAAATATCCAATTTGATTTTTATATGTGTAAAATTTAGTTTGAAATATTGGACAGAAAAGAGGTTTAAATATATCATTTTATTTTATATTTGTTTATCGATTATTATGTTAATAAACAAATAGAGTTCACTTTTATTTGGTTACATATATACTTTTGGTATCTGTTGTTTAGAAATTTTCATTAAGATATTCAAAATAACTCCTTCCATTCATTTTTTACGTATCATTATTGTTTCACATCACATTTTAGAGTTACACACATAAATCTTATCACTTATTAATTTCAATTAATTACAAATATCGATTAATCTTCTGTTATATTTTGTTATTAATGTTACCAATTTTTTTTGTAATCCAATAAATTGAGTTAATTTAAATGCTATGAATCTGTTTAATTCTTTCTTTGGATTGTGTAAGATGATTTTGTTATTTAAAATTCGGTCCAAGATTGAAACTCAACTTGGTAAGTGAACTAGAATATAAAATATATGTTTTGTATATTATAATTTTTTTTAATCTTATTTACATATAAACTTTATATTTATTTCTCAATTGGAATATTTTCTTATATATATTTTAGTTAATATTACAAGTAAGACAATATCATTACCTTAAGAGTTGATTATTTCTTTGCTTATCTAGTCCCATCATAAAAACTAAATAGATCGTATTTTGTCATTGGTTTAGAATGATTTATCTTAAATACTTTTTAAATTTCTCTAAAGTGAAGATTCATTGACTAGCTTAATTGAATATTATCTTTGATTTGAATAACTGTTAATTATTGTTATATAGCTTAATTGTTACCAAAATCAATTTCATATTCAATTGATTGAAGATTCAAATAAATAATATTAATAATAATTATAAGTTAATAAACATCCAATGGAAACTTATGATATATTTTATATAATGTGATTGGACATTGTAGAGTTAGAAATTATCTAATAGATTTGTTGATAATAAATTCTCGTGGAGTATTCCATTTTAAAATATGAACGAAGCAATAATTATATATCATAGAATGAAATGTTTATACATTATATTTAGCGTTTTATTAAACTAGACATAAATTTGAATAAAAGATTATTTTGTTTCAACATTTAAAATAGTGTATAGGTTTTAAAAACGTTTCGTAAAATGCAGTTATAATTAGTTAGAGACTAATCTATTTAAATAAAATGCAGTGTCATTAAATATTAAAGTAGATTTGAATTATTATAATAGCAATAGATTAATAAAGTGTGTTGGAATCTAATTTAGTTATTGATTCGAATTGACTTTCATGAAAAGCGGTCCTTTGATAGAATCGTCATTTTGTATAATGTTATATTGCTACATAGCAATATGAGTTTCATTTGCTAATTGTGTTAATTAATGCCTGGTTATTAAGATGCCTTCTTTTATATGACATCTTCTGAATTAACAATTTTAAGAATCACATTCTATTGTTTGGATTTTTTTCTCATATTCCTGAAAGCATATGGTTTCTTAAATAATATATTTAATATGTATTCATTAATCTAACCATATTATGTTTATTTTTATATTAACTGATCATAAACATGTGTATTTCTATTCATATTTGGGTGTGTTAGATGTTTACTATGTAACATGCTATTACTTACAATATCTGACTCAAAATTATTCTCTTGTTCACAGGTTCTCTATTGGCTCATCACTACTTCTTTTTATAAGTTTTATTGTAAATAAACTTTTTGTTTTTAATAAAAATCTGTTCATGCTTATTGAATTATACATATATATTATAATTAGTAATTACGATTGTTGTTATTCAGTCTACTTTACTATAAAAAAGTGGATATTTCTGATTTTTTTATTTAATGAATTTAAATTGAAGTACTAAATTGGATATAATGTGTGGAGATACATTATTACAAATCATGTAAAAATGTCATCCTTTGTTTATTTTGTAAAAACTCAAAAGTTTAATAAAATATAGCTTATTTTTATGCCTTGTGATTTTTTTTTTTTGTGTGCATAAATGTGTATTACAATTCAACAGTCCATACACATGTCAGCATTGTTGGTAAAATCATGCATCTGTCAACATATACTTAGAAAATTTTTGAATATAATAACTAATTACAAATGTCTATAGTGATAGCAATATTAAACTTTCAGACATATGTCAATGATTAATGATGTTTTGCAAAAATGAATAATGGCCATTATTATGTTTATGACAATGCACTGAATGGTAATAAAATCTGCAAAGCTTGTTTTTCTAAAGTTATAAAAATTAATAACTAAGTTTTAGAAATAAATACAATGTCCTAGAATGCACATTACACATATTGAACTATTTGAAAACTATATATAAATTGGATTTTATTGAAAGCACTTTCTTGAATGACCAATTCACTAATACATATTCTCATACAAATTACAATTTCTATTATTTACATGGTGAGTAATATAATAGCAAACCAATTTGTTAAGCCCATGACCAACATTTGGATCCAAACTGGTAAAATTTAAAAATTTTGTCAGGTTTTAATTAGACTTAGGATTCTTAATTTTTTTTCAAATAGGCAACCTGCATAACTATCCAATATTGATTAATAAATTGATATCAAGCCTTTGTCACCTAACAATTGATAAGCTTGAATAGTAATGACCGACTACACTATACAAAGATTGTTGTCAATAGTTCTCATACTAGTTGAACATTAACATGTATAATAGCAACTATTTTGACATATGAAAAATCTTTCAAAAGTTTGTAAAAGGAGACAAAATAATAATTAGATATGTAATATATAAAGAGCCTGCTAATAGCTCTAAACAAGCTTATTTTTTAAAAAATTTTTTATGATAAATGCTACAAGAGAAAATACCTGAAGCCTTTATCTATGATAATCCCCAGACCAGTTTCAAGCTTATGGCTCTCATCAGTGAGGAGCTAGAACATTAGATTCAAAATATTAAATCAAGCCAAGCATTTATCTAATTCTTAAATATTAAAAAAAAGATCCAAATCTTCAGACACCTACATGTCTTCAAACTCAGCTCTTTAACCAAAGAAACTATATGAGCCTGAACTAAATAAGCTTGTTTAGAGCTATTAACAGGCTCTTTATATATTACATATTGGTAATACAAGCTATATAGGTCATGTGACATATGATTGATATTTTAATAATTAGATATATAAATTAAGGATTATGTATCAAAAAGACTATTATACCATTTCTGTATACAAAACATAGACTTTCAAACATTGGTGGGATATCAATACCATGAGCTGTAGACAATAGTAGTTTCTAAATTTTTTCAATATAGAAATTTATATGGCAAATCAATTTAAATGGTTCTTGCTTCTCACTAGAGACTTTATAATAACTATATTTTTGCCACCATAGCCGTGCTTTATCTTACTATTGTAGAAAGTATTGTAAATGCTAAATTATTAAAGAAGTATGTTTTATGGCTTGAAAGTATTTTTTAAAAATATTTTTTTCAAACTGTATTAGTTTTTAATTTAAAAAGATTATTAATTCATATAAATAAATAAAAACATATATTAGAAAAAGATATTCTTTTATCAAACAATAAACATTAAGTTCTTCAATTCTACCTGGCAAAATCACTGTCATTTCAGCTGAAATATTACTGCATTGGTATATTGCTTATTGAAATGGAGTTATTATATTAGCCAAAACACTTTTTATAATGTTTTCATTCTTTCAGAATTCTTGATTGAGCAATGACTTTCCTTTTTTATAATTGTAATATAATTTGTTCTTGATTATGTTAGGATAAGTTCTGGAAATGGTAAACTATATTGCTTTTTGAACCATTAATTAAAAGCCAACTTAGATTTTGCCAAATTTGGAGATTCAATCTTTTTAACAGTATAGTTTCATTTTGATGTTAAACAAGTAGCTGTATTCATCAAGCCCATTAATTGTCTCTTTACAAAAGCAGTCTAGAGTTTTCTACAATGAACTCATTTCAATGGGTATCATGTGAAACATTTTTCAATGGATTCTTAAAGGTTAAAAGTGAAGTTAGATAAATTTAATGTTTATATTCCTTACTTATTAATCTCATTTGTTATTGAAATAGTAGAATATATGTTTGATAGTCTTGATCATTGCATATATTGTTTATCCATGATTAATTATTGTTCTTAATTCATTTCGATTGATTCCAGTTTCTTCTTCATGATGTGTATTATATTGATGGTGCTTAATGTGATATAAACAAATCCATTAAAACTACTGGTTATATAAAATTTAGCTTACATGTGTATATGAAACATACCTGCAAACATCTATGCAATTACTTATTTTGAAATTATTAAATTTTTACAACTCCAATAATATTTTAAACATGTTTAGTTGCACCTGAATGCTTTTGTAAACATTCTAGATGTAATAATTAGATTCATTATTATTGACCATGAAAGAATAGCATATAAAAAGGTCAATTATGTTAATTTATAATACATACATGTTTATAATATAATTTGAGGCATTTTCCTGAATATTGGTCTTGGAAGTCTGGTGAAATCAAAGAATTTTGTGTTCTATTATAAGTAAATAAAATATATAAAATCTATTATATATAGAGAGAGATCTGATTTATATTAATAGTGTTATAATTGATTATTAAATAAATAGTGCTCATGCCATTACAGATATAGTAGCATAATGAAACAAGGCAAAACTCTCCATACAGTAGTGCCATTAGTCTGGGGATATTGGATGAGTAGGCACTAGATAGGGATTTTATGCACAAGCCTTCTGGTATCCATTGATTACTCTGGTTGGCACTACTGTATGGAGAGTTTTGCCTTGTTTAATAACCATTTTGTGCTAGTATGAGATAGTGATCATGTGATGTTTAGTAGCATAATGAAACTTGACCCATTTAGAAATGCAGTAGTGTAATGTGAACACTCATTTTATGGGAAGATTAAACGGTGAAAAGTGAAGTATTTCATAAGTCATATTTTGGAAACTTGTTTACTTCACCTTCTTAACTTTATTCCAAATCTACATGCATCTTGGTTATATCTATTAAGATGATGCCTCCTGATATGCAGAATTTCAAAGAATTCAAATTTGAATCAAGAGCAATGTATCAACTTATCAGTTGAATTCATAATCAAGCTATATCAGTAATAATACAATTTCATGAGGAACTGCAAATCGTATACACACTTCATATATGCATTTGCTTATTGAATAGATGATCACTATATATATATATGAAGAAATTAGTCTTTATTTTGAAGATATGTGGAATAAAAAATATAAAAAAACATGTTTAAACATATGCAGAAATATGGAATAACTAAATACCCAAACAACTCAAATATATTTACAAACCTTTATTATTAAACAGCTAATTAGTGAATAATACTTATAAATATTACATAGATGATTTTTTTATTTGTAAATATGTTTTAATAATAATATATCGAAAAAAAATACAATTTTTTAATTAAAAACCATAGACAATTAGAAGTTTAATGAGTTAATAAAAAATACAAAGGAAATATAATTTTATGTAATGACATAAGAATTATTATTAATATAATGGAATATAAATAAACATTTTTATTTATGATGTACTTTTCACTTCTTTTATTTCTGTATTGATATATCTGTAAAAGTTTTATTTTTCTGTAGTTAATTTTTTTTAAATCTATTTTTTATTTTTAGTCTAATATTGCTGATAAATAGAGGAAAAAAAACTTATTTTACATTCTGCCCCCCCCTCCCTTTCACAAATGGTTATCAGTTTTATTTTTATTGCTTTATAAAAAAAAATTGAGTCTATGCAGATGACAAATGAATAAATCTAATGTAAAATGAACTATAACTTTGCATGACAATTAAATGTATATATAAATAAAACAAAGATAATCAAATCTTCATTTAGCCATGGAATAATTAAATTCATTACCCTTACACTTAACAAACTAAAGAATAAGAGTGGTAGTTAAAAATGATATAATGTCTATTCTCTATCCAATTAGACAATTTCCTAATTGTTTGTGCTATATTTACATCTGACATCTATATCAATACCACTCTGAAATTTCAAAACATTTGGCAAATTTAGTTTTATTTATATCAAAAAGATTAAAAAAATAGAATATTTTTAATTTTGACTCACTATATTTTCTGGTTTGTTAAACATAATGTGGATTTATTTAATTATTTCATGGTTTAATGAAATTTTAGTCATCGGTACTTACATATAAATTAAACTTCATCGGTTGTTATTTCATATAACTATATTTAATTTCTTAATGCAGCCATTGTTGAAAATAAGACAATTTTTATACTCTAATTAGATATAATTTAAAAGTGATTGTGCTTTATTTCTGTCATCAATATTAATTACACTCAAAAATTTTAATACATTTGGAAAATTTAACTTTATTTTACTTCAACCGCCTCTTACGAGGCATCTCGTCGACATCTGACATCACTCTAATTCTGCTAGTTCTTATGCTAAAATATTCGTTTGACAGGTATTGATTAGGTTTTTAAAAGTTCTGTAAGATGGTGCCCTCTTCCGAATTATTTTACAAGTAAAAAATAAAAAAAAACGCATTTTAAACTAAACAAAGAAAGAACCTTGTCAGTGATTCGCTGTCAGCCGACTCTCAGCCGAAAAAGATATTCTGATTGGCTGGAAAGAACAAAGAAACCGCCTGATCAAAGAAAATAAAGAAAAACGCTGAGGTTTTCATTTTGAATGCAATTTAAGTATTAAAAAAATATAATTTGAGAAATTAAACTAGTTTTTTAAAAAATATACCAAAAAAACAAAATTATTTTCGAAAAATATTGAAGATTTTAGTAAAAATATTTAAGATTTAGCAAAAAGAAATCTTTACTTTTTGATAACGTAAAATTGAAAAAAAGCGTTTGCGTCAGCACTTTTTTGTTTAGACATTCGCTTTATATTTGCCGAAATTGAATATATTTTATAATAAATAAATAGCAATTTATTTTTGAAAGAACTTTCGTTCTCTTTCATAACCTGAAAAATTAGTAATATACTTTTTATAAACGTATCTGAGTTGAATTTAATATTATAGGCGAATATGTTTTAACAATAGGCTTTGTCTTCAGTTTGTGAGTTGGCCAATTAAAAGATTTGATTTTTACCTCATACAACCAATAATATAATTAGCGGTTTAAGGGTTAATTAAAAAGCTTAAAGAATACATGAATTGCTTGGATTGTTGAGCACAACTACATATCCATGTGTTTTATAGATATTTGCAAACAGAAAGTCCTTGTAACACCATGTGTTTACTGGAAAAGACCTCTATAGCTAGAATATTTAGCATTAAAGCTTATAGTCAGTTTGTAAAGTGAATCTTTTTGCATAAAGATATTTATTTATTTCAGCCACTAAGACTAGTCTATATGGTAACCTTGGAGACGCTTCTTAAATTATCTATTGTAAATAAAAAACTAAAAATTTTATTGGCTCTATTTTTTTTATAGTTAAGCAAATATATTCATCAGTCATTAGTTGTATAGCATCCAAAATAATATCATATTTAATAGTCTCTCATACTAATGCTTAACGGAAAATATACCTTTATAAAACATTTTTGAATGGCTTCCCAAGTACTTTATATGAACAGCATTTATATTAAAATACATTTACTACAGTTTGATATTATTGTTATTAAAAAAGAAAGCTATCTAATTATATAAACAAATAGAAGTGCTCATACACCTAAAAGAAATAATTTAATATATAATAGAATTATAAATTTAATATTACAACACTAAAATATTTTAATGCAATTATATTTCAGATTACATTTTTATTTATGGGTCAAACAGAAAGTTCTTATATTTTATATTTTGTGTGTATGAACGCTTATGTGTTTTAAATTTAGCAAAAATTGGTTTAATTTCTACGATACTTATTAAATAATATTTATTAGAAAGTCAATTTAAAGTTAATTAGAATAAATATCCCAGAATATTAAAGTTTTAGGATTTTTTTTATTTTAAATAAATGTTTGTAATATTATTTTAAAACCCACAAGTAAAATGAAATATTTCACTATAAACTCATCAATATCTGTAATTGAAAAAGATTGAAATTATTTTTTCCTGCATTTTTAAACATCGTTCACAACGTTTTACCGTGATTAAAAAAATCTTAACGTCTAACATTTGCCCAGTAATAACCATGCTAATCAGACATCAGGTGATCGAACAGGTATAAAAGCTAATGATAGGATAATCTAGATCAGTGATGGCGAACCTTTTTGAGAAGTGGGTCAAATTTTGTTCATTATTTTTTTTAGTACTAGTTCGTGGGTTACTAAATCAGTGGCATCACTTGGGGGTGGGTGGGTAAAACTATTTTTTTTGGTTCTCACTTTTAAAATCCTTAAAAAGTTTACGTTTCTGTTTTGTTTTATAACTTTTACTTTTGCAAGTGAAGAGCAAAAAATAAAGGTCGACGTCAAAAAATTGATGTAAATGGGATGATACCATGAATTACCGCATCAGGTGACACTATTTGAATGAATAAGGAATAAAGAAAATCACACATATTATGAAATATTATTAATAGATATAGTTACAAGTATGTGTATATATAATAAAGTTGAAGTATGTTTAATGAGAAATCTGTTGTTTATTTTTAGATAGTTTCTTTATATTAGCTTCATATTCCGTATTCATTAAATTAACGCATTTCGCAGTCAATTCATTTCCAAGTTTATTTCTATTGGTAGATTTTACAAAATTCATTGAAGAAAACAATTTTTCACACGAATATGTGGACTCAAACATCGTTAAAAGAGCATTAGCAAGTTTCTTTATTGACATAAAATTATTCGGTAAAGAATCCCATACGTTTAATATAATATTTTCAATTTTTAGTATGGGGTTATTATTATCTGCACTACTTTCAGACATTTTCCCTTCTACTTTGGAAATCAAGTTTTCAAATTTATTTTTCCACACTATGCTGCTTTGAAAGTAAACTAATTCCATTTCTAAATCATGGCTACCTAGCCACATAAATTCGATTAACTCCATTGTTTCGAATTCCGTTTTGTATGGATATAAAATAAAGTGAAATGAATTTTCCAAACTTTTAAATTGATTAAATCTCTCCTCAAAAGTTTGCTTTATTTCCTGTATAATCATTAAATATTTTTTAATTGCATTTTCTTGAACGTCAAGCGTATTTTCAAAAATTATTGTGTTTTGAAAATGTTTTTGTATTTGAGGAAAATATTTCATGATTTTCATTTCTAAATCCTTAGTAAAGATATCAAGTTTCGTCATAAATATTTTCAAACATCATTAAAACAATTTGTCCATTTCCTTGAAGTTTTTTATTCAGTTCATTAAAATGCTGAATGATATAGCATCATCATCATCATCATCATCAACCATTATCAATCCACTGCAGGATGAAGGTCTCTCCAAGTTCAATCAATCTTTTCCTATATTTAGCTTCTCTTCTCCACATCACTCCTGCACACTTTCTTATTTCATCCACCCATTTCACATGTGGTCTCTTTCTTGGTCTTTTACAATCTCTTGGAATCCAGTTTAAAATTCCAATTGTCCATCTGTTATCATCTCTTCTAACAATATGTCCAGCCCAACTCCACTTCAGTCTTTTAATTTTTGCAATGAGGTCAGTAACACCTGTTTGTTCTCTTACCCATACATTGCGTTTTCGATCCCTTCTTGTTATTCCCAACATGCATCTCTCCATACTTCTTTGAGTGGTCTGAAGTCTCTGTATTGCTCTTCTATTAAGTGTCCAAGTCTCAGATCCATAAGTAAGAACTGGCAAAACACATTTATTAAAAACCTTCCTTTTCAAACACATAGGCATATTTCCTTTTAATATCAAGTTATTTCTACCAAAAGCACTCCAACCAAGTTTAATTCTATGATTAATTTCATCCATTATATTTCCATCTGTATTAATAATCTGACCAAGGTATTTGTAACTGTTAACTTCTTCTAACTCATCATAATCAATCTTTATTTTCATATTTTGAGAAAATCTATTAAACATTACTTTAGTCTTTTTAACATTTATCTTTAGTCCTACTTTCATCTGATAACTCCTGCAACATTTCCTGTAGCTCTAAAGCATTATTTGCAAAAACAACTACATCATCTGCAAAATCTAAATGACTTAAATAATCTCCATTTACTTTCACTCCTTTAGCTTCCCATTTTAATCCACAAAATACTTCTTGCAGCACTGCTGTAAAAAGTTTTGGAGATATGGAGTCACCCTGTCTTACACCCTTTTCAATGTTGATTTTCCTACTATCATTATGTAATCTAATTGTTGCTGTTGCATTTTTATAAATATTCTTCAAAATATGACAATATCCTGGATCTACACCTTGATGATCCAATGCTTTAATCACTGAAGAAATGTTTATAGAATCAAATGCCTTTTCATAGTCTACAAATCCTAAGCATAATGGCAACTCATATTCATTTGTCCTTTCTATAATTTCTCTCAATATCTGGATATGATCTACTGTACTAAAACCACTTTTAAATCCAGCTTGTTCTCTTGGTTGGTGGAAATCCATTGTTTTCTGTAGACGAGTTGTAATTATCTTAATAAAAATTTTGTATAAAACTGATAAAAGACTGATAGGTCTGTAATTTCTAATGTCTTCTTTATCACCTTTTTTAAATATTAATATTAATACTGCATTTTTCCAATCATCTGGTACATCTTTATCATTTAGACATTTGGTATATAACTTTGCTAAAAAAATTTCTATTTCTTCACCTGCTTCCTTTAATATATCAATTACAATTCCATCATTACCTGGAGCCTTCCCTTTCTTCATAAATTTAATTGCATGTCTCACTTCCTCATTCAAAATTCTCGGCAATTTGGAAAATAAAATATGTATAGGAGGCACTTGTTCTTTATTACTATATAATTCTTGATAGAAGTCTTCTACACATTTTATGATGTCATCTCTCTTTTTAGTAATAATGCAATCTTTTTTTTTTTTATTGCAGATATAAATTTCCTACCAATACCAAAATGTTGTTTTACACTCTTTAGACTTTTATTCTCTTCTACAGCTTTCCTTGCTAGTTCACAATCATACTTTCTTATATCATTTTCAACTCTTTTCCGCACCATTTTACAAAATTCAAGATATTCAATCTTTTTTAATGCATCATTGTTGTATATCCTCATATTCCTTCTTTTCTTCATAAATTCTCTAGTGTCAGTAGAAATTTTATTGGTCAATTGCTGCTTTTTTCTACCAGCTATCTTTGTTGCAGTTTTTAAAAGTGTATCGCCTATTTTCCTATTAATGTCATTCAAATCTGAATCATGTTCAAAATCTACTAATACTTGAAACCGATTTGTAAGTTCTAATTTAAATTCTTTAGAATGTTTCTGAAGATTAGGAATATCAACTGTAAATATTGTTTTTCTTAATAATTTTTGTCTCTCTAGTTTTGCATTAACATGTATCTTACATCTTACTAATCGATGATCACTTCCTGTGTTAAATTTATTAAGAACATTACAATCTTGAAATATGTATTTTCGGTTAGTCAAAATATAATCCAATTCTGCTGTACCTTCATTTGGATGCTTCCATGTCCATTTTCTTTTAACATTTTTCTCAAAAAAAGAATTCATAATATAAAGTTTTTTTTTTTCTGCAAACTCCACAAGTCTATGTCCTCTCTCATTTCTATTACCATAACCAAAATTACCTACAGCATTTTCATCTTTCATTTGTTTACCAATTCTAGCATTAAAGTCTCCCATAACAATTTTAAAATGTTGTTTACTCTGATCAAAAGCCTTTTGTACATCCATATAAAAATCTTCTATAACTTCATCACTATGAGAACTTGTTGGGGCATAAACTGAATTATCTGTATTTGGTATCTGCTATTAAGTTGTAAAACTAATCTTGCCATTCTGTCTGATACACCATCAATCTCCACAATATTATTCTTCCATTTTTTATTTATAATGAATCCTACTCCACTTGTATTTCCAATATTTGTGCCTTTATAGTAGAGTATATGTCCACTTTTTAAATCAATTGTTTCTTCACCTTTTCTTCTAACTTCACAACGTCCAATAATGTCCCATTTAATATAAGACAGTTCTTCTAACTCTTGCAATCTTCCTTCACTTGAAAGTGATCTGCAATTGTAAGTACCTAAATAAAAAGTCATCATCAAATGGCAGCCTGAATCTGCAATCAGGGGATTCTCAGCACCCTCTGCCTTCAACCACCAACCACTGCCTTGGTTGGTGACTTTACAGCCTCCTGGGAATAAGGGCCATGATTTATTTTTGTCTGTCATGATTGCATATATTGAAAAAATATTCTTAAACTCGGAGGTAAAAAGCCAATAAACTCACCACGCTGGTAATGTGTGTTGGTGAGCAGCCCACCCATGTTCGTATACTATATGAATAATCACATAGTAATAACAGCTGCAACAACAAAAATATATGGAGTGGACATTAGGAATTTGCCCTGCTCGGTTCCTTTAAGGCCTCCAAGAGAAATCAAAGGGTCTCCTTTCAGTTTATAGCAAACTCCTTTCTGCAGCCAAAAAAACATTAAATCATTTAACCAATCTGTATTTGAAAATTCGTCAAAACTATTGATTTTCTCATTCAAAAAGAGCTTAATTTCTTCTAATAAAATGACAAACCGATTAAGAACTTGACCGCAACTGAGCCATCAAACATTGTTGTATGTCAAAGTTCCTGAATACTAGCACTAATTTCCTCTAATAATTGTGCACATTGTTGTTTATTAAGAAGATCTCTTGTGTTTATAAAGTTGATGACTTTTATTACAACTGGCATTACATTGGAAAATGTTTTTAAACCTTGCTTCACACAGAGAACTTTCTGGTGTATTATACAATGAAATTCAATCAGAGAATGTGTGATATTTTGCTTAAGATACTGGATAAAACCATTTCCCCCCCCCCCACCACCACATTGGGTACACCATCTATTGTTACAGAAACAATTTTCTGTAGATCAATATCTATTTCTTTAAATACAATATCAAATTCTTTAAAAATATCAAGACCGGTACACTTTCCTTTCAACATTATTAGTTTCATTAGCTCTTCTTTCATTATATTGCCCAATTTAT